>JAPTMU010000025.1:1757500-2135000 GCA_028583405.1 Pogonophryne albipinna
AACCTCGCTCTACCTCTGGCTCTTTCTCTTTTTTTCCGCGGGGAGGGGAGGTGACTGTTGCCAAGCTCTCGACAGACCAAAGGTATGGACGCTCCACAAACAGAATGTTTAAATCTTGCCCGCATCAAAGGCCTGAATAGGAAATCACAATCAACTGCAGAGAATGCCAATGAAGTGCAAAATGCACCGCAGCGTAATGAGAGGAAAACATTTGAAGTTATACGCAATAGTTTATGATATTTATACTCATCATAAGTTAGTTTATTTGATTGATTTGCTTTGTACGGTGGCCAACAGGTTCTAATGCGCTACACTCAAAAACACTTCCATTAGGAGAAACGCGCTGCAGCTTTAGAAACCATGCCAATGAAACAACACAAATGTGCCCAAACACATCAGATTGAGAAATGTCTTCACCAACTTTACAACACATGCGCAGCGTTATCAAACATTCCCCAACTTGACCAAACATGAGCAGCATTTACTAAAACCGCTGCATAAACAAAACGCTTTTATTGGCAAACTTTAACAATGTGATCGCATGATTCCTTCAGACATTATTGAAGATCTGCTGTAAGCTAGCTAGCTAACCTAGCTAACACAGTCATCAAATATGCTGACAAAACACTGACTGTCACCAACATTAATTGGCCAAATTTATAATCCCAATAATCACCAAGCGCATGTAAATGTTTTTATACAAAAAACTACTTTTAGCAAATTCATGTCAATTCCATGTTTGATATTTTACTCTACATCAAAACAAATATTTTTACATTTCAGTCAGACAACTCACGTGTTTCTATGTTTATTAGAAGCAGCATATAGTTTGAGTTTGGCGTCTAGGCTCGGGCCTCATGTTTACAAAGAACATTGAGTGATGATTAGATAACTATCCCCCGAGCCTACAGGTGAAGCTGGGGTGGAAGCTGGGGTGGAGCTGGGGTGGAAGCTGGGGTGGAAGCTGGGGTGGAAGCTGGGGTGAAGCTGGGGTGGAAGCTGGGGTGGAGCTGGGGTGGAGCTGGGGTGGAAGCTGGGGTGAAAGCTGGGGTGGAAGCTGGGGTGGAAGCTGGGGTGGAAGCTGGGGTGGAAGCTGGGGTGAAGCTGGGGTGGAAGCTGGGGTGAAGCTGGGGTGGAAGCTGGGGTGGAAGCTGGGGTGGAGCTGGGGTGGAGCTGGGGTGGAGCTGGGGTGAAAGCTGGGGTGAAAGCTGGGGTGGAAGCTGGGGGTGGAAGCTGGGGTGGAAGCTGGGGTGGAAGCTGGGGTGAAGCTGGGGTGGAAGCTGGGGTGAAAGCTGGGGTGGAAGCTGGGGTGAAAGCTGGGGTGGAAGCTGGGGTGGAAGTTGGGGTGGAAGCTGGGGTGGAAGCTGGGATTGAAGCTGGGGTGGAAGCTGGGGTGAAAGCTGGGGTGAAAGCTGGGGTGAAAGCTGGGGTGGAAGCTGGGGTGGAAGCTGGGGTGAAAGCTGGGGTGGAAGTTGGGGTGGAAGCTGGGGTGGAAGCTGGGGTGGAAGTTGGGGTGGAAGCTGGGATTGAAGCTGGGGTGGAAGCTGGGGTGGAAGCTGGGGTGGAAGCTGGGGTGAAGCTGGGGTGGAAGCTGGGGTGGAAGCTGGGGTGAAGCTGGGGTGAAGCTGGGGTGGAAGCTGGGGTGGAAGCTGGGGTGGAGCTGGGGTGGAGCTGGGGTGGAAGCTGGGGTGAAAGCTGGGGTGGAAGCTGGGGTGGAAGCTGGGGTGGAAGCTGGGGTGGAAGCTGGGGTGAAGCTGGGGTGGAAGCTGGGGTGAAGCTGGGGTGGAAGCTGGGGTGGAAGCTGGGGTGGAGCTGGGGTGGAGCTGGGGTGGAGCTGGGGTGAAAGCTGGGGTGAAAGCTGGGGTGGAAGCTGGGGGTGGAAGCTGGGGTGGAAGCTGGGGTGGAAGCTGGGGTGAAGCTGGGGTGGAAGCTGGGGTGAAAGCTGGGGTGGAAGCTGGGGTGAAAGCTGGGGTGGAAGCTGGGGTGGAAGCTGGGATTGAAGCTGGGGTGGAAGCTGGGGTGAAAGCTGGGGTGAAAGCTGGGGTGAAAGCTGGGGTGGAAGCTGGGGTGGAAGCTGGGGTGAAAGCTGGGGTGGAAGTTGGGGTGGAAGCTGGGGTGGAAGCTGGGGTGGAAGTTGGGGTGAAGCTGGGGTGGAAGCTGGGGTGGAAGCTGGGGTGAAAGCTGGGGTGAAAGCTGGGGTGAAAGCTGGGGTGGAAGCTGGGGTGGAAGCTGGGGTGGAAGCTGGGGTGGAAGCTGGGGTGGAAGTTGGGGTGGAAGCTGGGATTGAAGCTGGGGTGGAAGCTGGGGTGGAAGCTGGGGTGGAAGCTGGGGTGAAGCTGGGGTGGAAGCTGGGGTGGAAGGTGGGGTGGAGGCTGGGGTGGAGGCTGGGGTGGAAGCTGGGGTGGAAGCTGGGGTGAAGCTGGGGTGGAAGCTGGGGTGGAAGCTGGGGTGAAAGCTGGGGTGAAAGCTGGGGTGGAAGCTGGGGTGAAAGCTGGGGTGGAAGCTGGGGTGGAAGCTGGGGTGGAAGCTGGGGTGGAAGCTGGGGTGAAAGCTGGGGTGGAAGCTGGGGTGGAAGCTGGGGTGAAGCTGGGGTGGAAGCTGGGGTGGAAGCTGGGGTGAAAGCTGGGGTGAAAGCTGGGGTGAAAGCTGGGGTGGAAGCTGGGGTGGAAGCTGGGGTGGAAGTTGGGGTGGAAGCTGGGATTGAAGCTGGGGTGGAAGCTGGGGTGGAAGCTGGGATTGAAGCTGGGGTGGAAGCTGGGGTGGAAGCTGGGGTGGAAGCTGGGGTGGAAGCTGGGGTGGAAGCTGGGGTGGAAGCTGGGGTGGAAGCTGGGGTGGAAGCTGGGGTGGAAGCTGGGATTGAAGCTGGGGTGGAAGCTGGGGTGGAAGCTGGGATTGAAGCTGGGGTGGAAGCTGGGGTGGAAGCTTGGGTGGTGGTGGGGTGGAGCTGTGGTGGAAGCTGGGGTGGAAGCTGGGGTGGTGGTGGGGAAGGCGAGCAGCAGCAACATGAAACACAGCAGCAGCAACATGAACGTAGCAATAGCAAGTGAACACAGCAGCAGCAGCATAGCGAGGCAGAGGCAGGAAGACATGGCAGCTTCAATAGAGCGGCATGTTTAGGAGAATGTGTTTGGTTGGTTGTAAGAGGGACGAGGCGCGTCACATGTTAATGTATCATTGGTGCTCGAGTTGACTGCCTGAACCAGCTCGCAGGCTTCGCCCCATTTGGTTAGGTTTACTATTGAGTTTGATTTGATGATTTGATAAAAAATAACAATATTTCACTTTGAATTGTTGAAAAGCAGAACTGTAAAGTGGCCTAGAATGTAACTCAGTTTGTACAAAAATAAGTGCAGTACTATATAAGTGTTCTTAGGTCGTTCCTCCACTCTGTATTCGTCCATGTTTCAGAATATCACATGTTCCCTCTGACTGTATATTCTTTGGTACATTTGGTACTAAAACTGCCTCCCAACCAACAGGAGTTAGAGAGTTGTTCAGCCTCTTCCCTCAGATGAACACTCATGAATCTCCCCGCTGAAAGCTTACTGCTCCTCACGTTTTAAAGGTCCCATGTCATGCTTTTCTGGTTATCACCCGTCCCCTTGTGTTCTGAAGGTTTTTCTGCATGTAAACGGTCTGCAGAGTCACAAACCCTCAAAGTACTCTAACACAGTCTATGCTGCCCCAAAACGCCTCGTTGGAGATTTCTCATTTTCCATTGTTTACTTCCTGGGTACTGTGACGTGTGAATACCCAGAGGCCACACCCTCTGCCAGCCTTTCACAAAACAAAGCTTCCCAAACCTTTTAGCGATTCATGCCGGATATGCACAGCGTAGAAGAACGATGCTGTTCCTACTTTGTTTGGACCAGCGGGAGATTCGGGTACACAACCTGTAAGTATTCATTGTTGTTTGTGTATTTATGATGTTTAAAACAAACAAGGTATCCACCACGACTGTTTAAATGGGTAAAAGTTTTTCGGGCTGCTAAGTTAGGATGGTGGAGAAATGCTCTCCGCAGACCCATTCTCACAGCGTTATCAACCTTGTTCTTACTCAATATCAAGCCACACTTATTGTTTTTACTTCAGCTGTGAGTGTTTGTGTGCTCAGGATGAGTTTCGCTTGTTCTCGCTGTATCTGCAGCAACGAACCTCTCAACGTCCCGACCAATCAGAGCACACTGGGCTCACTGGGAGTGGGGAGGGGGGGCAGGAGCTCCAACAAGCCGTGTAGGACAGAGAGTGAATACACATGCGATACAGAGATGCTGTGTGAGAAACCAATGTGAGTTTGGAAAATTGCACGGTATAAATCTATTCTAGTAGACCTCAACAATGGAATTATGATCAGTAGAAATGGCCGTGACATGGGACCTTTAAACAAAGCCGTCAGCATTCAGGCTGGTTCGATGCACCTGTTTCTCCTCTGCACAGCACAGCATGGTAAAGTTGTTTACCTTGATGAAATGTTGGAGGTGTGCTGCTTTCAAACCGCAGTGAGAGGCTCTAGCCTGCAGCCATTTCCAGCTCGCTGTGTTTCTGTTTAATCCACCTCTGTGCAATATTTCACACTGATCTGCTGCCCAAATAACACCAAATGTCCATATCACGTTGATTACACCTGTTTTTTATTGAATATCACAAATAAAGCTCTGGTAGAAAGATTCATTTGTTTGGTCTTTACTATTGTAGAGATCATGGATGTTTCATTTCCCCCTTATTTCTGACACAAAGGCCGTTAGAAATCTCAACGCTGATTGACTTTCTCAATGCAGCATCACATGAATGGCACAAATGTTGTATCTGCTGCATTCATTTCAAGTCATTAGCATTAATCGTGTCACCTGGGGTTAGGTTTGCAAACCTTTGCGATGCATGGAAACATCTGTACTTGTTTGGTGTGAGCACATCGTGATGCCAAGCCCTAATACCTTACAAACATACTTTATTTTTGCAATTTCTATTCAAAATCGTATTCTCTTCGTCACCATCCAAATCTCACGACCAAAGATATAGTCCAGATTGCTCTTCCTGGATCTGGGGTTCTTTAATTGGTAAAAACTATTATTTTTCTATGCATTTATTGAACTTTTTTAAGCTGCAAATTGACTTTCAAACTTGTGGACAAACAGATTGAATTTCCTGCGAGTTTTCAAAATACGGACATCGCAATTTAATATTTGTTCGCATGCTTATTGAAGCTGCATTACAGCCAGAAGATATCTGTAGAATCAGGTTGATATTTAAAAGTACAAACAGGAACAAAGAACAGAAACTAAACATCAAACCAGAGATAAGCCACAGCGCTAAGGAAGTTAAACCATTTCCTGTTTGAGTTGAAAGGTGCTATATACATTGCCTTGCCTTGCTTTTGACTGTGGGTGTTCATTTGGGGGGAGGTTTATTCTACTATTATGGTAGAGAGTTTATAACAAAGCAAATAAATAAATATGTTTGGGGTTAGTTGAAGTAGACGTTGCTGGAAAATGTTTTCCCAAAAGGATTTGTTTCACTCATGCTGGTGTGAGGAGTAATATGAATTCCTATGAGGTCTCAAAAACTGTTCTCATTACTTTCTCAAAAGTTTAGGGTTGAATACATTTTTGGGTGACCTAAGGATCTGTTGTTAATGAAGCATTTTGTAAACAACAAACAAACACATTTGGAATCATTTGTATAATGCAAAATCATATATTAAATGTTCAAAATAAACCAATGTTTTCCTTTCTTTTAGTAGGGAAACTGACTTGTGTTGGTGTCTTTCTTTAATTAAAGGCTGTTTAAACAAAAATAGCTGTGTCTTTCAAAAGAAAAAAACAGTTTGTTATGTCATGCTTTCAGACACTCAAATGCTATAAACAACGGAGCATATTTTCTGCAGCTCTGAGATCTAATGAGGACATAAATCAGTTTCAACAAACGAGAAAAATATCCATTATGTTGGGTAATTAATGTAAACTCGGGCTGCAGGAAGCCCATTTCCTCTCTCTTTCAACGTCTCCTTCAATATAATGTTTTTAACGTTGACAAAATGAAAAGGGGCAATTATCATAGCAAAACAAAAAATATATTTGTTATGGTTAATTTAAAACACCAGTGCCAAAGTCATTTCTGCTCTAATGTACCAATAACATAAATGTACAATATAGAGTGGTGCAGGAATAAGTCCTAAAACCCGTGAATGAGTTCAGCACTTCCTGTTCCCTCGTCTAGAAGTCAATGGTTTTTTGAACGTTGTTTTGGTTAGAAGTCCAAAATAAGGTCTGTGGTTAACACAAGAGATTCTGTTCTACGACATAACATACAGTGAAAACCCTAAACGTCATCACGCCCAACATTAGCTTAGCGGTGGTGCCGTGAAGTCGTGTAACCGTGCTGTCGTTCCTTTATAGCCCAACATTAGCCTCCTTTAGCTTAGCGGTGGTGACGTGAAGTCATGTGACCGTGCTGTAGTTCCTTCATAGCCCAACATTAGCCTCCTTTAGCTTAGCGGTGGTGACGTGAAGTCATGTGACCGTGCTGTAGTTCCTTCATAGCCCAACATTAGCCTCCTTTAGCTTAGCGGTGGTGACGTGAAGTCATGTGACCGTGCTGTCGTTCCTTTATAGCCCAACATTATCAATCAATCAATCAATCAATGTTTATTTATATAGCCCAATATCACAAATGTTACATTTGTCTCAGTGGACTTCACAGTTTGTACAAAATATCAGTATGACAATACGACACCCTCTGTCCTTAGACCCTCACATCGTACAAGGAAAAACTTCCGAAGAAAACCCACAGTTTTAAAGGGAAAAATGGGAGAAACCTCAGGGAGAGCAACAGAGGAGGGATCCCTCTCCCAGGACGGACAGACGTGCAATAGATGCCGTGTGTAAATTGAAATGATAATACATTTGCAACATAGGTAGTCCAAATGTTTGGAAATGCATGTGTGTATAATAGGAAGATGAATCCACGAGGATATCCATCCAGGACCTATGATCCATGACCACAGCCACGACTCAAGATCCAGGGCTCGCGATGCAGGACACAGGACCGCAGAATCATCCATGACTCCGGCTCCCAGCGTATATAGACACCAAAAAGAAAGAAATTTGGGGAAGCTGGGTTAATCGGAACATGAGAGTACACAGGTATAGACAGAGAGAAGGAAGAAGTAAGATGTCCCCCGACAAACTAAGCCTATCAGCAAAACTAGGGGCTGAATCTAATCAGCCCTAACTATAAGCTTTATCAAAAAGGAAGGTCTTAAGCGCACTCTTAAAAACAGATAGGGTGTCTGCCGCCCGAACACAAACTGGAAGCTGATTCCACAAATGTGGAGCTTGATAAGAAAAGGCTCTGGCTCCCATTGTACTTTTAGAGACTCTAGGAACAACCAACAACCCTGCATTCTTGGAACGCAATGCCCTAGTAGGACAGTAGGGTATAATGAGTTCTTTAAGGTAAGATGGCGCCTGCCCATTAAGGGCTTTGTAGGCGAGAAGAACAATTTTAAATTCTATCCTGTGTTCTATAGGGAGCCAGTGTAAGGCAGCCAGAACAGGAGTAATGTGGTCCCTTTTCCTAACTCTGGTTAGTACACGAGCTGCAGCATTTTGAATCAGCTGAAGCGACTTGACTGACTTCTTGGTACACCCTGATAATAAAGAGTTACAATAATCCAGCCTTGAAGTAACAAATGCATGGACTAGTTTCTCTCCATCGTTTTGAGGCAAGATATGCCTGATTTTTGCAATGTTACGTAGATGGAAGTAGGCGGTCCTTGAAATTGATTTTATGTGGGCGTTAAAGGATAAATCCTGATCAAATATAACACCAAGATTCCTTACAGTCTCACTGGAGGCCAAATTAATGCCATCCATAGTTAGTATATCTTTAGATAATTTGTTTCGTAGATTCTTCGGGCCAAGTACAATAACTTCAGTTTTGGTCGTGTTTAACATCAAAAAGTTTAAGGTCATCCACGTTTTTAAGTCCTTGAGGCAGTCTTGAATTTTATTTAGATGATTAATTTCATCAGGCTTGATTGATAAATATAGTTGAGTATCATCTGCATAACAATGAAAATTTACAGAATGATTCCTTATAATATTGCCTAACGGAAGCATATATAATGTGAACAAAATAGGTCCGAGCACTGAGCCCTGTGGCACTCCATGGCTAACTTTGGTTTGCGTGGAAGATTCATCATTGACACGTACAAACTGAGAGCGTTCAGATAGATAGGACCTAAACCAGCCTAAAGCAGTTCCCTGTATGCCAACTAAGTGCTCTAGTCTTTGCAATAAGATATCATGATCGATAGTATCAAATGCAGCACTGAGATCGAGCAAGACAAGAATAGAGACAAGTCCCTTGTCTGAGGCTATTAGAATGTCATTTGTGACTTTAACCAGAGCTGTCTCTGTGCTATGATGTGTTCTAAAGCCAGACTGAAAATCTTCAAATAAATCATTGTTTTTTAAGTAATCACACAACTGTTTTGCGACCGCTTTCTCAAGAATTTTTGAGAGGAACGGAAGATTAGAAATAGGTCTATAATTGGCTAAAACCTCTGGATCGAGGTTGTGCTTTTTAAGAAGCGGTTTTATCACTGCTACTTTGAATGATTGTGGAACATAGCCTGATAATAAAGACATATTCATAATATTTAATAAAGAAGTGCCAATTAATGGAAAAACTTCCTTCAACAGCTTAGTTGGAATTGGGTCTAACATACACGTTGATGGTTTAGAAGAGAGAATCATTGAATTTAATTGTTCAAGGTTAATGGCTGAAAAGCAATCTAGTTTACTATCTAGTGTAATATTAGAACTTACGTTTCCGGGAGCTGTTGATAACACTATACTGGTCAAAGGCAAGAGGTCATTAATTTTGTTTCTAAGAGTAACAATTTTATCGTTAAAAAAGCACATAAAATCATTACTACTGAGTGCTATGGGAATAGAAGGCTCAATCGAGCTATGGCTCTCTGTCAGCCTGGCTACAGTGCTGAAAAGAAATCTTGCATTATTCTTATTCTCATCTATTAATGAAGAGTAGTAGGCTGCTCTCGCTTTACGCAGTGCTTTCTTATATTCATTGAGAGTAATATGCCAAATTAAACGAGATTCTTCAAGTTTAGTGGAACGCCATATCCTTTCAAGTTGTCTCGACTTTTGCTTTATTTTGCGGGTTTCGGCATTATGCCATGGAGCTAATCTATGTTGTTTTATTTTCTTCTTTTTCAAAGGAGCAACAGAGTCTAATTTTATTCGCAGCGCATCTGTAGCACTATCAACAACATGATCAATTTGGGGTGGTGTACATTTTGTATAAGCTTCCTCCCTTACATGCAGACATGCCATCGAGTTAAATATTGGTGGAATCTCGTCCTTAAATTTGGCTATAGCACTAACAGATAGGTTTCTGCTGCAGGAGCTTTTGACTAATGCTTTGTAGTCTAGTAACAGTACTTCAAAAGTTACTAAGAAATGGTCAGATAAAGCAGGATTATGCGGTTCGACTAATAGTTGCTCAATTTCAATACCATAAGTCAGAACAAGGTCGAGAGTGTGATTATAGCAGTGGGTTGGTTTATTTACACTCTGACAGAAACCAACAGAATCTAATATAGAGTTAAATGCAACAGTAAGGCTATTTTTATCATCGTCAACATGAATATTAAAGTCACCTACGATAATTACTTTATCTGTTTTAAGAACCAAAGTTGATAAAAACTCAGAGAATTCTGATAAGAATTCTGAATAAGGACCTGGTGCACGGTACACTGTAACAAATAAGATTGGCTGCAAAGTTTTCCAGGTCGGATGCGTAAGACTAAAAACGAGACTTTCAAAGGAGGTATAATTTAATTTTGGTTTAGTATTGATAAGTAAACTTGAGTCAAAGATTGCTGCAACTCCACCTCCTCGGCCCACGCCTCGGGCAATATGAGTATTGATATGGCTGGGTGGAGTGGCCTCATTTATGCTGACATATTCTTCATGTCTCAACCAAGTTTCAGTGAGACAGCATATATCAATATTATAATCTGATATTAAATCATTTACCAATATTGCTTTAGATGCTAGAGATCTTATGTTTAAGAGACCACATTTAATATTCCTGTTTTGTTGCACTGTAGTAGTTGTTACATTTACTTTTATTAGGTTATTATGTATGACACCTCTATTAGGTTTTACCTTTAATTGTCCTTGGGCAGACACACACACCGCTAATATTGGGTATTTTATTGGGTTCGGGATTCCTATGGATGACTGCCTAGGAGAGAGCGCAGAGAAGCGTGTAAGACTGCGACTCCGCCTCCTGGTCTCAACTCCAGTTTGTCATGGATTAAGTCCACAAAGCCCTGAAATGTTTGCCGAAATGAGATCTGCACCTTCCAAAGTAGGATGAATGCCGTCTCTCTTAATCAGACCAGGTTTTCCCCAGAAGGCTGTCCAATTATTTACGAAGCCCACATTGTTTGCTGGGCACCACCAAGACAACCAGCGCTGAAATGATGACATGCGGCAATACATGTCATCATTGATCAGATTGGGGAGGGGACCAGAGAATATTACGGTGTCCGACATTGTTTTAGCATAACTACACACCGACTCCACATTAAGTTTGGTGCATTCTGATTGGCGTAAACGAACATCATTACCACCGACGTGAATAACAATCCTACTGTATTTACGTTTATTTTTAGCCAGCAGTTTAAGATGCGCCTCAACGTCGCCCGCTCTGGCCCCCGGAATGCATGTGACTGTGGAGGCTTCGGTCTCTAAATTCACGTATCTCATAATAGAGCTACCAATAACCAGAGTTGGCTTCTCAGCGGGTGTCTCGCTGAGTGGGGAATATCTGTTAGATACGTGAACGGGATGGTGGGGACCTGCGGGTTTCGCGTTATGCCCCCTTCTGAACAGTCACCCATTAGCCTCCTTTAGCTTAGCGGTGGTGAAGTGAAGTCATGTGACCGTGCTGTAGTTCCTTTATAGCCCAACATTAGCCTCCTTTAGCTTAGCGGTGGTGACGTGAAGTCATGTGACCGTGCTGTAGTTCCTTTATAGCCCAACATTAGCCGCCTTTAGCTTAGCGGTGGTGACGTGAAGTCATGTGACCGTGCTGTAGTTCCTTCATAGCCCAACATTAGCCTCCTTTAGCTTAGCGGTGGTGACGTGAAGTCATGTGACCGTGCTGTCGTTCCTTTATAGCCCAACATTAGCCTCCTTTAGCTTAGCGGTGGTGACGTGAAGTCATGTGACCGTGCTGTAGTTCCTTTATAGCCCAACATTAGCCGCCTTTAGCTTAGCGGTGGTGGCGTGAAGTCATCTGACCGTGCTCTCGTTCCTTTATAGCCCAGGGTTGCCAACTCTCACGCATCTGGCGTGTGACACACACTTTCACTCTCAATCTCACGCTCTCACGCTGCCCAAACTATTCTCACGCCAAAAACAAGATGAACCGGCGATCGTTTTTGGTTGGTTATTTACAATGTTGAGTTGACAGCTGCTCAAGCTGTGGATCCGCTCCCTCCCCGCCCCCACCACTCTTAACAACGTGAACAGACAGCAGAGCAGTGGGAGCCGGTTGGTCAATCCCCGACCCGTATTGCGCATGCGCAGATCTGAGATCCAGTAGAAATGATAAAAAGTAAAAATGTTGTTGGATACATTTTCCCGGAAATTATTGCGATAAACGATAATATTGTCGGCACCGTTGTATGACCATTTTAGACCACTGACATAATGATAATAGATAATAATAATTCAAGTACATCCTTTCAAACTGCTAGTTACATCCTCATGTAAATGGAAATGTATCGAGTTTGTTTGTTTGTTTGTTTGTTTATTTATTTAAAGGACAGTGCACATTAATTCACATTGCTGTAAATGAGCCAGTATTAGCCAGCAGGCTAATTTTCAACTGTTGTCCTTGGCAAGATGTTAAATGACCACAACAAGACTAGAGAAATAAAAACATAATTAAATAGAGTACAGCAGATAACATCAGTACAACAATAAATAGGAATAGCAGAACAACAATAAATAGGAACAGCAGTACAACAATAGAGAGGAACAAACAAACATGCAAACAGATGAAATATCATCATACCTTGATACAGTTAAAAGTGTTCACATTTTTGATTGTTTAAAAGCCAGTTCTTATGATTGTGGTTAAATGTATGATAGGAGGTGTTATTCCTTATCTGTATTGGTATTGTTTTCCAGAGTGTTGGTGCCCTCACAGAGAAACAGTGTTTACCAAAGGAGCTGGACCTAAGAGGGACTACACAGTCCCCTCTTAGGGCAGACCTTGTGGTTCTGCTGTTTGAATGTTTCTGCTGTATAAAAGTGCAGAGTGGTGGGGGGGGGGGGGGGGGTGCCTTGCCGTTTAGAATTTTAAAAATGAGACATGCATCAGTGTGTTTTAATATATTTTCCCAGCTGAGTAGGTTATGTTTGTCCAGGATTTTGCAATGGTGGTATAGCTTTGGTTTTCTGTCTAAAACTTTGAGAGCTTGTTTGTAAAGTGACAGGATAGGCCTTAATGTTGTTCATTTTTATTTATCGTACGTTAAGTCAATTAATTGCTTATCGCGACAGGCACACAATAAAACAGTGGAAACAGACATGTGTTTGACTTTCATTAGTGAATGAAACTTTGTGCCCTTTATAGTCTGTGTCCAATATTGTGTATTTGTATCATCATCATCAATGTTTATTTATAGCCCAATATCACAAATGTTACATTTGTCTCAGTGGACTTCACAGTTTGTACAGAATATCAGTATGACAATACGACACCCTCTGTCCTTATATATTGTATATATATATGCTATGGTCCCGCTGCTGACACGATAGCAGTCATTTAGTGCGCATATGTGTAATTAAACTAATTAAACCCATGATATCAAAATCTCACTCCAGCCAGGTACCCAAAGTTGGCAACCCTGTTATAGCCCAACATTAGCCTCCTTTAGCTTAGCGGTGGTGACGTGAAGTCATGTGACCATGCTCTCGTTCCTTTATAGCCCAACATTAGCTTTTGACTTAAAAAAACATAGAGTGGTGTTAACATGTGCAGATTATCCTGCTGTACAAAACGTGTAAGAATGATAAACGTTTGTTTGCCACAGAGCTTATCTTCTGCAATGACCCATATTCTAATGCTGCAGCTCAGGTAAACATGGAGGAGGCTCAGTGGAGCAGCTTTTGTTGATTTCAACGGCCACACAGCCCCACACTGTAACTACAATCCACAATGTTGACAGCTGCACGAAGCTGTTGTGTGCAGCTTTGTGTGCAACTGCTCACTTCAGTCTGAAATGTGTTATTGTGGCATGGAAACATGTTTCCTCAAAGGTCTGTAGCTATTACCCAACATGCACATTAAACTTGCATCACACTGAATGTCAAAAGGAAAACTGCCAAACGAAAACCTTAAGGTAAAGCCCAAAAGAACACAACTGAGATAAAAATAGACCCCCTTCTGTCAGTGATTTGGTTTTAATATAATATATAGACGAAGCATGTGATTAGGAAGGAAAAGAGAAGGAGACAATGTAAGGTAGTAGGGGTTTCAACTTGTAAGCAAACATTATTTGTAATACAAAGAGAATTGAAGGCATAAATAGTATGTGGATGACCATTACATGTCACTTTCAGAGTTATTGCAAGTACTGGTCTACAGTGTATTCATAGGTATAGTAATGTCCTTAGTGTCTCTATTATACTCTCTTTATTACATGGCTTGGTTGAACACTTAATCCAGGTGAATTTGGACAGAGGTTGGATTAAAAATCAATCCATAAATCAATCCAATAATTTTTCATCGATATTGTGAGTCAAGTCGTTTGTTTATTCAGTATGTAGCCGTGTAATAAACGTTACTGAGTGTATCCAATATTTATACTACTGTTCAAATTGTTTATACTCTTGCTTTTTATATCTATCTGACAATGATCTGCTTCTCTTGCACTTCTGGTTCGATGCTAACTGCATTTCTTTGTCCAAGTGTTTGTACTTAATGATAATTGAAGTTGAATCTTATCTAATCTGATCTAGCATTGTCAGCCAACTAAATTTATTAATAGCAAACTCCATCTATTGTTCTATCTATATTTGTAACATGAATGATGTCTATAACTTTAATTCCATTTTCTGTGTATATGTATATGGATGGATCTTCAAAACCATTCAGTCTCCAGTTCTCCTTCTCTATCATTAAAGGAACCACAGGGGAAAGATAAAACTATGAAGCCTCGTCGAGTATCCAGCTTTGGTTTCCTCTCTACCTCACCTCCTGCCCACCATTGATCCCCATTCAAACCCATTGTTCATCTCCTTTGCACTCGACCCCCATTTCTTTCCACCTTTCTCACCCCTCGTTCACGGTCTCTCATTCTCTCAAACCCCAACCTCATTCAATAATTAACTGATTTGCATACACGAGTGGCCCAGTCTTTGTAGCTGCAAGTACTTCATGCTGCTCTCAGGATATTCTCACAAAAAACAATGTTCCCTTATATCAGGGGTGTCAAACTCAATTTCATCGCGGGCCACATCAGCATTATGCTGGTTTCACTCAAAGGGCCGGTTGTAACTTTAAGACTATATAAAAATACATATATAAATTAGTGCTGTCAAAATTATCGCGTTAACGGCGGTAATTCATTTTTTTAATTAATTGCATTAAAATATTTAACGCATTTAACGCATGTGCAGAATGGCCCGTCCCATACATGCCACCAGTGGCAGCGTCAGGGTATGGCTGGGGTAGGCTACACCCATACCAAGAAATGGCTTAGCCCCACCATGAAAAATGATGTTAAAGTAAGCAAAATAAAGTCTGCCAACTCGCGCGGAGTAAATTGCAGACAGCAGTTAGTAAGATTGATTTTAGTAGCCACTTGTCTGGAAATACCGAAGACCAGAAACGGTTTTGAAAACTTTTGTCACGTAGTGATCGTCTTCTCAATAGAACATCTTTGATAATGTCGGTGTTGTTGCAGGAAGTCCCGACGGAGAATACTTTTGCTGTAGTACAGGGGTGCACATAACTGGTACGCCGGTTATGTGCGTAATCTGAAACTTGTGTCACAAAGCGCATTTGCGTACCGACGTACTTGTGAAGCTTTTCCAGAAGGCGGTTAGATCACCGGACGACAGAGTCGGTCTCCGTGTGCACAGACAGGGCTGCTGTTAACGTCGGTCTGTACAACGGCATTGTGCCAAAACTACGCCAACCGGTTGCGGAGGGAGACTCCCCCCCGCCCCCTTCACTGGAGAACTGCGCTAAAACAACTGATCACAACGTTCACACTCTGTTGTCACGAAGTACTCCACTAGCCCCCCCCCTCTGTCGACTTTCCTGAAGTACTCCCCCGTTGATAGAAATCAACACGTAATGAATTCAGACCCCACGGTTTGATGATTGATAGGTGTGTGGGCTGTCTTTCATTTTGACACACAGAAAAATGTTATAATAAACATAGATACTGTATGTTAAATGGATATATCCGCCTTCTTTCATTTATCTTTCCATTCCCACAACAATATACATAAAGAAATGTCAAATTTTGGACATAGTTCGAATGGTGATTAATCATGATTAATTAATTTTTAAGCTGTGATTAATCTGATTAAAATGTTTAATCGTTTGACAGCCCTAATATAAATATATCATATATATAAAATAATGTATTATATTACATTATTGGATTATTATCGGATAGGGTAATAACTTCATAATTAACTACGTCTGAAAGCAGAAGTCTATAGGGAAAGTAATTGCAAGACTCTTCAGTGAGAATGTCACAAAATGATTTAAAAAGAAAAGCCAAATTCTGGAAAAACAAAAATAATAAAAGACATTTTGAAAAAAAGTAACATTTTGAAAAAATATCAAATTCTGAAAAAAAAGACAAATTCTAAGAAAAAAGGCAAATTTGAAATGCATTGTGGGACATGTGGTTTATGGGCAACCTGCTTCTGTAAATCGGCATGCAACCGTATAATAAACGTATTATATTCTTTGCAAGCTCTTGTGGGGCCACAGAAAATGAAGTCACGGGTCGGATTTGGCCCCCGGGCCTTGAGTTTGACTCCCCTGGCTTATGTGGTTTCAAATCCAACCCCCTCCTTAAAGTGGGCTTGTTCAATCATCATGGGCTCACACCACAATATGTATCAACTCTCATCATCCATCATGTAATCCCTATAGGCGTCAGATCACAAGACAGGGGTTGCCTTACCTTCCAGAGAATCAAAACATCTGCAGGCAGCAGTGGGTTTCCTTCTCCGAAACCAACCCCCTTTGCGATAAAGGAAGCACTGACTGTGGAAACCTTAAAATCTATTCTCATTGTCATATGACCCAAGGTTTACCAGAGACAGTTTCTACTCGTATCAAAGCTTGGACATCTGGAATACAGAAACAGGCCAATGGTAGATGCAATGCTATATGTAATGTGCATTCAGCTCACTGTGTCTAACAATGCATGCAATATGTGGATGATCATCTAAGACATTATACAGTTACATGCCGCTTTACAGAAGCACGTTACCCATAAACTACATGTCCCACAATGCATCTCGTTTTGTGATATGCGCACTGAAGAGTCTTGCAATTATTTGCCCTAGACTTCTGCTTTCAGACATAGTTATTTATGAAGTTATGACTCAAACCGATAATAATCCAATGCAGAGGCAATAATGTAATATAATACATTACTTATTTTAAATAGTTTTTTTTATATAGTCTTAAAGTTACAACCATAACGGCCCGTCCACACAGCGGCGTGCGTTGAAGCTTGCCGGCGGGCGTGTCTGAAACTCGACCAACAACCAATCACATGAATCTCCCGCCCCTGACACACAAGCAGCGGTTTGATTGGCTAGAGCTTGTACTGGCATATGATTCGATTGGCTGACGCTTCTGCCGAGGCGTCAAAAGTTGAACATTGCTCAACGCCAGCAAAGCTCCGCGTCGCTTCCCACAATGCAGTTCGGCGAAAAGTGACGTCACCCCATTCAAAGTGAATGGTGAAGCTTTCAACGCACGCCGCTGTGTGGACGGGCCGCGATGAAATTGAGTTTGACACCCCTGATCTAAGAATTCAATCAGATTTGGGGTTCCTACTTGGGGGTTGATTTAGTTTACAACATGGCTTAGTTAAATACTCGATTCTGATAGATTTGGACTATTATGGCACATTTCCACTGCATCGCGTAGCACGGTTTAAGCGTGCCGTGCCAAACCCGGCCCGTTTATTGTTGCGTTTCCACTTGGCGTAGTTCCGGCTAACGGGAACTGTTTTACAGTTTTTCTGGCCCTCCAAAAATTCAGGTTCTTTCCGGGCCAACAACCGGGCTGAGTCGGGCTGAGTATGCTAAACTAGAGAGAGAATCGCTGGCAAGGGGGCTACAACTACAACAAGATGAACATATTTGATTTAATTGTAATACACGTTTCTAAATGATGCTGACGTAACAACATACTGATACCGGTTGGAAAAACCATGAATTAATGCTTTGTCAAGTCTGCAGACAGACGGCAGGCGAAAAACCTTTAACATGCGTGTTTTCTGAATGGAGATCGGCTAAGCTAACGCAGTATATGCTCCGACCGTCCACACTCACAACAACGGCATACAGACATAAATAAACCAGCGACTGTGTTCTCCATGACACAGACAGTCTGTGGTTTGTACTTGTTTAACTTTTGTCTAGTTTCTGAACAGATATGAAGAGCTGTGAGCTCTGAGGGCTAACAGCTAACGGCTGATGTTGGTTTTGTGGTTCGCATTGAAGATGATGTCACGGCTCCGCCTACACTGCGTTACTATAGTTACTGTCCCAGCTACTAAACTGTAATGGAAACGCAGCACAAAGTGAGCCTGGCCTACCAAGGCCTAACTATACCATACTAAGCCGTGCGAGGCCCTGCAGTGGAAATGCGCCATTAGTGGTCTGCTCTTTTTTGATACGAGACCACTGCTAAGGATGCTCTGGATAAAGGAGTATGTTCAGCCATATTAATCTTAAGAAAGGAGTCTGGTCAATTTAACGTCAGCTGTGAGAGAAGGGAGTCAGAGGCGGTGCATCGAAGGTGCAAAGTTGGCTTTATTAAGCAGGAGAAAAGCTCATGTCGCGTCGCAGCCCGGGAAGACAAGAGAAAGAAGAAAGGGGGGCACACAATAAGTAGTAAACATCATAAGTGTCCGTGTGGAAACAATACCCCCCAACCCGTAGTTCCATGAGTGAATGATGTAACATGAGTAAATTAGTGACCACTACAATGGAGCACTTTTGGATTATTCATTTTTATATTTGTGGAGAGAACAAGCCTTTGGATTCATGATGGCTAAACTGTCGCCAGGGAAGAAAACAGAACAAGAAAGGACGGAGGTTTATTACACTGGACGTCACAGGAATAAGTTAAAAGTACAAACAGGATGTCAACACTAAACCCTGTTTTTCTTCCATGTTTCAATATATACAACAGCAAAAATATGTGCAGAACAGAGCAGCAGATTTCTAAGGCGGCTGTGGCTCAGGAGGTAGATTGTCGTCAACCAATTGGAGGGTCAATCAGCACTCAACATGTCCAAGTGTCCTCGGGCAAGATACTGAACCCCAAATTGCTCTTACATTCATACAATTTCTACAGTACTGTCACACACTGTTCACCACCTTGTATAGCAGCCTTCTGAAAGTCTGTGTTGTGTCACATTGTGGTCTCAAAGACTGGAAAAGCGCTAAACACATGCAATCCATATACCAATAAATAATACACCACCAATGGTAAATATGCTTAGTGAGAGCATGAGCTGAAGTTGGTGGTTTCAACCAGCACACAATCTAAGACTAAATTGCTCCCACTCTGGCTTGGCCCCCCTTCACACTGCAGAATGAGACCTGTCATTAGCCCACATCCAGGATGCCAAGTAGCTCAATCCAAAACCTCTTTGCCACTGGAAACTTCCGCAGCCAGGCCGTATCCAGTGGTGTTTATATATGTACAAAAGTGCTGGGGCACAAAAAACGTAGATGTCTATATATAAGCTTCTGCAGTGAGGTTCATGGCTGGTGAGGCACTGGCTCTGACTCTTCAGGTTTACAAATATTATATTTTGACCTAAATCAAAATATAATATTATTTTCAAAAGCCTCTTTAGTCTGATGCTTCAATTAATTTTAAACAGACAGTTCAACAAAAGGATACCCAACAAATGTAATTTTATCATTTAAATATTGAATTGTTCTCTCTTAGTCAGATCCCATTTTCAATAAAATGGTGGTCTTACCTTGACTTGAAGATGAAGTCCATTTGCCTATCCTTCTGGACAAAAATCTCTATTACTTTTTTGTAAAAGTCCTCCTTATCTTCTTGTAGTTTCAAAAGTCTATCATAAATCTAAATGATGGATTTATGATTCGAAAATGATAAAAGTAGGGTAGACATGTGGATATTATCCGGCTGAACAAAACGTGCATTTATCTAACAGCTACGTTTCCCACAGACCTTATTTTGAGCTATTTTCTAAAATCCTATGGAGAAATCTCATTGCTTTTTGTCGAGGGAAGCCATGCGCAGCTTACTTCCGGGTTTTAGGACGCCTCACTGCAGCTCTCTCGTCTCCTCTTCACACACCACACTTTTCGCGGCACACGTACTTACAGCCAATCAGCTCTGAATGATGTGAGATGACGTATGGTGGGGATGGCAGCTCTATGCCCCTATGGTCATTATTTTTTGCCACACACATTAAATAGGCAAATACTCTGAGCATGCGCAGTGTAGTTTTTACAGTCACCGTTCACTTAGACAGTGAGAGGGAGGGGCAGGATCGGGTTTTGTCCCACATGGCTCTAAACAGCTCAATAGGCACACACTGTAGACACTAATTAGAAGAACACAGACTAAAACAGCAATGAGACAAATCAGATGATTAAACATGATCTTAAAATATATTTTATATATTTTTTAATTTATTTTTTGCATTTTGTTGTAATCATTATTTTAATAATTTCTGCTGACACTAGGTGGGCCCACCTGCCCCTAATGACCAGTCGCCACTGGCCATATCTTATCTTTGCCTCACATTTGTCAGGCTGCTTTTCTTGTTGTATCAATCATTTGTTATAAAGCCATGGTGATTTTGCACCACGGGTCGTCCGGTAAATTGATCATAGGCTGACATCTTCCTTTCTTTTATTAGTCAATTTATTTAACATGTCAGAAACAAAACATACAACAATAAAAATAATTATTTTTATATATATATTATAATTATTATAAGAATGAGACGCAAAACAAACCAAAAAATGTTCAAGGTACAAACTTTATACATTCTCAAATAGTCTCTGTCATGTTCAACAGGGGCAAGAAGAAGCTTAAAAACGTTTCTGTTCCTACACCCTCTAGCTAGCGTACATTTTTCTTGAAAATAAAAGATTAGGTCATCGTCATCAGCGTCATGTTCGTCATGTTTGAAACAAATAATTTGTTTGTGTACATAACAACCAAAAAGAAATAACTTTTACAATGACAACAACAAGTATGAGTTCACAGTTCCTGCTCATAACCATTCATAGTAGTTTTAGTTTAGATAAACGTACACACTATTTCAGCTCATCATTACTGTTATTCCACAGATCAACACCTTTTGTTGTAATGAAATGAAGTTTGGAATTTGTTCGTAAAAAATGCAGTTTCCTCTCAACATGCATGCCCTCTGTCCGGTTTGGTTGTCCGTTGTTCTGTGCCTATAGAACGTAAAATGTTAGTCAACAGTTGTTGCATTTGACCCTTCTGACACTGTAAATGTCACACTATCACCAGGCTAAAGATAAACCTTTGATTATCCACATAAGAAGAATTGCTTAGCAACACATGTAATGCACACGATGGTAAAGGCAGGGAGTGATAATGAATGAATAGGCTGCAGGAAGTTGGTAATAATAATAAATGTCTTCCTTTAATGTGGTTGAGGATGTTAAAGCCACCATGGCATATTATATAGTTACGTTACTGTTATGGATTTTTTACTAGGATATGTTAGTAAGATGCTGGATGTGTGCAAGTTGGGATCGCAACAAGTGTCTGACGTTTGGATGGATATGAGATGCAGTAATTTACTTTCAATAAAACCCTGGTCAAGTTTAACCTGACCAGGGTCTTTTTTCATGGAACAAGAGTCAGATCTAAGATATCTTTGCAGACTAAGTGGCCTAGGAACATAAATGTACCCCATTGCTGGGATCTGAGTTGCTAGAGTCAATGGCTCCTGGTTTTGTGCCATCAAAGGCACTTTGGTCCAAGGCAATGGTCTAACCAAGACTTATCCCAGAAACTGGAACCCTTGCTACCTCGTCTGGCCCAGAAAAGGAGATGCTGGATATCTTGGGCTTATAGCTTTGAGCTCTTTTTGTTACGTGTTGCCTGTTCCACTAGCTCCCCATGTGGAGAAGCACTGCAGAGCCAAGCAGTGTAGTTTTTTTAAAGTCTATATTCAAGCAATTAAAAGCTGCACAATTATTGAGTCTGCAGATGGGGTCGTAAGCATTGTCCATAACCACCACAAACTCTGCACAGTGCTTCCATTTGACTCGTATTGACTCTAAGAGCTGGCTGTCAGTTTATCCTCTGGGTTTCGAAGTACAGGTACGATACGGTAATACTTTAATGGTCAGATCAAGTCCAAAATGTGACTTGCATCACAGCAGCTCCATGTGTAACATCAACACAAATATCAAGACACAATACATGGAAAAATAAACATTTAATATTCATAATCACTGAGAGAACTCAAAGAGCGTCCAGCATGCATTTGATCTGGGATTCAGCTCTGTATTTACTGTGAGGATTGACTGGAGCACAAAGGATGCTTCAGTCTGACTTTATTGCATCTCCCATTAGATGGTAGCAGTCCATATTCTCTGTTCAGAACATGCTTTGGGTCCCAGATGATGTTGTTGGACAGTCTTACAGGTTATTATGGTATGCTGAGTCATAAAGTCTCTGACAGGGTTGACCAGATTTTTAACAGGTGGATGTAAAAAGCCTGAAAGGAGGAAGAAGCCTCCACAAAAGTCTAGGACCCACCATGAATCAACCTCCTTCAGGGCTAGATGTACGAACTATGTGTCGAGTGCATTACGATTTCTGCAGTATATTAGAGGGCATTGGCACGCTGCCCTCAAGCCACACCATCTTTCAAACCTCTGGAACTAAACTCCCATTGTAGCAGGACACTCATTTCTCCAGAGTTTCCATTGGCCCCATGGTCCCAAAACCCAGGTGTAATTAATTAACTATGGTTGCATACCTTTTAGTTTTATCACTTCCAAGGTCCTTTATCTGTGCATGCTTGATCACTGCCATGAATTACTGGGGGGTTCGGGAGGAACAGCGTGCCTAATATGAACCTGATTGGTGTTTTGTCATGGGACTTTTTGTGCCCGTCATGCATTGTCGGCTACACCAGGGTCCAGAAAAGTGGTTTATAAAAGGTAACAGTATCATAACATTAGGCTAAAGTTTAATGATTGACTTACTGTTCATCAGACCTGTTAAACACAAACAAGAGCAGGGCCAAAACACTCCCACCTCAGGAGGTATTTTCGTAGCACCCTGGAGGAGGTATAGCAACCAGAATCTGAGTGAGTGATGTTCAAAAGCATTTATTACGGAGGAAGCTGCTTGTTTTTCCAGAAATTCGTTGATGCCTGTCGTAGCTCTAATTAAGGAAACTGCTAGTGCACACCGCCAGTGATGATACATAAAAAACAAACTGCTTATCTTACCTAGTTATTTTTTGTTGTCTTTTTGTTCTCTTCCTGCCTTTGAAGATTGTTGTTCCGTCTTATCTTTTTTAAATGGATGACTTTCGGCTCACCATATCAATGCACAACATCTTTTTTTGTCCAAATATTTTGAACATTAACAAAAGATACAAGTGACCTCATGTTCAGATATGTTTTAGATGCGACATGATGAAATGGCAGCAATTGGAACAAGTCCCGACCTTCTGCAGTTTCACAAACAATGCTTCAACTTCTTATTTATTAATACACTTTAAGTGACACAATTAATTTGGTATTTGTTGTGATTTTCTGCAAGATGCTGGATCTCAGCCACCCTGATATGTAAAAGACAAACAGAAGCTTTTAGTGAAATGAATTAAATAATCAGGTATCTTTTTAATTAAAACAAAACTGCAAATGATAATTTCAGCATCTTAATAACTTCTGAAAATGGTTGTTTACCTGTCTGTGTGTGTGTGTGTGTGTGTGTGTGTGTGTGTGTGTGTATTTGTGTCATTGTCTACCCTTACCTGCCATAACCATTCCTCTGATTTTGACGTGTGGCTGTAGTATTTTTAGCATTTTGAAAATAAAAGGGTCCACTGGCATCCTGAAGTACTATTTTTTAAGCAATCTGGATACTTGCTGCCCTTTATGCGTTTGAAAAAATCAAAGGTGGACATTACTCAAAATAGATAAGATAATTTAAATGTAATTGTTCTCATGAAGTATCGACAACAGTCACAAAAGAGTAATTAAGAACCTATAACTTCTTGGTTGGTTGACCAATCACAACACAGCCGGCCAGCTAACCAATCAGAGCAGACTGGGCTCTGGTTTCAGACAGAGGGTGAAAAGAGATGCAGTATGAGAAAAATCACCTGAAAATTAGCAGAATATGGCTTTATATTTGAAAGTTTTGCAGGAAGGGAAACAAAATATGTACTCACTACTTGATTCTCTCCCAGGGGTGGAGCATTATCAAAGGGTCCTTTCTGATAAAGTTATTTAAAGCTGATACATCTTCTCCTATAAACAAAAATAAAGCCAAGAGAGTATGTCTAAGAAAACCTACAGTGAAGCTACTCTGTCAGAGAACAAAAAGAGACAACAGGTTTGAATAGTTTTGACGCCTTAGATTGATTGACAACACAAGGCATATTAGAATATAAAGTAGAAAAGACACACTCTTGAAGGATTGGGGTGGGGGCTCAGGACCTTAAAATTACTCTGGCCGGCCCTGCGATTTTGGGGGTAAATTAATCAGAACAACTTTTGAAATGCAAAAAAAAAGAAAAATCATATATGTGTTCAGTTAAGCATTAAAGGACGTATTTTGAGGATTGGATACACACACACACACACACACACACACACACACACACACACACACACACACACACACACACACACACACACACACACACACACACACACACACACACACACAGTAAAACACACGCCTCCCTACCCTACACTCCACAAACATCATAGCCTTAAAAGCATTTGAGTGTTTTCTACCCACTCTCAGTCAATGCAAAGGGCTGCAGAATAAAACACACATTCATTACAAAGAGCAGGATTCATCATAACTGCGAATGAAATGAATATGGTAAACAGAGCCCTCCCTCTCTGCATCTCATTATCGTCCCGCTGCTGTAGGTGAAGCTGCTCTCTCTCTCCATACTGAAGCAGGTGTCCAACATGGCGAACACAGGCAGCAGCTCTCTGGCGACTATTCTCTTTTTATTCCTGTTTCAAGCGGCTCTTCTCAAAGGTAGGACTTTTGCTTTTTTAATTCCTACATGGAGAACACACTTTCCTCTCAGATTTGCATGGATGGAGATGCAGGAGTGTGTGTGTTTTTTATCAGCCTTTCTTTGAACGCGCGGCAGAGCCTTTGGGATGTAAAGATGTTGTTGGGGAAACCTAACTGTGCGTAAAGTTGAAATACAGAATAAATTGAGTTTATTATGTGGCTACAGTGTCTACAAACAGGCGTTACAGATCTGCTGCCGAGGAACACATCACTTTGGTGGTCAGCTCTCTCCATAAATCGCTTTGCCGCTACACAGCTGGCAACTCTTGAATGTGGCCAATTCTGTTGTGAAGAAACAAATAACGTGATCTTTTGTGGCCCGTGAGGCTTAGAGACATGCATTTGGCTTGCTTTAGTGGCTTTTTGTATGGACAGTCCTCTAGCTTGGTTACTTTTGTGGCATATTGTTCGTGGACTGCTGTAAATCACAGAAAACAGCGGTGCGTTAAAGTGGGATCTGCAGCAGCGTGCAGCTTCAGGAGACGTCACAGCAAACTCCATTCAAAAACTCTGGGTATTTAAAGAATCGCCTCTAAGTCAGAGATTCATACAGATTCAAACATAAGTCGAGAGTTATCAATAGTTCTGTTTCTTTTAGATAAATCGGCGCAAACACATATCCTGAATCAGCACTTATTTCCCTTTTTAAATCTCAGTTGTATATAATCTGTTCACATCGGCCATACTGCTGGATTTCGGTGGGTTGACTGTCTAAACGGCGTTCAAACCTCTTATTAAAGTGGTTATTTTAAAGAAAAACGGTCCGTTTGGTGTTTTTTATATAAGCCGATTTAAAAAGCACCTTATAGTGGTCAATAATATATCTTTCATTACCTCATAACATGTTTCCACGCCTGCTGGTACACAATAGAAAGTTAAATTGCATGAATTTCCAATCGGCTTCCGGGCTGTGTTTTCGTGATGCTGGGTTCGCAGTAGCATCACGCGAGGAAACATCAACGGCTCTTGCGGGTGTAGTAACCTGACTCAGATTCATTTTAATAAGCGAAATGTTACACATAAAGCTCATAAGAGTGATAAACAAAAATATGGATATACAAGCTTTTAGGTTTTTATTGTTTTGTGCTGATATTTGCGAGTTGGCGGGCTGCGGATCAGACTCAGATGGGATAAAGTGCTGTGTTTCATGTCAGTGTGAAATCATCGTTAATAGGAGAAGTCGTAAACTAGTTCGTTGGATTTGGTTTTGGTTTATTTATATTTTTGCATATTGATTCGACAAAACGTGTGGTGGAATAATAGTCGGGGCAACCGCATGCTGTAATAAACTAGACACCTCGTACAAATAGGTTACACAATTATATAACTGCTTAAAATATGGCTTTGTGTTGCACTGTTTCATCCTCCTGACATCACTTCCACTCAGTTATGTCACAAATGATCAGTTATTCAGCGTTTTTCTGCAAAAATAAACCTGTTTTCTGCTGACTCCGTGCCTCTGATGGTGAGAATGACAGATTGTCACATTGTGGATTATCCACCAGGCTTAATCCAGTTTTTTTTTGCACATTAAAATGGATGCACTCAGGTTATATTTCATGTGAAAGTGAGTCAAACAGTTCCTATGAATCCGGACCAGGGTTCTGCTGGTCTTTGGAGTTTGGACAGTGGGCAGTGCTGCTGTTCCTTCATGGAAATGGCTCCACTGATTTCAAACAAAGCATATCAATTATTTACCTTCAGCATACTGTATATGCTCACATTGTGCTAAGCTTTGCAGGATGGGTGTTTTTTACATCTCAATACAAATAAATGGAAGTTAGTGCTACGAGTGACTGCATTAATTACATTTATCCCAACTATAAGTTCAGTTTTGGCAGACATCGCCTCGTATGGTCATCAAATCACACAAGTGCTGCAAATGAAAAGGATTTATGAGAAAGCATTTGCTGTTTCACTGCCGGCTCTTGTTTTAGGTGGCTCTGGATGTAATTTGTTTTATACGATTTATCAGTCGTTGGTTTATACAATATGAGCATGAGTCTTAAATGGAGCTTGTTATATTTCACACAATCCATTTCGACTTTAACTTAAGTGATATTTCTTCAGATGAAGGGCTCCAACTGAGCACTAAGCACATCTATTTTAGGATGAGAAAGAAGTCTAATATAACTGAAACTATACAACAAAAACTGATATATTAATGATAACTGCAGCCCTATAGAATAAGTCTTTAAACTGATGAACGAGTTAGCATTTTACCACTTATTCTCCCTCAACGTTTTTGAATGTGTTTTTTTGTTGTGGTTATTAGATTGACATAAGGACATTTTTACGTCAGTAAATACCCCACTGGTGAATTCAAAACGGTGGTTGCTAACAAGTGTCTAAATGAGACGACTAAACGTCATCACGCCCAACATTAGCTGCCTTTAGCTTAGCGGTGGTGAGGTGAAGTCATGTGACCGTGCTGTAGTTCCTTTATAGCCCAACATTAGCCTCCTTTAGCTTAGCGGTGGTGATGTGAAGTCATGTGACCGTGCTGTAGTTCCTCTATAGCCCAACATTAGCTGCCTTTAGCTTAGCGGTGGTGACGTGAAGTCATGATACCGTGCTGTAGTTCCTTTATAGCCCAACATTATCCGCCTTTAGCTTAGCGGTGGTGACGTGAAGTCCTGTGACCGTGCTGTAGTTCCTTTATAGCCCAACATTAGCCTCCTTTAGCTTAGCGGTGGTGATGTGAAGTCATGTGACCGTGCTGTAGTTCCTCTATAGCCCAACATTAGCTGCCTTTAGCTTAGCGGTGGTGACGTGAAGTCATGATACCGTGCTCTAGTTCCTTTTTATAGCCCAACATTAGCCGCCTTTAGCTTAGCGGTGTTGACGTGAAGTCATGTGACCGTGCTGTAGTTCCTTTATAGCCCAACATTAGCCGCCTTTAGCTTAGCGGTGTTGACGTGAAGTCATGTGACCGTGCTGTAGTTCCTTTATAGCCCAACATTAGCCGCCTTTAGCTTAGCGGTGTTGACGTGAAGTCATGTGACCGTGCTGTAGTTCCTTTATAGCCCAACATTAGCCGCCTTTAGCTTAGCGGTGAGGACGTGAAGTCATGTGACCCTGCTGTAGTTCCTTTATAGCCCAACATTAGCCGCCTTTAGCTTAGCGGTGTTGACGTGAAGTCATGTGAACAGGCTGTAGTTCCTTTTATAGGCTAACGTCAGCTTTTCACTCCTGGTGATTGCATTTACGCTTCATAAAGTCATAAAGATGTGTTGATATCTGGAGATTTTCTGCAATATTCCAAAATCCAATGACAAAGTCCTATTGGCTTTTAGTGGAGGGAGCCACGCAGATGCTAACTTCAGGGTCCACTTCAAAACTACTTCATCCCTGCACTACTCTATCGTTTTAACCCAGCTCACACTGTCCGCTCCTCACAGCAGCAGCGAGCATTCTCATCTGTTTGTCATTACTGGTGTCGTTTTCTGGTTGCTAACAAACGCCATTGTAACACATAACCACTGATGTTCCGCTGTAACGGTGGTGGACTCATCAGAGTGGGCTCACAGGGAGGGGGGGGGCAGGAGCTCCAACAAGCCGTGTAGGACAGAGAGTGAATACACATACTATACAGAGATGCTGTATGAGAAACCAATGTGAGTTTGGAACAATGTAAATCTATTCTAGTAGACCTCAACAATGGAATCATGATCAGTAGAAATGGCCACGACATGTGACCTTTAATAATTCCAGATTCTGCACTTTATCTCCCGGGGCATGGAACTAGGTTTCAGGTGTTATTAATGGATGCCAGCGCAGCGACTCTGACCACAGGCTTGCTGAGACCTGAAAACTTGGCTAGCAGGTGAACAGATAAGCGTTTCTGCTTTCATTTTTGTGAGCTTGTGTAATGGTGAGGCAGAGCAGGGAAAAGTGTGCTGAAAGCAGGGAAAAGTGTATGTTGACATGACCGTGACAAGTTAATAAATGTCGGCGTATGGAGGACTTAAACATTACCTTAGCTCTCGTTCAGTTTGCTCCTGTGTGTTTGATATTGGGCATTGATCATGTTTCTTATCTGTGTTTCTGTGGATAAGAGCATCAGCTGTGTAGATTTCCCTGAGAATTCAACACGTTTCCCATTCATGCTTTCTGATGTTTGAGTGCAAACGGTCATGCTTTCTCCAGACTGGAGTAAACGCATGCAGAAAGAACTCATTATTCTGTAGTGCTACAACATATGCTGAGTTAAGGCACATATGTTTATCTGCCGTTGTTGTCACCTTTTGTTGACTGAAAACAAGCATATTTTACATGTTGGCATACTTATATAATACTAAGTGTTATTTACACCTTAAGCATAATGATTTTTTTTATTGGTTATTTGGCTGAGTTTACTCTATACCAAAAACAGACATATTGTGGTATTAAACCTAATCAGAGAAAATCTATGATGGTAAACCAGAATAAAATGTAATTTCTGTATTCATAATTGAGTTGTATTGATTGTCCTTCTTTACAAAATGGATCTCAGATGGGATTGTTTACTTCCAAACCTTTCCATGTGATGCCTTTTTAAGTCCATGCTGCCTGCTTTTCCATTAATACACTTGAGCCTATAAGATATTTGTCGCTTCTTTCAGAATCTAAATAGTTATCAGTGTGCTCACTTTTTGTGTCTTGGAAATACCAGTGTTCAGTTTCTGTAGATCCTCACGTCAAGCTGTTTTCGTGCTGATATTGTGTTTCTAAATATAGTTTCATTGGAGTTTTAGTATATTTTTATTGTGTAAATGCTGTTTCTCACACTTTCTGCCCAAAATCAACAGACTGAGCAACCTTAAATCACAATATTTTGTGAACCAGCACAACACATTGACTAAAGGCAGCTTAGCATTTACAGTATTATGAGCCTCTCTCTCTGTTGCATGTTTTTTTAACAGGCCTGAAATACATACCAAGTACATGGCGACTGTATGTTGAATGTTTTTAAGGGTTTGATAGGATTGAAAAACAAACATGTTATTTGGTTTTCGGGGGACTTTACACCATCTTTCCAGGGACTACAGATGAGGAATATCTTCTTATATAATATCCTCCAAACTCTGTTGCATTTACAGCAAGATAAGATAAGATGTACTTTATTGATCCCAATTTGGGACATTTTTTCGGGCATTGCACATAAATCGAAATTAAAAGAGTAGAAATAAACAATCCAAAATGTAAACATCGCAATAAAATAGCAATGATCATTAATGTGCACAGCTAACTAAACAGATAATAATAACTCTCAATCAGAGGTGGGAAGTAGTGGAGTAAAATTACTTCGTTACTGTACTTAGGTACATTTTTCTGGTATCAGTACTTTACTCCACTACTTATTTTTCTGACGACATTTTACTTTGACTTCTTACATGTTGAACTCAAATACCTTTACTTTCTACTTCTTACATGTTGAACCCAAATACCTGTACTTTCTACTTCTTACATGTTGAACTCAAATACCTGTACTTTCTACTTCGTACATGTTGAACACAAATACCTGTACTTTCTACTTCTTACATGTTGAACACAAATACCTGTACTTTCTACTTCTTACACTTTGAACACAAATACCTGTACTTTCTACTTCTACATGTTGAACACAAATACCTGTACTTTCTACTTCTTACATGTTGAACACAAATACCTGTACTTTCTACTTCTTACACTTTGAACACAAATACCTGTACTTTCTACTTCTTACATGTTGAACACAAATACCTGTACTTTCTACTTCTTACATGTTGAACACAAATACCTGTACTTTCTACTTCTTACATGTTGAACACAAATACCTGTACTTTCTACTTCTTACATGTTGAACACAAATACCTGTACTTTCTACTTCTTACACTTTGAACACAAATACCTGTACTTTCTACTTCTACATGTTGAACACAAATACCTGTACTTTCTACTTCTTACATGTTGAACACAAATACCTGTACTTTCTACTTCTTACATGTTGAACACAAATACCTGTACTTTCTACTTCTTACATGTTGAACACAAATACCTGTACTTTCTACTTCTTACATGTTGAACACAAATACCTGTACTTTCTACTTCTTACACTTTGAACACAAATACCTGTACTTTCTACTTCTTACATGTTGAACACAAATACATGTACTTTCTACTTCTTACATGTTGAACCCAAATACCTGTACTTTCTACTTCTTACATGTTGAACACAAATACATGTACTTTCTACTTCTTACATGTTGAACACAAATACCTGTACTTTCTACTTCTTACATGTTGAACCCAAATACCTGTACTTTCTACTTCTTACATGTTGAACACAAATACCTGTACTTTCTACTTCTTACATGTTGAACTCAAATACCTGTACTTTCTACTTCTTACATGTTGAACACAAATACCTGTACTTTCTACTTCTTACATGTTGAACACAAATACCTGTACTTTCTACTTCTTACACTTTGAACACAAATACCTGTACTTTCTACTTCTTACCTGTTGAACCCAAATACCTGTACTTTCTACTTCTTACATGTTGAACACAAATACATGTACTTTCTACTTCTTACATGTTGAACCCAAATACCTGTACTTTCTACTTCTTACATGTTGAACACAAATACCTGAACTTTCTACTTCTCACATGTTGAACACAAATACCTGTACTTTCTACTTCTTACATGTTGAACACAAATACCTGTACTTTCTACTTCTTACATGTTGAACCCAAATACCTGTACTTTCTACTTCTTACATGTTGAACCCAAATACCTGTACTTTCTACTTCTAACATGTTGAACACAAATACCTGTACTTTCTACTTCTTACATGTTGAACCCAAATACCTGTACTTTCTACTTCTTACATGTTGAACCCAAATACCTGAACTTTCTACTTCTTACATGTTGAACCCAAATACCTGTACTTTCTACTTCTTACATGTTGAACCCAAATACCTGTACTTTCTACTTCTTACATGTTGAACCCAAATACCTGAACTTTCTACTTCGTACATGTTGAACTCAAATACCTGTACTTTCTACTTCTCTCATGTTGAACCCAAATACCTGTACTTTCTACTTCTCACATGTTGAACCCAAATACCTGTACTTTCTACTTCTTACATGTTGAACCCAAATACCTGTACTTTCTACTTCTTACATGTTGAACCCAAATACCTGTACTTTCTACTTATTACATGTTGAACTCAAATACCTGTACTTTCTACTTCTCACATGTTGAACCCAAATACCTGTACTTTCTACTTATTACATGTTGAACTCAAATACCTGTACTTTCTACTTCTTACATGTTGAACACAAATACCTGAACTTTCTACTTCTTACATGTTGAACCCAAATACCTGTACTTTCTACTTCTTACATGTTGAACCCAAATACCTGTACTTTCTACTTCTTACATGTTGAACACAAATACCTGTACTTTCTACTTCTTACATGTTGAACCCAAATACCTGTACTTTCTACTTCTTACATGTTGAACCCAAATACCTGTACTTTCTACTTCTTACATGTTGAACACAAATACCTGTACTTTCTACTTCTTACATGTTGAACACAAATACCTGAACTTTCTACTTCTTACATGTTGAACCCAAATACCTGTACTTTCTACTTCTTACATGTTGAACCCAAATACCTGTACTTTCTACTTCTTACATGTTGAACACAAATACCTGTACTTTCTACTTCTTACATGTTGAACCCAAATACCTGTACTTTCTACTTCTTACATGTTGAACCCAAATACCTGTACTTTCTACTTCTTACATGTTGAACCCAAATACCTGTACTTTCTACTTCTTACATGTTGAACCCAAATACCTGAACTTTCTACTTCTCTCATTTTCCAAACAGCTGGTTCCTTTAGTCTGAATGTGTGTTTGGTGGCGTGATCATTATTCTTTAGAGTCATTGCGTGCCTATTGATTTGAACACGATCCGTGTATCCATCATTTCCTGGTCTTCTCTAAAGAAGAGGGACCAATGGAAACGTTGTCATGTTGCCGTTGTTCAGCATGGAAACATTCATTAGCTAACAATGACATTATTGTTCTATTAATATAAAGGGAGGTCAGGTACTCTTTAAAACAGCTGCTAGTTATGGGTACTTTTTACTGAAGTACATTTCAAAGCCTCTTTACTTTGACTTGAGTAAAGAAGTTTAGTCAGTACTTCTACTTTTACCAGAGTATTTTTAAACACAAGTATCTGTACTTCTACTTGAGTAAAGGATGTGTTTACTTTTGCCATCTCTGGTTAAAATGGGCGTGCACCAGCCTCAGTTGAGTTCTCGTAGGAAGTGATTTGGCTGGTTGGATTTGCTGATGGAGAACAGGTGGTGGAATGGACTTTTTTCTCCCTCCGTGGCCCCCGGCAGCCTCTCCTGCTGTAACCAAGAACAATGGCTTTTATTCCTGGAGGGAGGGGACCCTAAGTGACCCCCCCCCCCCCCCCACAGTAGCTCTGCTGGCGAGCCGACAGATGACTGGTCGGGTCGCATCTGGCCTCTGTGCACTTAGTGTAATCAAAGAGAGAAAAAAGGTTTATGGCCTACTTGTTAGTGAGCCGCCGACTGATGGGATGTCAAGTAAAAACCCTCCGAATCCAAATCTCTGGAGGGTTAAGGAGGCGGAGTAGAGAAAGGTGGGGGTTTGGGGCGTGGGCAGCACAATCTGCCATCCAGAAAACAGCCTATTGGCCTTGGTATCGAATTAGTTTGTGCTCCACAATCTGGCTGTAAGACATTGGGAAATGAGTGAAATTCTAATGAATATTTACAGTATGATCACATTTACATAATGTACAGAAGGCTACTGAGGTGAATGCAAATATTTTACCAACATGTACTCGTAGGAGTCGTGTTCAGGACATGCCTCTAGCGAGTTTGTAGTAAAAATAGCAAATTAAAACTAATTTTAAAAATAGCAGTTAATCACTTTAGAGTAAGAATGAGAGTCTGGGGATCTTAAGAGGCTGTGATGCATTTATTTTGAGGGATTACGGAAAAAACAGGGACAAAAGTAATTGCACGATTTGGAACGTTAACAGCCTAATTACGTCAGGATGTTCAACACCTAACAGAACTTGGTACGACCTTCTCTTCATACACCAGAAGCATTTTTTGATTGTGGGAAGTCCACTCTTACTTTCTTGTGTTTCATGATTGTTTCAGAGATGAATTAGTATTTCAATGTCTCCAGAAGTTTGCCATGTCAGGGTTTTTCAGTTTAAATCTGGTTTACCTGGAGTCAGTGTTGGGACCATTTTAAGAATATATAAGAGTTACTAACTGGGGGGGGGGGGGGCATTGAGTTTTTGCATTAATTGTTGTCACGATACCAACATTTTGGTTTCGATACCGATACCAAGTCAAGAATTGCGATTCCGATTATTTTTCGATACTTTTCTTAAAAAAAGGGAAACAGTCTTAAATGTAATGATTGTGCTTTATTTCACACCAGAACCATAACACACACTTTTAAACAATGAGAACAATTAGGGATGTCCCGATCACCTTTTTTTGCTCACGATCCGATTCCGATCATTTGATTTTGACAAACTGCCGATACCAATTTTTTCCGATCTTTATGCAATGCATTAAGAGAAAAAAAAGGTAACAGATAACGGCTGGTCATCCAACGCGATGAGTTCAGCTATCTTGGCTGTTATTTGTTTGGCCTTTTCACTGTTCTGGGGCAGTTTCTCTTTCCTTTTAAAAGTCTCTGAAAGTGTGTGTTGTTTCAGTGCCGTTACCTGAGTGGCCGCTGTGTACTCGTCGTGTTGTTGTTGGTGTTGGTGTTTGTTTCTCAGGTGGCGTATTAGATTGGTCGTGTTGAACGTAGCTCTGTTCTTTCCACCACGCGGAACCTCCGCCTTGCAAACATTGCATCTGGCTGTTACACTGCCTTCACTTTCAATTTTATAATACTTCCAAACTCCTGACATTTTCTCTGTCCCGACTCCCGAGTCACCAGCTGAACGTAGCCTCTCGTTAGCTTACTGCTACTATTAGACACTGCGCCCACTCTGTTGCTTTGAGAGAAATAGCAACACATACATGATGTGTCATTTTAAACCAAAACTAAGGCCTCAGGATGACTTTAAGAGGTGAACATAGTCATTTTTGTTTTGTAACATTAAATAAAATAATCAAAATATTTTATAAAAAAAAAAAAAAAAAATCCCGATCCCCGATTTTTTTCTCCCGATTCCGATCTTTTGAAAATCACGTGATCGGATCGGGACATCTCTAAGAACAATAAATAAAATAAATGACAAGAATTCGTATTAAATAAAATGAATAAATTTCTTACAAACAGGCCTCGTGGTGTCCGTATGCTTGCCCTCACTGTCAGAGATATCGCTAAAATACTTCCAAATTTCGCTTCTGGCGTCTTTTTTGTCAACAAGCCGAGGCGCAGCGGCAGTTACTTGCAGCCATGCTTCTCGTTTTCTCACATGCTCTGGCAGCTAGCGGGTGCACGAGAGAGGGGAGGCACTTAGAGCGTGCTTGAGAGGGGAGGCACTTAGAGCGTGCTTGAGAGGGGAGGGACTTAGAACGTGCATGAGAGAGGGGAGGGACTTAGAGCGTGCTTGAGAGGGGAGGGACTTAGAGCGTGCATGAGAGAGGGGAGGGACTTAGAGCGTGCTTGAGAGGGGTAGCACTTAGAGCGTGCTTGAGAGGGGAGGGACTTAGAGCGTGCTTGAGAGGGGAGGCACTTAGAGCGTGCTTGAGAGGGGAGGCACTGCAGGCACGGCTGCAGTGCAGGGAGTGGAAGCAGAGCGCTGAACACACACGGCTCTTATTAAAACAGCGCTTTCTCACCGGAGTACTTTTCCCCGTCGTTCTTAAAGTACCGATACTAATGAAACGGAGGAATCGTAATGTTTTTAACGGCAGGGTATCGCGGTACCTTTCAAGTATCGGTACACCGTGCAACACTAATCTGGAGCTAATAGTCAAATAGTCGATCAGCATATAAATACTCACTAAATATTTCACAAATAGATTTTTCATGAACAAAAAGTCATTAAATGTTTGCAGCCTTTAAAATGTGCAGATTTTCCTCTGTTTTATTTCATATTACAGTTTTGGACTAGACAATTAATCAGAATCACAAACAGAAACAGGTTTATTACCAGGTAGGTTAACACATGCGAGGAATTTGTCTTGGTGATGTGGTGCATACATAAAATAAAACAAGGATTATTGATAACTATAATAACATGAAAAAATATATTAAAAAATAGCAGTATTTCCATTGAATATGGTTGTTATCCTAGACATAGAATTAAAAGTGCCGCCTCGGACTCTGAGAAACCAAGATGGACAATCCATGTGCAGATTATTGTTATGCAATGTGTGGAGCATGTAATCAATCATTATCAGGTTCATATTAGCCTCTGTAGCTGCAGACAAGCCAGATACAATTACACATCAGTTAAAACCAGTGAGACCAATCTGCAGCTCTGGTGTCGTGTTGATGCTAAATGCTTTTATGACTTTATCACCGCTGCTCTCTTCCTCCTGTCATTCAGCCCATTCACAGAGAAAGGAGCGTGGCATTCTGAATAAAGTCGGTGCAGCTGTCATCTGTGAGCAGCATTGACCTTTTCTGTTTCCGAACAAAACATTTCTTAGTCATCACTCGCCGCTTTAATCTCCTGTCTGTATGTGTTACAGCAGCGCCGCCGCGGATACACTGTCAGACAGGAGCGCGGATCATTAACACACACGTGATACATTAAGTAAAGAGTTTAAGCTTTAAGGCAATAAGGGCTTTTTTGGACATTTTCTTAACATTTCTATTCAATTATCTTTATTTGAATATATATATATATATTTTGCACATGCTTACTTTGAACTCATATCTTTCTAATATAAATATATTTTTTTATATTATCCTATTTTTTAGTTTTGCATTGCATATCCATACTTTTCCTTCTGATTATCTTCTTAAAATCTTTCCCCCAGGATAAATACAAAATGTTGATTATGATAATTAAACAGACTCTGGTTAATTGAATCACATTCTGACATCACCAGGCGCTTTGTCTCTTTGGTGTTTTTCTACGGGGGTTTTGCGCTATGTCTTTCTATCTGAAAAATACCCTCGGATGCTTCAAAAATAGAAATGTAATCTCAAAGTCGGGATTTCACTTTTTTTTCAAATGACCTCTGGTTTATAATTCTCTGTTATTTTGACATCTTGTGCTTCCATTAGGAGCTGATATCGTGCTTCAGGCTCACTATATATTGGCTCGACATCATTTGGAAACGGTGGCATTGGTCCCTGAGCAGTCCAACAATATTAAACCCACACCATAGAGCTTCCTTGTCTAACTTTTAGAAACTTTCATAACATTATTTAGTTCAGGTAGGGGCTGGCAAACCTGGGCTCCTTTCAATCATCTTCTGTGGATGTGGTTTCATCAGCAGGCTGTCCACCACAATCTGGGATCCATGTTTTGAAGAAAAGTGTTTTCAGTCAACTTGAGTTCTTTATTCCGTCTCATGGAGAAACAATGAAAGAGCTGTGGCCTTTTTATAGTGAAGCCTCAGGATGGTGCCTGGAAACATCAGAGCAGCGCCCGAGGCAGGTGGATCTGCCCCGTGCCAAAACACATGAAAGCAATCCTGACCAAACACTGACAACCGGGATAACACACACACACACACACACACACACACACACACACACACACACACACACACACACACACACACACACACACACACACACACACACACACACACACACACACACACACACACACACACACACACACACACACACACACACACACACACACACACTAATGTTAACTTGATGAGCACAATATATGGCTAATCTAATACATAGGACATATTTTAGTATTCATTTAGTACCTCTGCTGTGACATGTCTCCATGCTTTAATGTTCAAAAAGCTCTTTATTTTTCTCATCCTGCCTGTACATACAGGGATTTTAGTTTTGCAGACCATTTACATGCACTCAAACTTCTATAACGCACTATAGGAGAGGGAAAACCCTAAAAAGCAGAATAGGTTTTCCTTAGAATATGTTGTCCTACTGACCAATGGCCGACTGTTTATGACTGAAGAGTTGAGTAGATCCGGATACATCATGGAAAATAAGAATTGTGCGATTTGTTCTTTTGCATCAAGGAGCTTAAAAGTCGTAGCGGCCGAAGCAGAGAGAAAAGTCAAGGGCGTTGGAGCCGTTCTAATAAAAGGAAAATGCGGAAGCTCTTTAATGCATGCGGGTGGTTGAGTAATCTAATCTCTCGTCCCAAGTGAGACATTGTCAGTCGCAGCAAGAAATGTTTTCCATTTCGCTTTTAGGATTTACAAAAGACAACAAGTGGCCTTTGATTGCTCTTTTCTTCCCAGTTTGAGGCCTTCATCATCTTGTTCTGCCGCGGAGTCACAGGGAGGCGTCGCTCGCTGTAATTGGACCCATTTTGCCTGCTTTCATAGATACAATGCCACGTTTAACAATGAAGGAATCAATGCATATCATTTGTGCTTTCAACCAAATAAACAATACGGCTGGTGTTCTGCTGTAATCATCGGAGGGGAAATGAATGCCCTTCTGAACACAATACAGGTATGCAGCAGCCATGGCGGGGTTGAGTGATTCGCCTTCTCCAATCTTTCATTTTACACAACACTTCAGCTTGTATTACATTTCAGTGAATTTACTCCTGATGAGACCCTTCAGGCTGTTTCACTGTCTTTTATGGAGCTGGATCACTCCCCCCCCCCCCCCCCCCCCCCCCCCCCACTGCTCAGTTCCCGGCCTTTGTCTCATCTATTGTACTTTTGTCGTGACGGATATGTTCTGCACTAATGCCAGACAACTGCAGCACAATAACCCACCGGCTCATCTTTCTTTCTGTCCTAGTTGGGTAATGCGGACGGAAATGTTACCTGCTGGGGAACAATGGGGCCCTCACTTTGTGCAGCAATGGTAGTTGTTAGGCTGTAAATTACCACTTAATTCCATTTAGTATCACAATCTGATTCGCCTGCAAAAGAACTGGTAATAATAACTCGGCAACGATACCTTCCTGATTTAGTTATTCATCATCCAGGCAGGCCAAATAACAGCTTGTTTCTCTATCAGGGATTGCAACTGGGCTATTGTCAGTGCAGCATGTTGTTTTATTATAGTGTTAACCTTTAAACACCCAACCCATGGTGCCATATCATCTCACAATGGAGAATTTTGGCCAATGAAACTGGTTTAAATACTTCTGGATGTGATAACGTTTACCTTGTTACTGATGGTCTTCAGTCTCTTCCACTTATAAGGTTTCAGTCGAACAAGTCTTTGCCTTGAAGCAAAATGTAGTTATTTTGCATACTATAATGGAATAATGGGAACACGTTGATTATGGTAAGACGGAGAAGCAGTAAAGTGATTTGCGTACCATCGGTTATTTTCTTGAATGGTGCGATGTCCTTTTCTTGTAATGGATGGTCCGGTGTATTTTTAAGGAGATAACGATTATATATAATAGGCTATTCTCAGAGCCATTTTCCTTTTTAAAGGAGACATATCATGCTATATTTGAATAATATATTGTAGTGCCATAAGGTATATTTATTAGGGCTGTCAGTCGATTAAAATATTTAATCGCGATTAATCGCACATTTTTGATCTGTTCTAAATGTACCTTAGAGGAATATTTTTCAAGTTTTTAATACTCTTATCAACATATGAGTGGACAAATATGCTTTATGCTAATGTTTATTATCATTTGAACATTGACAAATATCCTCATGAATATTAAACACAACAACCTCTGAACATTACAAATATTCGCCTCAATTCAACCTGGAACCTCTCATACAATGTGTGTGTGTGTGTGTGTGTGTGTGTGTGTGTGTGTGTGTGTGTGTGTGTGTGTGTGTGTGTGTGTGTGTGTGTGTGTGTGTGTGTGTGTGTGTGTGTGTGTGTGTGTGTGTGTGTGTGTGTGTGTGTGTGTGTGTGTGTGTGTGTGTGTGTGTGTGTGTGTGTGTGTGTGTGTGTGTGTGTGTGTGTGTGTGTGTGTGTGTGTGTGTGTGTGTGTGTGTGTGTGTGTGTGTGTGTGTGTGTGTGTGTGTGTGTGTGTGTGTGTGTGTGTGTGTGTGTGTGTGTGTGTGTGTGTGTGTGTGTGTGTGTGTGTGTGTGTGTGTGTGTGTGTGTGTGTGTGTGTGTGTGTGTGTGTGTGTGTGTGTGTGTGTGTGTGTGTGTGTGTGTGTGGCAAGTTGTTTCCATAGCAACAACAACTTCCTGTCAACAGCGCTAACTGTCCTTCAAAATAAAAGCATGTCCATAAATAGGAAGCCAAGCCAAATTACACTTAAGACATATACAACTGAAAGTAACAAACACAATGCTCCTTTTCAATTTCAAAGAACACAAATTGGGTTACATTAACAAATGCCTATAAAACAACAATACTGTAGAATAACTAAATGAATGCCGTGAATACACCGAAATACACGTGATGAAGCGGTTCGCCCCCCCCCCCCCCCGCGCAGGCCGAATATTCGCTGCTGATTACTACCGAATATCCGGAGCCCGAAAAATGGTATTCGGGACAGCCCTAGTGTACACATGTCAAAAGGACGGCAATTATTTTTGATTAATATTGCAATGACGATATAGAAAGGACCAATCATGTTTAGGTATATAGGATACAATTTGTAGGCCAGGATATCTCTGCAGCTCAACAATATTTTATTGAACATGGTATTTTTAACACAAATAACATCGACACCCATTTTTGCAATAAGCTGTAATTAAGTCTAAAGAATTATTTAATAATTGTTCTTATTGTAATATTTTCAGTTTTTCAAATCGAAAAATTGTTTTGTTTAGTTTTTTTATGATGCAACACAAATATTTTCCAATTTGGGATCAATAAAGTACCTCTTATCTTATCTTAAGGGATACGATAAGGCACATTTCTTAGTCTGGTTATATTTACAAAGTATGTAAAAAATAACACAGTTTGTATTTCCAACAAATGGACAAATGTGGTCAATAAATACAAATAATAATAAGAGTGATTTAATTTCTGTAAACTTTGCCTCCTTCGCTTCTTCACCTTTAAGTTTAAATGGACAATGTTTAGGAATAACTGCTAGACTCATATTAAATTCACTGCAGTTATATTGATGATAACTCTACTTGTTACGCTCTGCACGTATTGCTAACAACATTTACCTCCAGTAAAGTAAACGTAATTTCATCACTGATCAATTATTAGTGGAAAACAACCATGCCACCAAATGTCAACAGTTTCAAAAAGGTCAGCAGCCTCTGAAATGCAGATTCAGAACGCAGCACAGATACTGCCCTTTTTTCAGGTGTTGTATAATCATAACTGGTAGCTCAAAGCAGAAATGTTGAGATAAGAAGAGATTACGCTCAGCAATCGGCAGAGTGGAGGGAATTAGACGAACCCCGCATGTCAGGTAAACTCTGCAATGCCAGACAACTAATCAATACGCAGACAGACTGCTAGACTCGCAGCTTCTCAACCTCAAAAAATATTCTTATGCGGATTAACTGCTACTTCACCCATTTTCATTTTCAGTCGAGAAGGTATTAATCTGACAGCCAAGTGAAGCCCAACAAATACTATACACTTCAAAGCTGCAGCAACTGCTTTGGAAGAAGAAGAAAAACGGCCGGGTTCAAACATTTCCTTTCATTCCCATTTTCAGTCTGAGACACATACCCTTCCCATGGTGTTTTTAAACAACTTCCAGTAAGACCTTAAATAAATAGGAGCTTACTGTTGTTCCGATTTAGCATTTTAGCTCATTTAAAGCGCTTGACTCGAGTATGTTAGGGCTGGGTATTTTACAAAACCCTGTACCCATACCACTGTCCTCTTTTTACTAAGCAGAGACCATCAATCTGCCATGCTCACTTCATTGTTTTTTTAGCGATTTTTCAGATGCAATTGCTACAGTAGACACTTTGTCTCAGCCGGCGTCATTTATTTCAAGTTCAGTTAGAGATGTCCTACTTTTCACAGAGTCTTTCACCTCCTACACAGAGCAAAGTGTCTCTGCACCGCATCCGTTCTACTGTTAGAGGATAATTGGAAAGAAGAACAAACATTGCTTATTAAGTTCTGGTCTAAAGGAGAAACTAATGGAGGAATTCACACACACACACATGGAGGAACACACACACACACACACACACACACACACACACACACACACAGACACACAGACACACAGACACAGACAGTATGGAAGGATGGATGGAAGGATGGATGGAAGGTTGTTGCCTTATGTCAATTTTGCTTAGGAGTGAAATGACCCGAAGTGTCAGCCATGTTAAGAGCCGTTTGGATTCTCTAGATGATAGGAAAGGAGCTTCAATGCTTCCTTTATTATCTCCTTTAGGATACACCATACCGTCCTTTAGGAAAAGAAAGGAGAAAATGCCGTCCCAGATTTCCTTAAAGCGACGCATCATTCGGCCGTTCAAGGAAACACTGCAGATGGAAATGAGCTATTGGCTAATCTTTTTGAGATTAATATATTTGTATTCATGGTTCTTGTTCAAAAGACATAAAGCAGCAAGTAAAATGTGTTGAAATATACGAATTACCGGGACCAGATCGCACTGGGCAAAGTATCTAGACGCTCTTTCAGAAGACCATCCACGTAAAATTGTAGATTTCCAACAGGAGTGTTATTGTAAGTGAGGTCGGATTCTCTTACTCCGGTTGCCTAAAAGTCCTGATGAATTCTTCTTCACATCTTTTCTTGACGCCATGACGTTATTTCAGTGAGGTTAGAAAAAGACGTAGGACCTCCGCTTGAACCCAACATCCTTTCCTGAAGTCAAACAGCAAAGAGGCCTGGGTTCTTCTGAGTGTTGTCTGCCCATTTCATTTGTGCCGGAGTATGGCGTGCAGGCACTTTGCTTTTGCTCCACAAATTGGCCTGTGCCTCCCGCAGGATGCGATTCCTCCCTGAGTGCTCGCTCTATACGAGTGCTGGGGGGGGGGGGGTCTGAAGAAGAGGTTGTTTTTTGATTGTTACAAAATAAAAATAAACAACATATCCTCTATTGAACTGTAGGTTAGGGTTAGACACCATTAACCCTATAAGTGGTTTTCTATGAGCACTATCTACGGGATGAAAGAAAACCTTAACAAAATACGCAGCGTCCTATTTTAATAATCTTCAATGTTGCTGCATTCCCTCTTCAAGCAAGAGGACATATGCATTGAACTGGATTCAAAGTCTGTCGGATCAGAGGCAGACGGAGAGCAGGGGGTGGTGTGTCCTACTTGCTGAAATATTGTTGTTTCCAGGGCCTGATTAATGATGTTTCGGGAAATAAACAAAGCAAATACACCCACCTGTTTCCAGTAGGCAATTAAAAAGACACACGTGCAACATTTCAACAAATAATTACATTTCAATCCTTTTAGGGTTCTATAACAGGTCTTTTCATGTATGCTATGGTCTTTACCTGCTTGATACATACTGTTTGTGGTGTTCTGATGAATATATATGAAGGAGCGCGCCAACTCCAAGGAATATTAAACCAACCAGATGTACTGTACGGAGAATCGGAGGTGTTTTAAAATGCTGCCAGGATATTTGGAAAAGTAATATGAGTAATATGCTAGATATGCTTAGATGGTGGGGCTTTAGTCAATTCTAAAATAAAAGAAGCCTCTACTCTTAGTCAGGGTTTCTGACTAGCCTAAAATTGTTTTCAAAGAACATAGTTACGTTGCATCACTTTATATTCATTTCATCATTACAATAAACATGAAGAGAAAGAAAGAGAGTCACAAGACTTTACTGCTTCCCCCGTCTACCCATAATCACCAGTGTTCCCATTTTGCTGCTCTATAAAATAGGACAAACATGTCACAAGGGGACCTATCATGCAAAATGCACCTTTGTACGTCTTTTATACATGAAGATGTGTCCCCGGTCAGGGAACTCACCCAGTGTCAGAAAACACAACCCTCTCTTTTCCTCCGTACCCAAATCTCTAAAAACGGGGCTGCAACGGATCTGATACAGATTTGAAAGTTCTCTGACATCAGTGAGGAGGAGCTCCGCCTATATGGCCAACTCTCCACCAATCAGGGGAATGAGAGGTTGCCGTGGCATGGTAACAGCATGGTAACAGCATGGTAACAGCATGGTAACAGCATGGTAACATGACGCTCGTAACTCGGCCCCCTCCTTTGCAGGGGGGTGTGGTCAGCTGCAGCGCATGCAAAGACAGGGTGGAGGAGAGCAAAATGAGGCATGGCTAAAATGCATGGTCTGTTTGGTATTTTGAAAAAGAAAACGTATAAATATTAGGGCTGTCAAGTTAACGCGTTAATAACCTGTTAACGCAATTTTTTTTTAACGCCACTAATTACTTTAACGCGATTGACGCATGTGTATTTTTTTCCACGGCCGCCGTAGTTTCAGAGCGCATCGAGTTTAAAATACCATCTACAAGCTGATGCTGACAGCCCCGCTCCTGCTGCTCGCTTGCAGCAGACCACACTTCCACGCTCACCGGCAGGCACCGACTGGCTATTGGAAGGACCGGGAGGGTGTGTGTATGTGTGGCCCGAGCGAGAGAGAGACCTTACGTGCATTATTGTTGTTAGCATCTGGTGCTAGCTAGCTGCGCTAACGGATATAAGGAGCTGTTTAAATGAAAACAGAGGAGCGAACAGTCAGCACACTCAGCACGGATAGTGCGCGCAACTTGATTGCAGCTACCGTTCGAGCATATGCCTTGAGTTGCACATAGCTCCAACGCACGCACGCACACACACACACACACACACACACACACACACCTCTACCTCTACCTCTACCTCTACCTCTACCTCTACCTCTTTCACTGTAGCTATGTACGAATGACAATAAAAGCCTTGCATCTTGAGGGCTTTTGCCTAAAGCAGCAGCAGAATGGACTCTGAATGTTCCTGCATTGATGTCAGTGGCTCAGGATCCAGACCGGAGGATTTTCAGTTTGAAATCTGAGACAATGAACTCCGTCGGCACCACCTACATGGCCACTTAGCTTGTTCCTGTCACTGAACATCCTCCATGTCAACTCCGGCCTGGTGAACAATGTGACCGGAGGACGTGCTATTGCTCCACATACATGATTCATCCTCCCACACCGAAAAAGATTGGCCAGTAATTACAGCTTAGAAGGCTCTATTAGTGCTTCTTGAAAGCCATATAGCGCCATCATACCTCACATACTGTAGGAGGTCAATGTTTTTCATATATCACACACTGCTGTTAAGTGAAGCGAGATTGTCCTCTTGTGCCAAGACGATACTTAAAGGCATAACGAGCCAAACGTCTCAAGAAGTCGTTTTTTTATAACAATGGAGACTCATTTTGTGTTCTATCTCAATGTGATTGGTTAATCATTAGGTGGTTAAATGTGTTTGTACTAGAGCTGTCAGTCGATTAAAATATTTAATCGCAAATTAATCACACATTTTTGATCTGTTCTAAATGTACCTTAGAGGAATATTTTTCAAGTTTCTAATACTCTTATCAACATATGAGTGGACAAATATGCTTTATGCAAATGTTTATTATCATTTGAACATTGACAAATATCCTCATGAATATTAAACACAACAACCTCTGAACATTACAAATATTCGCCTCAATTCAACCTGGAACCTCTCTCATACAATAATACAATACAAATTGTGTGTGTGTGTGTGTGTGTGTGTGTGTGTGTGTGTGTGTGTGTGTGTGTGTGTGTGTGTGTGTGTGTGTGTGTGTGTGTGTGTGTGTGTGTGTGTGTGTGTGTGTGTGTGTGTGTGTGTGTGTGTGTGTGTGTGTGTGTGTGTGTGTGTGTGTGTGTGTGTGTGTGTGTGTGTGTGTGTGTGTGTGTGTGTGTGTGTGTGTGTGTGTGTGTGTGTGTGTGTGTGTGTGTGTGTGTGTGTGTGTGTGTGTGTGTGTGTGTGTGTGTGTGTGTGTGTGTGTGTGTGTGTGTGTGTGTGTGTGTGTGTGTGTGTGTGTGTGCTCAAGGCATATGCTCGAACGGGAGCTGCCTGGACGCTGCAATCATGTTGCACTATCCGTGCTGAGTGTGCTGACTTTTCGTACAATGTCCCACTGTCTGGCTTCCTGCATAAAGTCAAGTGCTCGGCGCAGTTGTGGCGAAATGTCGCTCCTCTGTTTTCATTGAAACAGCTCCTTATATCCGTTAGCGCAGCTAGCTAGCACCAGATGCTAACAACAACAATACACGTAAGGTCTCTCTCTCGCTCGCGCCAGACATACACACACCCTCCCGGTCCTCCCGATAGCCAGTCGGTGCCTGCCGGTGAGCGTGGAAGTGTGGTCTGCTGCAAGCGGGCGGCAGGAGAGGGGCTGTCAGCATCAGCTTGTAGATGGTATTTTAAACTCGATGCGCTCTGAAACTACGGCGGCTGAGGAAAAAAATAAACATGCGTTAATCGCGTTAAAATAATTAGTGGCGTTAATTTTTGTTTGCGTTTACATGTTATTAACGCGTTAACTTGACAGCCCTAGTTTGTACATACAATTTTCTAATATCACATTGTACGTGATAGGCTAAGGGGCAGGACATCTCTATGCTGGTTGACCAATCCCAACAGAGCCGGCCAGCTAACCAATCGGAGCAGACTGGGTGCTGGTTTCAGACAGAGGGGGAAAAGAGGTGCTGCAGCACAGGCAGTATGAGAACAATAAAGAGCTTTTTGAACATTAAAACATGGAAACAGTAGAGACCCTACATACTGATATACACCTGAACATCAGCAGGAGAGCACTCTTTAAAGTAGAGACACTACATACTGATATACACCTGAACATCAGCAGGAGAGCACTCTTTAAAGTAGAGACACTACATACTGATATACACCTGAACATCAGCAGGAGAGGACTCTTTAAAGTAGAGACACTACATACTGATATACACCTGAACATCAGCAGGAGAGGACTCTTTAAAGTAGAGACACTACACACTGATATACACCTGAACATCAGCAGGAGAGGACTCTTTAAAGTAGAGACACTACATACTGATATACACCTGAACATCAGCAGGAGAGGACTCTTTAAAGTAGAGACACTACATACTGATATACACCTGAACATCAGCAGGAGAGGACTCTTTAAAGTAGAGACACGACATACTGATATACACCTGAACATCAGCAGGAGAGGACTCTTTAAAGTAGAGACACTACATACTGATATACACCTGAACATCAGCAGGAGAGGACTCTTTAAAGTAGAGACACTACACACTGATATACACCTGAACATCAGCAGGAGAGCACTCTTTAAGGTAGAGACACTACATACTGATATACACCTGAACATCAGCAGGAGAGCACTCTTTAAAGTAGAGACACTACATACTGATATACACCTGAACATCAGCAGGAGAGGACTCTTTAAAGTAGAGACACTACATACTGATATACACCTGAACATCAGCAGGAGAGGACTCTTTAAAGTAGAGACACTACATACTGATATACACCTGAACATCAGCAGGAGAGGACTCTTTAAAGTAGAGACACGACATACTGATATACACCTGAACATCAGCAGGAGAGGACTCTTTAAAGTAGAGACACTACATACTGATATACACCTGAACATCAGCAGGAGAGGACTCTTTAAAGTAGAGACACTACATACAGATATACACCTGAACATCAGCAGGAGAGGACTCTTTAAAGTAGAGACACTACATACTGATATACACCTGAACATCAGCAGGAGAGGACTCTTTAAAGTAGAGACACTACATACTGATATACACCTGAACATCAGCAGGAAAGGACTCTTTAAAGTAGAGACACTACATACTGATATACACCTGAACATCAGCAGGAGAGGACTCTTTAAAGTAGAGACACTACATACTGATATACACCTGAACATCAGCAGGAGAGGACTCTTTAAAGTAGAGACACTACATACTGATATACACACCTGAACATCAGCAGGAGAGGACTCTTTAAAGTAGAGACACTACATACTGATATACACCTGAACATCAGCAGGAGAGGACTCTTTAAAGTAGAGACACTACATTCTGATATACACCTGAACATCAGCAGGAGAGGACTCTTTAAAGTAGAGACACTACATTCTGATATACACCTGAACATCAGCAGGAGAGGACTCTTTAAAGTAGAGACACTACATTCTGATATACACCTGAACATCAGCAGGAGAGGACTCTTTAAAGTAGAGACACTACATAATGATATGGATCTGGGCCCATTAACAAATAGTGTGCCTTCTGTGATTGGAATATGGCATCAGTCCATATTGCAATTACAAAAAGGTTCAAGGAATAGTGCAACCTTTACATACGTACAAAAAATAGCAATGCAATTTCATAAATACAATCCACTCAAGGTAATGCATCATTTTGGCATATCATCAGTATGATCAGGGTGGAATGGGTGAATACTTTTTCACTTTTAATTTGGTAAAATAAATCCTGTGGCTGGTCAATAATTATATATTTAAACAAATAGAGCACAGTGTGAAAGAGCACATCAGACAGTAAAAATCAATTCATTGCGTCGTCTGTCAGCCACAGATGGTGCCACTTCAATCTCACTCCTATTTTGTCACACTAATGTCCTGAAAGATGACAAGGGTGGGTCATTTCAGAGCAGAAATAGCAAAAGGCCGAGTATGACGGCCGTGTCACTCTGCCTCCTATTTTGTCTCGCTAATGTTTGGAAAAATGACATCTGTGGGTGATTTCAGAGGAGAAATGGCAAAGGTGGTAGACTGTGACTGCTCCAGTTTTTAAATTTGATCCACTATCTAGTGTAGGATGAACCCTGAGCATTAGTGTAGACCTGTAACATATTGCCTATTAATCATATGGGGGTCACATTAATAATTTAACACTGTGAGCTCTCTTAAGTCTTAAAATGGCAGACACCATCTGGGCTATCGAGCGGTAAGAAGTAAATGGAAATGTTGTCACGTGAACATATATTCTTTTCAATTTGATTATTAATCTTTTTTGTAAATTACAATTTTCTTTGGTGTAAATGAAGTTCAAAGACGGCACAATTAGGCTTTTTTTTGTATTCCTAAAGTCCTCTAAAATAAAATTGGGGAAACTATTTTATCCTTTTATTATTATTTGTATTTATTTATTCAATTGTTATTAATCTTATCTTATTTTTTCTGATTAGTTTATATCTGTTAACTTTTAAGATAATTTTTCGTATTTTAATTATATTTATTCTCATGCTGCTTGAATGTCTTATTTTCCACTTTGAGCTGCTTCCTGTGTATGAAAAGTGCTATAGAGGCGAAGCCCCTCCCCTTCCGTGGACCCCCATGGGACCTTATTTCGGAAAAAGTATGTATTGAAGTCAATGGAGAGAGAAAACGTATCTCTCGATCCCGTTTGAATTGTGCCCACGAATTACACATATGAAAATAATTTCCATGTCAAAAAAGTCACAGTTTGTCGTAAAACTGTTGAAATATAAGACTATGAAAAATACGCAACTCGAAAGACTACAAATCCCAGAATCCCGGTCCCGCATGCTGGCTCTCACGGAACCGACTAACTCCCCTTGTGTGTATGCACAGCTCTCAACGTGCCCAGACTTGGAGTGATTTTCACCTCTTTTAATACTTTCTCTCTCCATAGTCAGGGCTCTTGACTAACTTTTTTCACCATCCTCCCGGAACCGTCCCGAAATTAATGTGGACCGTCCCGAATTTAAAATATTAGTTTTTCTACACTATCATTAGTTAAAATCATTCAAAGTGACCTTTAACATAAATAAAACATCATACAAATCATTAGATGATAATTCATCAACCTTTTTACTTGAGTAAATCATTCAATCACATAAACAAAGGTCAAATATATTTAAACACACAAACGAGAAAATTACTCTAATATTGAATCCAATCAAGTCCCATCCAATTAACAAAAGAATCCAACACTGTGTCCTGAAGACAGAACCCAGAGTAACCGCTAACCAGGATGACAGTCTGTAACACAGTCAGGAGACCTTTACGAACGGCCCCCTCGCACACAGACGGGAGAGAGAGATCTCGTCTGGATTGGAAAGCTCGAAAATACATCAAAGACGCATGTTGTAATCTTATTGCATATTAGAAACGGAGTTGGCGAAAGTAAAACTGCGATATAATGTGTATGTAGCAATAATACATATGACATATATTTTTTAAATGTCTCCAGTACCGATAAAAAGTCAGATAACGTCGGAGCTTAACGTTACCACTGTCTTTAATAATTCCGGCCCGGGGTCCGTTTAATACCGTGGCTCGGTACCCATCCCTACATGGGGAGAGGCGCAGCATATTGCTAAGGACTAAATACGATGGAGGGTTCTCATCTCAGCCTTATTACCCATAGGGGATGAAGAGGAGTAAGTAAATAAAGAGGCCGGCGCTCCAGAGTCTGGTTCTGCCGTGCGTTTTTGTGATTAACGGTAAAACATTTCAGAATTCCTCCACGGGTTGCCATTGTCATTGTACATCACTCAACCCGCGAAATACACACACTCAGCGCACACACTCAGCACATAGCTAGACCTGCACATTTGCGGGCCAGGAATGCGCGGGCACAGCTGTGTGTGTGTGTGTGTGTGTGTGTGTGTGTGTGTGTGTGTGTGTGTGTGTGTGTGTGTGTGTGTGTGTGTGTGTGTGTGTGTGTGTGTGTGTGTGTGTGTGTGTGTGTGTGTGTGTGTGTGTGTGTGTGTGTGTGTGTGTGTGTGTGTGTGTGTGTGTGTGTGTGTGTGTGTGTGTGTGTGTGTGTGTGTGTGTGTGTGTGTGTGTGTGTGTGTGTGTGTGTGTGTGTGTGTGTGTGTGTGTGTGTGTGTGTGTGTGTGTGTGTGTGTGTGTGTGTGTGTGTGTGTGTGTGTGTGTGTGTGTGTGTGTGTGTGTGTGTGTGTGTGTGGCGTTGCTAAATGTTTTGTGTGTGTTTATGTTGACAAGGAGGTTTAATAACTGTGTGCTACACAAAACGTGCAGTCGGTTTCATTTTCATCGCCCTTTGTAGTAGAGTTAGCAGGGTATTTTTATTTTAACTGTCGTCCCAAAATAATTTTTCGGCCCCGGGACGACGGGACGTCCTTAAGCTCGAGCCCTGCATTGACTTCAATACATACTTTTTCCGAAATAAGGTCCCATGGAGGAAAGGGAGTGACTTCGCCTCTCAATACAATATACATAATACACATATTGTATTATCATCTTTTTGTATAATGTTGGAATAGATAAGCATCAGGATATATTACAGGATGGAGTTCTGTTAAACATTAATTGAGTTTTAGTGCCGAGTGCTATTAATACTCTACATTTTAAAATTGTTTATTTAATGACATTGATTCCAAGGACAGTGATTCATTAGTAAGCGATGCTCAACCGGGCCCAGATATTTTGGCTTTGAGAGCAGGGTTGTTTTAATTAAATTTTAAAATGACCACAATTAATCAGCGGACAAGAGGCTTACTGAGTTTTTTATTTAAACCCTCACCTACTTTATCCCTCACTTATTAACGTTGGCTTAGAAAGAACATTGATTCATGGAAGATAATACAGGAGTTACCTTTTATAATAACCTTTCATATCTTTCAGCCACTCATGTTTTTATCCTTTTTGCTTTTTTTGTTAATTAGGGCTGCATATTTAACCATGGTGTTTTTATCTTACTGATTGAATTAGTTGTTGAATGGAGTATCAGAAACATCAACAAGTACCACACACTTTCATTTCAGTTCAGGTCTGGCAAGGATTGTCTTCTTGTTGAATTTATATTTTGATAGTCTCACATTTAAATCCAAATTATGCAAATATATGTGCAGTTTATGCTTGTGTTAAGACAATTTGAAGTTGATGAGAACATCTGCTACTTTAGTTAACAACAGAACACACATTTTGGTTGAGGAACTGAGAATCTTTCTGTTCCCTCGTCTCAAAGTAAATGGCTTTTCACCCACTGTTTAATTTAAAAATGGCGGTTGTTAACAAGTGTCTACATGAGACAACTAAACGTCATCACGCCCAACATTAGCCGCCTTTAGCTTAGCGGTGGTGACGTGAAGTCATGTGACCGTGCTGTAGTTCCTTTATAGCCCAACATTAGCCACATTTAGCTTCGCGGTGGTGACGTGAAGTCATGTGACCGAGCTGTAGTTCCTTTATAGCCCAACATTAGCCTCCTTTAGCTTAGCGGTGGTGACGTGAAGTCATGTGACCGTACTGTAGTTCCTTTATAGCCCAACATTAGCCACCTTTAGCTTAGCGGTGGTTACATGAAGTCATGTGACCGTGCTGTAGTTCCTTTATAGCCCAACGTTACCCACCTTTCGCTTAGCGGTGGTGACGTGAAGTCATGTGACCGTGCTGTAGTTCCTTTATAGCCCAACATTAGCCACCTTTAGCTTAGCGGTGGTGATGTGAAGTCATGTGACCGTACTGTAGTTCCTTTATAGCCCAACATTAGCCACATTTAGCTTCGCGGTGGTGACGTGAAGTCATGTGACCGAGCTGTAGTTCCTTTATAGCCCAACATTAGCCTCCTTTAGCTTAGCGGTGGTGACGTGAAGTCATGTGACCGTACTGTAGTTCCTTTATAGCCCAACATTAGCCACCTTTAGCTTAGCGGTGGTTACATGAAGTCATGTGACCGTGCTGTAGTTCCTTTATAGCCCAACATTAGCCACCTTTAGCTTAGCGGTGGTGACGTGAAGTCATGTGACCGTGCTGTAGTTCCTTTATAGCCCAACATTAGCTGCCTTTAGCTTAGCGGTGGTGACAAGAAGTCATGTGACCGTGCTGTAGTTCCTTTGTAGCCCAACATTAGCCGCCTTTAGCTTAGGGGTGGTGACTTGAAGTCATGTGACCGTGCTGTAGTTCCTTTATAGCACAACATTAGCCTCCTTTAGCTTAGCGGTGGTGACGTGAAGTCATGTGACCGTACTGTAGTTCCTTTATAGCCCAACATTAGCCGCCTTTAGCTTAGCGGAGGAGACGTGAAGTCATGTGACCGTGCTGTAGTTCCTTTGTAGCCCAACATTAGCCGCCTTTAGCTTAGCGGTGGTGACGTGAAGTCATGTGACCGTGCTGTAGTTCCTTTATAGCCCAACATTAGCCGCCTTTAGCTTAGCAGTGGTGACGTGAAGTCATGTGTCCGTGCTGTAGTTCCTTTATAGCCCAACATTAGCCTCCTTTAGCTTAGCGGTGGTGACGTGAAGTCATGTGACCGTGCTGTAGTTCCTTTTATAGCCCAACATTAGCCGCCTTTAGCTTAGCGGTGGTGACGTGAAGCCATGTGACCTTGCTGTAGTTCCTTTCTCACATAGAAGACTTAAAATACAATTCTACAGATTAAAGGCGATCGGATAATTATTATACATTACATGTCATCATTTAGCTTGCGCTTTAATCCAAAGCGATTTACAATATGTGGAAAAAACGAAAAGGTTCAAACTTCTATCAACAAGGAAAGAGCGGATATATTCACTTCCAGCAAGTTCATACCATTGTAAGTGAGGAGTTTATATATGATAAAATGACACAACAGTCATCTTGATATTATAATTTATAGTGACATTTCTGGGGTTACAGTTTTGTTTCTACACTCTAGCTTCATTTGCAAATAACTGCCAAACCAACTGCTCCAATCAAATCGTCCCAAAAGACTCTCTGCTTGCCCGTGACCTCTGAACACATGTCTGTCTTTCTGCTAGAATATGATGAATGCTGATTCATTGGCTTGTTCTGCGCTTATACAAGGCGCATCGAACACACAGACTATTCATTTAAAATGCAGAATGAAGAACTCGGGGTATGCCTGGCTGTACGCCCACTCTGTCTGATGTTTGGCACGTTTCCCTCACAACACTTTATGGATCAATACAGAAACAGATTGTGTTAGAGTGAAAAACTTTGTTGTGTGATGACTTTAAAAAGCTGGATGGTCTCTCGCTGTTCACGTTAGTGGAAATGCAGATTGTGTTTTTGCAAAAGCTGACGCAGCCAATCCTATATGATGTTGATTCGGAGCCAGCGAGTAATTCACCAGAGAGTGCCAATGTGCTTCCCGCTGAAATTAATGAGCAGTTGGAACAATTGGACATTGTTTAATGGGGGACTGAAAAAACACGAGAGGATTTAGGAGGGGTTTCTGTCGACGCTGTTCATTTAGGCAGTTCAATGTCACTGTTGGACTTTTAATGACCTTGCTTATAGTGTCCATGAACTATTTAGTCACAACATTTTAATTGCATTGGATTTAATGGAGTTCTTCTTTGCCATGTTGGAAATTGGGGGTGATTTTTTTTTTTTTTTTCTGTATACTGTCATGGCTTTATAAATTATTTGATCAACTTAAACACAGCTATCAACAAATCATTATATTTATTTAGTTTGTTTTATTGCATTGAATTTTTATATTTTATTCACTATTTGTTGCACTATTTTTAAATCACCTTTTTATCAAGTATTTTAATAATAAGTAGTGGTGCACGATAATTATCGGTCCGATATTAGGAATTATGACGTCATCCCGATAAACCCGATAAAAGTATTAATAGCCCCGATAATATACAATATATTTTTTGGGTAAAAAAAAGAAGAAAATCCTGCGGTGTGGGTGGATTGGGATGAGGGGCGCTTGTTTTTCACTCGGCTCCTCCCGTTTTGCCAGTACTGTGGTATTAGTGGTTTAGGAAGAGGGGAGTTCTTCTCAAACCCAGCGCTCCCTAACTCATGCCTGGCTGTGACGTAAATGGTGTGCGGCCGTGAAGCCAGGACAGTAAACAAACATGTTGTCGGTAGTATGGGACTATTTCAAAGTTTCAGAGTTAGATAGTTCGCTTGCTATTTGTATTAACACATGCAATGCAGAAGTTCCACGAGGAGGGAACAAGGCAACGAGCTATAATACTTCCAACCTGATTAGTCACCTGAAACATCGCCATCGCTACGATGGTGTGTTCAAAGCGTACGAAGACGCCTGCGCTGCTAAACTAGCGGCGAATCCAAAGCCAGCTGCAAAGGCACCGGGGCTTTTACCTATCGACGAGGCTTTTGAAAAAGGGAAGAACTTTATTTGGGAAAATAAATATGGTCACTTTGAAGAGTCAAAACTGTTCTTGGCTTTGTTTTGTTCATAGTAGTAATGCTCATGTCATTTGCTCACTACTAGTCTCTTTTTTACCACCAGGTGTGCAAAAACTACAGGTACATTTAATATATATATTATATTATTATCGGTATCGGTCTTGAGAAGCAGGAAGTTATCGGTATCGGTATCGCTTTCAAAAAACCAATATCGTGCATCCCTAATAATAAATTGTGTTTTTTATAATCAAACATGATTTGATTGGCATTTGTACTTATTTTTCGATAGAATAAACAATTTTTATCGACGAAACCATTTAGTTAGCTACTACACACATTATTAAATTAGGATTTACATATGTTTTAATAGGGTTAGGGTTTTATTCATCTATTCTTCGTGACTGTACGGCAGGACTTCATGTCCAAAACTCAGTCTGTTATTACACAACTGCAGTCTGAAGTTAACGTTCACAGACAGACGACTGGTCACGCTCCTCTGAACTTTGTTAATAATGATACATTTGTGACCTGCTCTATCGAAATCAGTCGCATTGACCCGAAGACACATTTTGAGTTGTATACACTGTTGGAAAGAGGATATTTCCAGCTTTCTAATGATATCAGGATTGTTTTTGTACTCCAAATATTAAGCGAAATATGTCCCATTATACAATGACTGTCACCGAGTCATCATTTTGAGAAAAAGGCCTTCAAAGTTTTCTCTTCTCTGGAATCCATCGATCTGATTGGTTATTAGCAAATGATCAAAATACTACGGAGGGAAGATATTTTCGTTTGGAGGGGAAGCTCGCGAGTGTGTGTGTATACGTATGCGTGTGTTTGTGTAATTTTGCGTTTGTGTGTATTGTGTTTGTTTCCCGGGGAAAACACTCAGGAGAAACACCGGCTGTTGTTATGCCTGCTGTGACGTCAAGTTACTCCGTTCTCCGCTTGTAATTATGCCGAAGCTTGAAAGTTGTATTTATCATCTGAATTTGCCGAAACAAGTTTAATATTCTGAAAGCCAAGACTTTGTTTAATTGAAATCAGATGAAAACAAACTGTAACGGACCCTGCAGTGTTATCTATGATTACTATACTCTTACATTCATAATGTCAGCCGGAGGGAGGGGGGGCGGCGCTGCGGAACAGCAGAGTGGAGAGTGAGAGCTGTCTTCGTCCCTTTACAAGCTTCAAAAATGTATTTATCGTGTGATTTTGGAAATAAAAGTTTCATATTCTGAAAGCCAAGACTTTGTTTATTTAAAATCAAACAAAACACCCGAACCCCGAAAAAATAGTTTTTTACGTAAATCCACGTTTATTTTGAAATGAGCCGTTGCGACTTCCGACTGATTTCGATAGAGCGGGTCACATTTTATTTCAAAGCGCTTTTCCAGGTGCTCAAAGACGCTTTACAGTGGTTTGATAAAACATGATAAAATAGAATCAAGAATACAAAATAAATACATATTAAAACAGCAACACAGCATAATTCCCAAATTAAAAGCCCGTCTGAAGAGGTGTGTTTTGGTCAGGGGTTTGAAAGTGGGGGGGTCGGTGCAGTCTCTGATGTGTTGTGGAAGGGAGTTCCAGAGGGTGGGGGCAGCGACGGAGAAGGCTCTGTCCCTCCAGGTTCGGAGCTTGGTTCGTGTGGGGATAGAGAGGAGGTTCGCTTGTCGTTTTATTAACGTTCCTGCATGTATGGCAGCACAATCAGCCCCCCTCAGAGGAAGGGGATTATCGTGCCCCCAACCTGGACTTTGACAATAATCAGTCAGGCATTTTGGGAGTTTTCCCTCCATGCACCACCTTTACTGTAGCACCACTTTGTTGCCTAGTGGAATAGTTTATCCATCTTTAAAGCTGTTTTCACTTCCTGTTCTCGTGCAAATGAATCGCCTGCAGTCATCACTGATAGCAGGTATTCACAGGGACTGAAACCCTTTTTATAATAGCTGTTTTTATTACACACTGTAATCAAATAACGTACCTGGATTCAATTCAGATACCACATGTTCTCTTTTTATGTTTTTGCCAGGCATGAGGAGAAACAGACCTGTAACAGGATTCCATAATCATGATACTACCACATATTTTCTTTTAAATGCAGCAGGTGGACTGATACAATTTGCTTTTAGTAACTAGTAAACAGAATACATGTTTAAAGTAACCTTCCCCACCCTGGCTTACGGCACATTTTCCTTGGATTACCGTTATTCTTCTCTACTTTATAGTGTGTTAATTCGTGTTTGTGATACGCAAGCTTCCTTTCCCATAAGCTTACTAAGACAAACGATAGCAGTGTTAGGAATCTCCTCATGTGAGTGGAGTTGCTCTTCTTTCAAGCCTCTACCATTAAGCTTTGCAAACACCATAGACTTTTGGGAGGCGTGTGGCGCAGTGGGTTGTGTGTTGGGATCAGGGGGTCACAGGTTCAAACCCCACTGCAGTCAGCATGTCGTTGTGTCCCTGAGACACTTCACCCCAAACTGCTCCTGTGGGGGATTGTCCACAGTATTGAGTATGTAAGTCGCTTTGGATAAAAGCGTCTAACAAGTGACATGTAATGACATATTAACATTTAAAATCAGGATATTTAAAATCAGGATATTTAACACTTTTATATATACAAACAGTGTTTTACCTATCAGTCCATATGACTGAGACCCATTGCTGTCTTTACGATAGAATACATTTGAAAATAAAAATGAAATGATGCTGCCTCCGAGTCCATAAAGGGAATACCTGGAATGCAGATTTAGGCTAAGGATGCTCCCCCATTGGCATTAACCTTTTCAGTATTCATAGTTATAAAACCCTATTCATGCGGTTTGCTAGACAGAAATGATTTCATGCACTAAGTGTTTACCTTGGCCCGTCTCTTTTTTGGTGATCTTTTATTCGCGAATGTGGGGCCTGGTTGTCTTAAAAGTCCTAGTTTTTAAAGAAAGATCAGACTAGGTGTTATCTAACCTCTTCTGAATCTCCACAAACTGAAATCAGTCTACGTAGGAATACATTCAGTTCCCACTGCTTCCATATTTAGATGCTTTGATCAGCTTTGGGAGACGTATCCTGGCTCGTGATCGCTCTGGTTAGGCCAGCTCCTCTGCTCGCCAGGTTCAAATTAATCTATAACTAATAGGCTCCCTCACTGTTGCCAACCAATGAACTATTTTTAGGTCTACTGGATTGTGCAGTGTGTCGTTTCAATGCACTACATCAGTTAAAAATGTAAAATCTTTCATTAAATATGTATCCGCTTCTTAGTGGTTAATATTTCACAACCAAAAGCTGGAAGAGAGTAACTCGAACATTATGGCTGATGAAGTAAACCATCTCTACTTACTTTGATATTTTCCCTCCATTAATATGTAGACATCATCATATTAAAAGGCCCTATTGTCCTTTTGGGGTTTTTCCCCTTTCCTGTAGTTTGTTATACACTTGGCTCTGGTTTCAGACAGAGGGTGAAAAGAGGTGATGCAGCACAGGCAGTGTGAGAACAATACAGAGCTTTTTGAACATTAAAGCATGGAGACATTAGAGACACTACATACTGATATACACCTGAACATCAGCAGGAGAGGACTCTTTAAAGTAGAGACACTACATACTGATATACACCTGAACATCAGCAGGAGAGGACTCTTTAAAGTAGAGACACTACATACTGATATACACCTGAACATCAGCAGGAGAGGACTCTTTAAAGTAGAGACACTACATACTGATATACACCTGAACATCAGCAGGAGAGGACTCTTTAAAGTAGAGACACTACATACTGATATACACCTGAACATCAGCAGGAGAGGACTCTTTAAAGTAGAGACACTACATACTGATATACACCTGAACATCAGCAGGAGAGGACTCTTTAAAGTAGAGACACTACATACTGATATACACCTGAACATCAGCAGGAGAGGACTCTTTAAAGTAGAGACACTACATACTGATATACACCTGAACATCAACAGGAGAGGACTCTTTAAAGTAGAGACACTACCTACTGTACATCCCTGGGCTGCCCACTGCTCCTAGTACTAGGATGGGTTAAATGCAGAGAACACATTTCACTGTGTGCTCTGCATGTGTGACCATTAAAGAGGGTTTCATCCCTCCGATTCTATCGATCTACTAATACTGAAAATGAGCAGAACAAGTCCTATTTAAAAACCAATCAACGTGTAAATACGATCTCCAGAAGTATAAGGTAAACGTTGAGCTATAAAGGAACTACAGCACGGTCACATGACTTCACGTCACCACCGCTAAGCTAAAGGTGGCTAATGTTGGGCGGGATGACGTTTAGTCGTCTCATTTAGACACTTGTTAGCAACCGGCTATTTTATGTTTTAAAACTAAAAGTTAACACTTCAAACCAAAAACAGTTTCACAATAACATTGACTTACAATCGAGGCAGCAGGAAGTGCTAAAAAGCTGACTCATTTCCTGGTTTAAGGACTCATTCCTTCACCACTCTGAGCCAACCTTTTCTCTCCATGTCAGACCTTTCTTGGGACATGAGACCAAATTAACCGAAAGGGAGCCCTGCAGATTTGAAATAACTCATCGCATAGATACTCGTTATGGATGCAGCCATTAGCAAAAGATGGGACATTTTCAGCGGTGACCTTCAATGATCCCAAACAAAGCTGACCTTTTCTCCTCGCCACATACGATTGCTCACACTTCCCTAAGCAGCAAAATAAACCTTATGGTTGCCTCCCTGCACTTAGCCTTCATCAAATATTAATCACCTCCAAGACATTGCGGCTTTCGTTCACACTGTGGAAACTTATCCCAGCTGACAGAAATATGGCGTGAGCTGTTTTGCTTAGCACTTTTTTTTCATCATCTCATCCCAAATGGAGTGCTATATGTACGCATTCATTAACATATATAGCTTGTATAGTGTGCTTTCAGAAAGCAACTTATGAGCCATTTAGAAGACATTAACACAATGCTGTCGTCTAATGGAAGTGAGGCGTTTATGAGATCAGAAAACAGTCTGAGAGGTGGTTAAAAATGGAAGGAATAAAGGTCAATTATATTATCAGGCTATAGACACACACTGTCAAAACAAAATAATTACTTGAAATCATACAAATCCAATAAAGACAGAAAGAAACTCTGAAAATGAAGTTGTGCAAACCTACAGCCAAATGACATTATAATCACCATTATAAAAGCAATTCAATTAGATGCAGCACTCTGTCTGGACTTCACCATCAGCAATAATTCATTATTAATGTCTTTATCAATACTAGTACAACAGTACGTATTTTTAATAATCACATATTTATATATACAGTTCTTTCTTTATAGTATTTGTATTGTTTAATTTGACTTAAAGGTGGGGTAGGTAAGTTTGAGAAACCAGCTTGAGAGCGCTAGAATTTGAAAATACACAACCGGAGAAAATCTGCCACTTCCTCACAGAGCCCCTCCTCCAACACACACGAACGCGCACATGACCAATGAGGCAGGAGGTAAGTTTGTGCCCAGATGGAAGGCTGACAGGCAGGCCATCCAGTTACTTTAGCCGGCTCAGATGATTGGTCGAGACAGGAAAACAAGTTAACCCTGCCCCGAATTCGTATTGTAACAACACCAAATCCTTCCGATATAATCTCCATAGCTCCGGATTAAAATGGACCCTTCCCTTCGCAAAACTTTTCCATCGAAGCCTCCTAAATCCCAGCTGTCTGTGTTTTTGATATCGAACACATGAAGCATCACCAACTATCAAAGCGGCAGTGGATAGATTTCTCCGACATGGCTGTATTTTTGCTGCAGCATCTCCAAAGCACAAACGTTTTTTATGAGATTATATGCCGGTCAGCCCGAGGTAGCAGATCGATGGCTCCTCTCAGGGAAAGGGGATTGACCATGCATTGATCCGGACCTAACAGCAGCTGAGGGTGCACCGGACCTCTAAAATCAAAGGTCTGATGATTACAGAGACCCATCCTGTTGATTTCCCAATCACAGAAACCAAGGTGCCATTTATGCGCTCGTCAAAACAGTCATTAAAAGAAGTGTTTGGAAACATTACTGAGTTGGACGAAACGCAGCGATGTCCTGAGAGATGGTTCTGCATTAACAGTGGTGTAATACATTTACTTAAGCACCATTTTGAGGTATTTGTTCTTACGTTTTTTAATGATATGCCACCTTATCCTTCTACTTCAGTACATTTTGAAAGCCAATATTGTACTTTTTACTACTTTTTTTACTTGACAGCTTTTGGTATTACTATAGTAAAAGTACTTTCTCCACTTCTGGGCTTAAGTAAATATAGAAAATCATTGGGTTAAATACCTAAATTACACAAATAAATACGTTTTTATTTTGCCCCGGTTCCATTATTTTGAAGGTGACTGGGTATATTTTAGATATGGATGCTTTGAAATGAAAATAAAGGGATTATCCTGGGATCAAAATGGGAATTATTGATTACAAATAGCGTGTGGCATTCAAAGCTGGTTTTCACAGAGGTGTCAGCCATGCAATACCAACACTTCCTGTACACTTTTCACATTAAAAGCCTATTTATCGATCTTTTGTAATCACTAAAGCACTTGAAGGAGAAGGTGTTGAGTTTGCAAGGTACCAAATGGGAGCAGAACTAAAAACAGGAAGGAGTCTTTTTAAAATCTAAAACTGTATACTTCTAAATCAGGTACAATGGAATGCTATAATTTGGGGGTAAATAAAGGCCTTGTGTGAGAGGTAATGCTACATAGCTTGCCACAAGTCCCTCAGTTCAGCTGTGTGTTATGCAACTCTTTCAAACGTTGACACTGACTTCATTCCAGCATCTGTCACATCCATCTGTGGCGGTGAACTCATCACCTTTTGTGCAAATTCCCAGCGAATTGCCTCGTCTTTTCAAATGTAAGGGACAAACAATAGATATAGCAAAGAGCGGGGGTATGTCTGAGGTAATACTCAATCCCCCTCCCCTTCGTACTGCCTCCGAACTGTCTGACAGACTTAAATCCTTTCACATGAGAGGCGGTGGCTTTCTGCGACATACTGTATGCACAGTGGAATCTCATTTCCTGCCATGGCGTGTATATTAACGACGCATGGTTTAGGCGCACTGTAGGGTAGAAACTCAGAGCAAAGAGCAAGCAAGCACATTCTTCATTTCAGTCATTTCATTCCTTTTTTTTGTGCAAATGCAGTTTAAAAAAGCTTTGACTTTGCATAATTTCGCAATCCAATTCCAATCACGACTCCACTCAACCTTTCTCGAGAAGATGGCCGTTTTTTTTCTGTACTGTGATCACATTTCGTCTGCCAAAGGGGAAAGGGTACAGCACCCCTGAGAGCAAATTTCAAGCAGTACATAGTCAAATATAGCAGTTTGGTAGGCCTGGTTTGTGGGAAATAACAATGTTTGTCTCTGTGAACCGAGGCAGGAAGCGTGTGGGAAGCTCCAGTGAAACGAGTAAGAAAATCTCTTAAATCTCCATGGAGTCAAAAACCAACAAAACTCAGATAAACATTGTCCAAGGGAAATGGAGATTATTCGTGCTTGTGGTTTTGTTTTAAAATGTCAGACAAGCAGGAAAATGCTTCGCTGTGTGACTGTTAACATCAGCATAGCATTCAGCCCGAGAGGAAACATGTACTTGAGTCTGGATGTGATTCCAACTGTGTGTGTGTGTGTGTGTGTGTGTGTGTGTGTGTGTGTGTGTGTGTGTGTGTGTGTGTGTGTGTGTGTGTGTGTGTGTGTGTGTGTGTGTGTGTGTGTGTGTGTGTGTGTGTGTGTGTGTGTGTGTGTGTGTGTGTGTGTGTGTGTGTGTGTGTGTGTGTGTGTGTGTGTGTGTGTGTGTGTGTGTGTGTGTGTGTGTGTGTGTGTGTGTGTGTGTGTGTGTGTGTGTGTGTGTGTGTGTGTGTGTGTGTGTGTGTGTGTGTGTGTGTGTGTGTGTGTGTGTGTGTGTGTGTGTGTGTGTGTGTGTGTGTGTGTGTGTGTGTGTGTGTGTGTGTGTGTGTGTGTGTGTGTGTGTGTGTGTGTGTGTGTGTGTGTGTGTGTGTGTGTGTGTGTGTGTGTGTGTGTGTGTGTGTGTGTGTGTGTGTGTGTGTGTTAAAAGTATGCTTACTATTCCTCTGTTTGTCAAACAGCAAATGCAATGCTGGAGAAGAAGACTGATTTTCTAACACTGTTGCTTGTGATACGCAGGTTTATGTCACGAATCACAAAGATTTCTCACGATCAGATTCAGATTAGATCAGACTTGGGTTTCAATCGTTTTTTCGAGTTAGAATGTAGTATTGTTTTTTTTATTTAGCAGCGTTAGCAAGTAGCTGCTTTGCCACCAAGCTTCCAGAAACCTGTAGTACACGTATCTTGACCAATAGAGCACTTGCTTTTTCCTTAAGCCCCGCCTCCAATTCGTGGCTAAGTCCAATTAATTCAGAGATAAATCAACTGTATTCGGCTTTAAACGCATTTTACACATCTTTTAGGACCTAAAGATATAAATATTTCCTTATGTTCGTACCGTAGTTAATTTAGCTAAAAAATATATCTTCTGATTTACAGACGTCTCTTTCCCAATGTAACGACCCGTCCACACGGCGGCGTGCGTTGAAGCTTCAACACTGACGTCACGCTTTCCCGAACTGCATTGTGGGAGCGTTGCTTCGGCGGAAGCGTCAGCCAATCAAATCATATGGCAGTACAAGCTCTAGCCAATCAAACTCTGTGCTTGTGTGTCCGGGCGGGAGATTCATGTGATTGGTTGTTGGTCGAGTTTCAGACAAGCTCACCGGCACGCTTCGACGCACGCCGCCGTGTGGACGCCGCGCAAGTCTGTGGGAAAAAGTATTTTGAGGCGCAATGACATCACAGACGGATGCTCGCGTGTAGTACCATTGTTGGCCACTAAGAAAGTTCCGAGGTTTGGGTAGAAAAAAAAAACAGAATCATAATCAAAAAACCTTTATTCGTCCAACAAAGGATAAATGTACATTGTTACAGCAAAAGTAAAGAGCCAAAATAGTTTAATATTAATCAAGAAGCTTTATAACATGTTAAAGATACAAATATAAATTACATTACCATTAAGTATATTGTTCATTTTACAGCTACAGCCTGTATATGCCACAGTGTATACAAGTGTTTGAAGTCAAATCAATTTTAACAGAGACAATCATATGCTCAAAGACGACACGGTTCATACACTTTTCTGTGATTGCAGTCGCTCTTGTTTTCCACCTCATGTTCTCCTCGCTCTGCTCAGAGGAAATAAACCCGCTCTTATTGGCTGTCTTCCTCAGGAGTGTAATCTCGCCAAAGTTGAGCAGCATTTAATTGCTATTCGCACGCTCCTGTTATCTTCCATATGAAGGAAGAATTTAAATGCCCCACAGACAAAATGATGCTCCTGTAATGTGGAAATGTATCCTGTAGTATAACAGCTGCCCTCATAATTAGCCCTGCCGATGACAACTGGAGGCTTATTGGCAGAACAAACCCAGCGGCTGGATGTGTGATGTGGATTGTTTTTGGTCTGACACTTACCTATTCTCTTTGCAACCTGCTTTATTACCCAGTCTCTGAGCACTGACCTTGTGCGCTTTATTGAATTCAGCTCAATACTTCTTATAAAGCCTGTCTCTGTGTGTTTACCAGAACCAATTAGACCGTTCATTCTCGCTGCAGTTGGGATCTAGTGATAACGACGGAGAAGAATAGAAAGCATGCGTCTAATTTTTTTCTCTACAGTACCTCACGGGTACAAGTCAAGGGTCTGGCTTTCTCCAGCGTTGAGGGGATTCTCATTTAAGACTGCAAATCAGGGCTTTGATGGGGACCCTTTCTAACCCCCCCCCCCCCCGGTTTTAGTTCATTTCAGTCACATTGTGTGTGCGCCGTGCATTTCATTTGGCGGGCCTTTTTGTTTTGAGTCGTGCTGGAGATGAACCCGAGGCATGAGTCGGAGCTAAGGCAGGGATTAGGACCACTCGTTTCCCGCTTTCCTGGAGGTGGGCTAGCTTTGAAAATGTCAAGGAGGGTGAGGGGCTACAACTCTATTTGAATAGGCGCATCGCAGCAATGGACTGCAGCTAATGAGCTTGGGTTCAAAGAGTTAAATTATGACTAAATGCTTTTTAGTGGTGACTGCTGTTTCAAGAGGTCCCCATTATGCTATTTGGGGTTTTCTCTTTCCTGTAGTGGGTTATATAGGTTTTACTGCATGTACATGGTCTGCAAAGGCTAACATCCCTGTTTCTCTCCCACACATTGTACGTGATAGGCTAAGGGGCGGGACATCTCTAAGTGGTTGACCAATCACAACAGAGCCGGCCAGTTAACCAATCAGAGCAGACAGGGCTCTGGTTTCAGACCGAGGGTGAACAGAGGTGCTGCAGTACAGGCAGTATGAGAACAATAAAGAGCTTTTTGAACATTAAAGCATGGAGACATGTAGAGACACTACATACTGATATACACCTGAACATCAGCAGGAGAGGACTCTTTAAAGTAGAGACACTACATACTGATATACACCTGAACATCAGCAGGAGAGGACTCTTTAAAGTAGAGACACTACATACTGATATACACCTGAACATCAGCAGGAGAGGACTCTTTAAAGTAGAGACACTACATACTGATATACACCTGAACATCAGCAGGAGAGGACTCTTTAAAGTAGAGACATTACATACTGATATACACCTGAACATCAGCAGGAGAGGACTCTTTAAAGTAGAGACACTACATACTGATATACACCTGAACATCAGCAGGAGAGGACTCTTTAAAGTAGAGACACTACATACTGATATACACCTGAACATCAGCAGGAGAGGACTCTTTAAAGTAGAGACATTACATACTGATATACACCTGAACATCAGCAGGAGAGGACTCTTTAAAGTAGAGACACTACATACTGATATGAAGCTGGAAATTAGCTGAAAAGGGCCCCTTAAAAAGCAGCATGTTAGCCTTTTCTTTAGCTCCTCACAACTAATTACAGCCTTTTCTGAAGCTTTGTCATTTTCAAAATATCAAGAGTCTTAAAATCCTGCTTTACTTTTCTTCTATTTAACTTAGAAATGACTTGATTAAACGCTGTGAAATGAGGCAAACGCTGCATGTTCCCAAAAGGCTCATCTGTTTGTTTTTCTGAGTAAATATTCCATTCAGTCTCCATCCATCCGGCACGTTGCATCTGCATCACCTATTGTTTCCGTATTATCTCATTGTTTCCAGCAAAGGCAAAAAAAACAAGAAACCCAAACACCAAATCAAAATATGAGCCCCAAACTCTCATTTGCTAATCAAACTTGGGACAAGAGGTAATTAATTCTTTTGGAATCAGACTATTAATTTGCATAATAAGAGGTACCGTAATTATGACTTCTGCTACTCAAGCCCAAACATTGTAATGAGAGATTTAGTCCGCATTACAGCAGAAAGCTGGTGTTTCTGGGAGTCGCTTCACAGAGGAGATTGAGCATGGAAACAGAATGAAAGTGTTTCTTCCTCTTCCTCTTCCTCTTCCTCACCTCGAGGGGAAGTGCTGCAGGACTGATCTTCCAATCTGTAAAGCACCAAGACCTCAGCTTTCAGGGGCCCAAAACGTGGCCCTGTGTTCCTTGTCTTTTTCCCCCCGGCTTATTTTCCCCCCACATTTCCATTTGCAAGGAAATCCATATATATATATTTTATTTCTGGGGCTGGAAGATGAAGGGTTGCATTAGTGGGGCGATATTAGCTTTTTTGCAGCATGCTCACTCAGCTGTGGGGCTGAGGGACCAAAACAACTAGGAAAGAAAGTAAAGGAGGCATTGCAAAACATACAATAAAATAAGGGAGGAAATGTCATCGGGGGTCGAGAGAGAACGGCAATCGATGCCAGCTAATCATTCACTTTACTCCGCTGTATAAGGTCAATTAAAAGACTCCAGTCATTCAGAGAGTGTGTGGGGCAACGCCAAGAAACAAACAAACACTGTGTTGTTGTTTTCTTTAGCATTAAGGCAGCCTTATACATTCAGTGTGAGGCGCTAGTTGTGTGTTTGCAGCCTTAATTCCCCTTTTTTTGTATTAGAAAGCTCTTGATATGCAGGTTTTGGAGGTAACTATTACTAGTACAATTACTAGTCACCTGTACAAACATGTTATCAGTAACCTAATCTGAGCATGCCAATATAAAAGTAACCTACCGTTACCTTTGGATTACCTCAATATCAAATGCAATGACGATAAATACAAGAGCAAATTCACATTTAAAGTATTAGCCTGCAGAACAGTACAGCTTACAAAGAAGAGATACAATCTGATCCTTTTACAACTAACACTATAGGCACTTTTTAGATTTTAGTAACGTTGTAATCCTGTTAGTGATCTCATATTTTTATTTTATGTAATTGTAAGAAAAACAGTTCCCCTTTTTATGTTTGTATCCTGATTTACCCCTTTACTGTACATGCAATCCATTACTCCCCATGCCTGACACTCCACTGTGTTACAGAGGTTATTACTGTGTTCTACAAGTGCAATGTTTATCGATTATCTACATAAACAATTTGGCATAGCTTGACATAGTTTCATATTTACCATTTATTGTAAAAAGTCAAAAATATTATCCTTGCATGCAGCTCATATAATAGCAAAACCAATACAGTTGCGATTGTGTAGCAAATTGCATCAACAGAAATAAATACTTCCTGCTCCCCCCTCTCTCCATAACAAAGGAAAAGCTACAGATTCAGAGTTGCAGGTGATTTTAAATACCACACACAATCACCACCTTCGTTGCCCCTTCACATGATGTTTTCCCCAACATGGGCGTGTCATTTTCGGGCAAATGCCTCTCCAGCACCACAGGAATATTCATGACTTTAAATGGGACGTTGGCGTTGAGCTGAACACGGCACCGGGAAACAGCTGGAGTTATATAACAGCTCCTCTGCAGAGTGAGGCTGTGGTGAGAGTGAATGCAGAGATAACATTTTCCAACTGCGTGCATTCTATAAGTCTAAATGTGTCCATTAAAGAGAAATGCTCCGTGCTTCTGGGAGATGCTGTGATACTGTGCCTGTGTGTGTGTCAGCGAGAGTGTGTTGTTCTGCCTGTGATGTGTGTGTGTGTGTGTGTGTGTGTCAGCGAGAGTGTGTTGTTCTGCCTGTGATGTGTGTGTGTGTGTATCTCGCTCCACTGCTCTCCGGGGCTGATGGGAACCTGCACTAATTCAAGCATGCAACCTCTCTGAGTATCCCCCCACCCCTTTTTGTATCCTGCTCTTACATGGCCGCAATGCAAACTGGGATGCAGGCCAGAGACTCTGCTCCAGAGACTGGTGCATATTATTCTGCTTCCACTGGGAGTAAACCAATCCGGGATGTATCTGACACTGAGACAGAATATTCAGATTTAAAATGTACAATAAATAATACACTGTCATTGGCATTGGCTGGTATTCAATTGAGCTATTAATATATATACCTGCAGTACTGATTGCATACCATCACTTTATTATACGTGTGTGTAGATGTTGTGGTTAATGAGTGTTGAAGGAAGGAGTCCTACAACCTGGAAATGAGTCGGCATTTTACAACTTTCCGTTATCTAGTCTTGTTTTTTTTAATTTAGAAGACTGAAATAAGGTCTGTGTTTAACAAAAGCTGAAGAGATCTTGTCCTATGACATAAAATACGTCAGTAAATACCCCACTGGTGGATTTAAAAACGACGGTTGCTAACAAGTGTCTAAATGAGACTACTAAACTTCATCACGTACAACATTAGCCACCTTTAGCTTAGCGGTGGTGACGTGAAGTCATGTGACCGTGCTGTAGTTCCTTTATAGCCCAACATTAGCCTCCTTTAGCTTAGCGGTGGTGACGTGAAGTCATGTGACCGTGCTGTAGTTCCTTTATAGCCCAACATTAGCCACCTTTAGCTTAGCGGTGGTGACGTGAAGTCATGTGACCGTGCTGTAGTTCCTTTATAGCCCAACATTAGCCACCTTTAGCTTAGCGGTGGTGAAGTGAAGTCATGTGACCGTGCTGTAGTTCCTTTATAGCCCAACATTAGCCACCTTTAGCTTAGCGGTGGTGACGTGAAGTCATGTGACCGTGCTGTAGTTCCTTTATAACCCAACATTAGCCTCCTTTAGCTTAGCGGTGGTGACGTGAAGTCATGTGACCGTGCTGTAGTTCCTTTATAACCCAACATTAGCCTCCTTTAGCTTAGCGGTGGTGACGTGAAGTCATGTGACCGTGCTGTAGTTCCTTTATAGCCCAACATTAGCCACCTTTAGCTTAGCGGTGAAGTCATGTGACCGTGCTGTAGATCCTTTATAGCCCAACATTAGCCACCTTTAGCTTAGCGGTGGTGACGTGAAGTCATGTGACCGTGCTGTAGTTCCTTTATAACCCAACATTAGCCTCCTTTAGCTTAGCGGTGGTGACGTGAAGTCATGTGACCGTGCTGTAGTTCCTTTATAACCCAACATTAGCCTCCTTTAGCTTAGCGATGGTGAAGTGAAGTCATGTGACCGTGCTGTAGTTCCTTTATAGCCCAACATTAGCCACCTTTAGCTTAGCGGTGGTGACGTGAAGTCATGTGACCGTGCTGTAGTTCCTTTATAACCCAACATTAGCCTCCTTTAGCTTAGCGGTGGTGACGTGAAGTCATGTGACCGTGCTGTAGTTCCTTTATAGCCCAACATTAGCCACCTTTAGCTTAGCGGTGAAGTCATGTGACCGTGCTGTAGATCCTTTATAGCCCAACATTAGCCACCTTTAGCTTAGCGGTGAAGTCATGTGACCGTGCTGTAGATCCTTTATAGCCCAACATTAGCCGCCTTTAGCTTAGCGGTGAAGTCATGTGACCGTGCTATAGTTCCTTTATAGCCTGATGTTAGCTTTTATTTTACAATTCATAAAGTAGTGTTAATGGAGATTATCCTGCTGAACAAAACGTGTAAGTATCATAGATGTTTGTTTGACAAAGATTATGTTCTGCTATTATCCAAAATCCAATGGAAAAACTCCCATTGCTTTTAGTCTAGGGATCCAGGGAGATGCTTACACCTCTTTAAAATATTGTCCTTGTAGAGTTTAACATCATATCATAGCTAGACCATAGTTTTCAAAACTAATGACCTTTAATTTAAACTTCAGCTGCTTCTTTATTTTGGTCTGAAGGTCAAAGACAGCAGCAGATGCCAGAGGTAATGAACCATGGCCACTCTGAGATGCTACAAAATGAGCTAAATCAGCACTAACAAAGCATATTTGAGTAGAAAGACACACTGGTTTGTTTGTTTTAAATGTATTCAAAGCCAGCTGCTATCATTTGGGAGGATATAAAGAGGAAGAAGTGGAACCTACTGTTTGTGTACATTTTGGTTAATGAGTGTTGCAGGAATCTGTCCTAAAACCACTTTCCGCTCCCTAATCTCGAGGTCTTTTGAATTTAGAAGCCTGAAATAAGGTCTGTGGTTAACACAAGCTAAAGAAATGTTGTTCTACGACATAAAATACTTCAGTAAATACCCCACTGGTGAATATTAAAACGGCGGTAGCTAACAAGTGTCTAAATGAGACGACTAAACGTCTACTAAAATAGCTAAATCAGCACGAACAAAGCATATTTTAGTAGAAAGACACACTGGTTTGTTTGTCATAAATGTATTCAAAGCCTGCTGCCATCATTTGGGCGGATATAAAGTGGAGTAAGTGGAACCTACTGTTAGCAGGAGTTGTGTGATGTGGGAGTTTAGTGGACAGATTTAAAAAAAAAAAAAGTGCTTCAGTCCGGCGGCCTTGTTCGCTCTGATGAATCAACATCCTGCAGGCCTCGCTGTGATGTGGCGGCTGAAAAGTGTTTCTATACAGAGGGTCAGATGAGGAGGTTAGCTGGTGTCCTTGGTCATCAAAAGGCGTCGAGGGATGTGCGGCGCTGTGTCGGAGAAACACGTGACGACAGCTCAACGTTTCCCTCAGAGGAGAAACCTTGGACATTCAGAGGGTTTCTGAACGAGAACACCCACAACTTTGAGCTCCATTCACTCGTCTGTCCACAAAAGGCCTTTAGTGAGGAGCGAGGGCAGAGAGGGTCAAGGTGGAAAGACAAAAAAATCCACCTGACTATCTCGAAAAATGAACTGTGGCTTGTTGCCCCTAGCAACAGTGAGTTTTTTTTCTCGTGTAACCGTCTTTTGTCTTGAAAAGCAAATTACGGTGAAATTCAGCCGGAGTTCAATCATATTACAGGAGAGGAGAGTCACCCCGAAGGCAGACAAACAACAACAACAGGGTTTTATTAAGGGTGGGGATGCAGGACAATGTTATTTTTTATTTGTATGTCTTTATTAAACAAAAAGCATGCATAAAAACAATGGTTGAAGAAGCATTCAGATCCTTTGCCTGAGTAATAGTATAACAAAAAAGCAGAATGGATGCCAGTTAATTATTTGTACTGTAACTAAAGCTGTAAGATACAAGTAGTTAGTATTATTATTTGTAACTACTGTTATAATTATTATTGTTTACATCTCGATCACACTAACAATGACACAGACGGACCAACATATAAACACCAACACATTTGTCAGAACGCCAATAATGCTACATTTAAGACAGCTAAGAAACAACAACAATGGTGCAAACAGAGAGAAGTGGAGCAACAATGACTAACAAACAAGCCGGCCGAGCTTAAAGGGAATAAAGCGTGCGGTGAAACAGCTCGATGACTGTCAGGGCGGTTATTAAAGTGGAGAGCAACAGCATGCATCTGGATTAATGTCTCTGATGGCTGCCTCAAAAACAGGAACAGATTAACTTGTCCAGTTGGAGTCTTATGCAACTCATTCCAGTCTCGGCCCAGTGAAGGAGAATGAGACAAAGCCCCGGGGACGGCTGGCTTTGAGGACTTTATATCGAGCAGATAGCATATATAGTGTTTAAATCCAGCAGCTGCAAGCTTTGGTAAATACAGATGTTGACATAGGACTTAATGTATAATATCCTGCTTTTTTTTGTAAATTGGTATTTCAACATGTATTGTTTCTACTTTTTTAATGCTGGTTTATTTCTATTGATGTGTACATTTTAGAATTGTTTACTTCTGCCTTGTCTTTTTATGCTGCTGCAACGCTGTGGTTAACACAAGCTGAAGAGATGTTGTTATATGACATTAAATACGCCAGTAAATACCCCATTGGAGGATTTAAAAATGGCGGTTGCTAACAAGTGTCTAAATGAGACGACTAAACATCATCACGCCCAACATTAGCCACCTTTAGCTTAGCGGTGGTGACGTGAAGTCATGTGACCGTGCTGTAGTTCCTTTATAGCCCAACATTAGCCTCCTTTAGCTTAGCGGTGGTGGCGTGAAGTCATGTGACCGTGTTGTAGTTCCTTTATAGCCCAACATTAGCCACCTTTAGCTTAGCGGTGGTGACGTGAAGTCATGTGACCGTGCTGTAGTTCCTTTATAGCCCAAAATTAGCCGCCTTTAGCTTAGCGGTGGTGACGGGAAATCATCTGACCGTGATGTAGTTCCTTTATAGCCCAACATTAGCCGCCTTTAGCTTAGCGGTGGTGACGTGAAGTCATGTGACCGTGCTGTAGTTCCTTTATAGCCCAACATTAGCCGCCTTTAGCTTAGCGGTGGTGACGTGAAGTCATGTGACCGTGCTGTAGTTCCTTTATAGCCCAACATTAGCCTCCTTTAGCTTAGCGGTGGTGGCGTGAAGTCATGTGACCGTGCTGTAGTTCCTTTATAGCCCAACATTAGCCACCTTTAGCTTAGCGGTGGTGACGTGAAGTCATGTGACCGTGCTGTAGTTCCTTTATAGCCCAAAATTAGCCGCCTTTAGCTTAGCGGTGGTGACGGGAAATCATCTGACCGTGATGTAGTTCCTTTATAGCCCAACATTAGCCGCCTTTAGCTTAGCGGTGGTGACGTGAAGTCATGTGACCGTGCTGTAGTTCCTTTATAGCCCAACATTAGCCGCCTTTAGCTTAGCGGTGGTGACGTGAAGTCATGTGACCGTGCTGTAGTTCCTTTATAGCCCAACATTAGCCGCCTTTAGCTTAGCGGTGGTGACGTGAAGTCATGTGACCGTGCTGTAGTTCCTTTATAGCCCAACATTAGCCTCCTTTAGCTTAGCGGTGGTGGCGTGAAGTCATGTGACCGTGCTGTAGTTCCTTTATAGCCCAACATTAGCCACCTTTAGCTTAGCGGTGGTGACGTGAAGTCATGTGACCGTGCTGTAGTTCCTTTATAGCCCAAAATTAGCCGCCTTTAGCTTAGCGGTGGTGACGGGAAATCATGTGACCGTGCTGTAGTTCCTTTATAGCCCAACATTAGCCGCCTTTAGCTTAGCGGTGGTGACGTGAAGTCATGTGACCGTGCTGTAGTTCCTTTATAGCCCAACATTAGCCGCCTTTAGCTTAGCGGTGGTGACGTGAAGTCATGTGACCGTGCTGTAGTTCCTTTATAGCCCAACATTAGCCGCCTTTAGCTTAGCGGTGGTGACGTGAAGTCATCTGACCGTGATGTAGTTCCTTTATAGCCCAACATTAGCCGCCTCATAAGTAAATTGATATTTCAACATGTATATTTTCTACTTTTCTAATGTGGGTTTATTTCTATTTTGAATTGTTTGTTTCTGCTTTGTCTTTTTATGCTGCTGCAATGCAGAAATGTCCCAAATTGGGATCAATAAATTACATCTAAAATGGTTTTCTGTTGACATTGATTATGGTAAATCAAAATGAATCTTCGCTGGTCATTTGATGTAGAAATGTGTTAACAAAGAAAGCAACATGCTGCAGTGGAGTAGGAAGTAGGAGCCTGAATAATAAATGAACAAATGTGAACATCGGGCAAAATGTTTTGCATAATAGCGGCCACAGATACATTAGATATGTGATGAACACTCCCACGTGTGAAAAATAGTTTTTAACCTGACAACCTGGCGAAGCTGTGGAGCTCAGAAAATCTTGAAATGTGGCTTTTTGTTCCATTGTGTGCACGATTATCTCCTTGTGCACAACACATGGGTCTTTTGTCATCTTTTAAAACGATATTCTGTCACACAGTATCTTGCTCTCTGTCTTTGGCCTGCATTGTTAAGAAATAACACTTTCTTAATAAACACGACTAATCAAATTACTATCGTGCCTTAGTTTTCGGTTATAAATAGCTATAAATAATTAGGAAAATATGTATCTTTTGTTGTCATTACTATTTTGCCTTTTTTTAAAAACTGTCTTGAAAGTGATGCATCACCTTGAAAGAAAATGATAATTGTTTACAGCCTCTTGAAACACTTTAGTTTTGAAAGCACTACCAATAAATCGCATCAATACACACAGTAGAGAGGTTGCTTATTGTAATACTAATGTCCCAGAAAGTACAATTGTACATGTTTTGCACTCATTTGAATAATTACAGCCTTATTTATGTGTCCTTACAGCACATATACAGAGAATTCATTACAGGAAGCTGACTATTTACATGCATTAAAAAACCTATAGAACACACTATAGGAAAGGGAGAACTCAAAAACGCAGAACAAGTCAAATATTCTGACATTCATATGACAGTAGTTGTAAATCGAGCATTCGTTCTATGAGAATACCCTTAATAACTCCCTTTCTCTGTTTCCTTCTGTGATTTATTTGGCGGCAGCTTACGGAGTGCCTTAAAGTGAGTTTTTGGAAATTCATAAAAGCAGGAGAGCACAGCCACAGCGATGTTAATAGCTCCATTAAAAGAGAACTCACTTCTCCTTTTTGGACGCTGTTGACCCTCTAATGGATTTCTTCTACTCTGCTACATGTTATTGGGAAGCTACGGTCAAGTTTTACGTAAATGACATGCTGGAGTGAAGCATTATGGGAAAGAACACTGGGTTCCGGCTGGTTGATGCACTTTGATCATACAATGCACAATAATATTAGAATTCTCTATAGGTTGCAATGCTTTAGTGTAACTCTAAACACAAATATTGATCATTTCATGGGAAATTATTATTTGTTTTTCTGTTCCGCTGGGCCTGAAACAGGAAAATCAATATAATCAACATGTATACATATGCACACATTAAAAGTACAACAATCAATGTATACAAAATAACAGTCTGTGAAAAGTGTACAACATATAAACATATTTAGCTTCCTGCTTTTTCGATATTGCACTAGTCCATATTTCGTAACTGTGCAGCCTTATTATACACAGAATGGCAGCAGTGACACATCTTTCCATCTACTTCCTTCTCAGACTTCTTTTAGAGGTGAGATCTGTGCAGGGTAGATGTTCCTTAAACAATCACGCTGCTACTTTTGGTGCAGACTGTTTTCTGTTGTGCGAATGATGAACCGATCTGTGGGTTTTTGGAGAGCTGGGCCCTCTGCCAGGCGCCATCTTTGTGGTAATCAGCCTGGCCCAAATGGAGGCTGTGGCTCAGGAGGTAAAGTGGTTGAAGTCTGTTTTGATCCCCGCTCAACATGTCGGTGTCCTTGGGCAAGATATACTGAACCTCAATTTACCCCCGGTGGAATAGACAGTCAATGGTCTCTGCTTGTTGTTCTTTGCAGATGGTGGCACCTTTTGGATTGGTGATTTCTGACTTAAAGGTCTCCTATCATACTGTTTTTCATCAATATATCACAGGTCTCAGATATATCCAGAACCTGTCTCTGATTGGCTGAAACACCAAACAGATCATTGCAGCATTACCCATAATCCCCTCTGTTTCAGCCCTGTTTCCAAAGTGCTGATTCTCTGTGTAACCATTAGCCAATCACCTTGGTTGCTGATTGGCTAATGGTTACACAAGACAAAACATTGTTATGACATCATAAAGTGGCCAAAATCGGATCAGCTCATTTTCAGACAGGTTTTTATAGAAATGGATCAAAAAGAGAGAGAATCTTTGTTCCTGAAACTTTCAGAGTCTCTTTCCACAGAGGGGACACATGTTGATGTAGAAGAGACATGGAGAAGAGGGGACACATGTTGATGTAGAAGAGCCATGAAGAAGAGGGGACACATGTTGATGAAGAAGAGACATGAAGAAGAGGGGACACATGTTGATGTAGAAGAGACATGAAGAAGAGGGGACACATGTTGATGTAGAAGAGACATGAAGAAGAGGGGACACATGTTGATGTAGAAGAGACATGAAGAAGAGGGGACACATGTTGATGAAGAAGAGACATGAAGAAGAGGGGACACATGTTGATGTAGAAGAGACACGAAGAAGAGGGGACACATGTTGATGTAGAAGAGACATGAAGAAGAGGGGACACATGTTGATGTAGAAGAGACATGAAGAAGAGGGGACACATGTTGATTTAGAAGAGACATGAAGAAGAGGGGACACATGTTGATGTAGAAGAGACACGAAGAAGAGGGGACACATGTTGATGTAGAAGAGACATGAAGAAGAGGGGACACATGTTGATGTAGAAGAGACATGAAGAAGAGGGGACACATGTTGATGTAGAAGAGACATGAAGAAGAGGGGACACATGTTGATGTAGAAGAGACATGAAGAAGAGGGGACACATGTTGATGTAGAAGAGACATGAAGAAGAGGGGACACATGTTGATGTAGAAGAGACATGAATAAGAGGGGACACATGTTGATGTAGAAGAGACATGAAGAAGAGGGGACACATGTTGATGTAGAAGAGGCATGAAGAAGAGGGGACACATGTTGATGTGGAAGAGACATGAAGAAGAGGGGACACATGTTGATGTAGAAGAGACGTGAAGAAGAGGGGACACATGTTGATGTAGAAGAGACGTGAAGAAGAGGGGACACATGTTGATGTAGAAGAGACGTGAAGAAGAGGGGACACATGTTGATGTAGAAGAGACATGAAGAAGAGGGGACACATGTTGATGTAGAAGAGACATGAGGAAGAGGGGACACATGTTGATGTGGAAGAGACATGAAGAAGAGGGGACACATGTTGATGTAGAAGAGACATGAAGAAGAGGGGACACATGTTGATGTAGAAGAGACATGAAGAAGAGGGGACACATGTTGATGTAGAAGAGACGTGAAGAAGAGGGGACACATGTTGATGTAGAAGAGGGGACACATGTTGATGTAGAAGAGACATGAAGAAGAGGGGACACATGTTGATGTAGAAGAGACATGAAGAAGAGGGGACACATGTTGATGTAGAAGAGACATGAAGAAGAGGGCACACATGTTGATGTAGAAGAGACATGAAGAAGAGGGGACACATGTTGATGTAGAAGAGACATGAAGAAGAGGGGACACATGTTGATGTAGAAGAGACATGAAGAAGAGGGGACACATGTTGATGTAGAAGAGACGTGAAGAAGAGGGGACACATGTTGATGTAGAGGAGACATGAAGAAGTGGATTTTGCATAATAGGTCCCATTTAAGTTGTAAAAAAGGGTGGCAATGTTCGCAAATATGGGAAAAGTTAACCATGTATTTAAATAGTTAGGGTTAGGATCAAAGGGGGTTGAATGTTTTAAGATAAGATAAGATTTAACTGTATTTATCACCGTGCTTTTATGTATGTCTTAATGTGTGCATATGTATACATGTTTCTGTTGATTGTGTATATATTTGTATTTGGGATTGTGGGAAACGGTATTTCGATCACTCTGTCTGTACACACAAACTGAAAGATTGACAATTAAGTGACAATTTATTTCCATTGCAATCATTTGGTTGCAATAAATTCGCCAAAAATATGTTGGGTTGCGATTGGACTCCAATTCACAACCACCAAATATAAATGCCACAATGGATGCTCTCAGAGTGCTATGAACTATGCGTTTGCTAAGAGCTTTGCCAGATAATATAACTTTGTGTTGGGAGGCTAATGGGACCAGAAAGGCTAAATCTTGGGTATTAATGCACCACTTAAGTTACGACTGCAATTCTAGCGTAGAACATTAACATTAACATTTGAGCTGTCTCATTAGGGATATTACTCAGAGCTTTGTCGATTAATGACTGAAAAAAAATGAAGACATTTTCTAACGAATCTTAGTTAATAAAACAAATGTAATTGCATCACAAGCTTGAAACAGACCCTTCATATTTCCCCTTATTATAGGGAATCTGAGTTTTAAGGAATGAGCTGCTAACACTGTTTGTAGGAGCCGTATGATAAAATGTATAATTTCATATATTATGTGTGTATATACAGGGCTCAACGCTAACTTTTAAAAGTGGTTGCTAGGCTGGCAACCAGGCATCAGCTTTTGGTTACCAAAACTGAAAATACGGTTGCCATTTTTAGTCTCCTAATATTTTAAATAATTAAGATACTATACAGTTATACATCATCTTAATAATGAAAATGTGACACAAAAGAATGTTCAAATGCTTTACAATAAGTAATTAACACAATTATTTGAAACCTAAGTGGTCGTAAACTTGTCCACCCTCAATTGCTGGTATACTAAATACCAGGAGTGCAGCTGTTGTCCTGTTCTTCACAGATCACTAGTTTCTTGGTCATCCGTTGTCTCCATTTCAAATTTGGGTTTTCCTGACCTTTGTGCTGACCCCCACCATAGATCCACTGGCCCTTCAGCATTGAAGTCTTGACCTTTGTGCTGACCCCCACCATAGATCCACTGGCCCTTCAGCATTGAAGTCTTGACCTTTGTGCTGACCCCCACCATAGATCCACTGGCCCTTCAGCATTGAAGTCTTGACCTTTGTGCTGACCCCCACCATAGATCCACTGGCCCTTCAGCATTGAAGTCTTGACCTCTGTGTTGACCCCCACCATAGATCCATTGGCCCTTCAGCATTGAAGTCTTGACCTTTGTGCTGACCCCCACCATAGATCCACTGGCCCTTCAGCATTGAAGTCTTGACCTCTGTGCTGACCCCCACCATAGATCCACTGGCCCTTCAGCATTGAAGTCTTGACCTTTGTGCTGACCCCCACCATAGATCCACTGGCCCTTCAGCATTGAAGTCTTGACCTTTGTGCTGACCCCCACCATAGATCCACTGGCCCTTCAGCATTGAAGTCTTGACCTTTGTGCTGACCCCCACCATAGATCCACTGGCCCTTCAGCGTTGAAGTATTGACCTTTGTGCTGACCCCCACCATAGATCCACTGGCCCTTCAGCATTGAAGTCTTGACCTTTGTGCTGACCCCCACCATAGATCCACTGGCCCTTCAGCATTGAAGTCTTGACCTCTGTGTTGACCCCCACCATAGACCCACTGGCCCTTCAGCATTGAAGTCTTGACCTTTGTGCTGACCCCCACCATAGATCCACTGGCCCTTCAGCATTGAAGTCTTGACCTCTGTGTTGACCCCCACCATAGATCCATTGGCCCTTCAGCATTGAAGTCTTGACCTTTGTTCTGACCCCCACCATAGATCCACTGGCCCTTCAGCATTGAAGTCTTGACCTTTGTGCTGACCCCCACCATAGATCCACTGGCCCTTCAGCATTGAAGTCTTGACCTTTGTGCTGACCCCCACCATAGATCCACTGGCCCTTCAGCATTGAAGTCTTGACCTTTGTGCTGACCCCCACCATAGATCCATTGGCCCTTCAGCATTGAAGTCTTGACCTTTGTGCTGACCCCCACCATAGATCCACTGGCCCTTCAGCATTGAAGTCTTGACCTTTGTGCTGACCCCCACCATAGATCCACTGGCCCTTCAGCATTGAAGTCTTGACCTTTGTGCTGACCCCCACCATAGATCCATTGGCCCTTCAGCATTGAAGTCTTGACCTTTGTGCTGACCCCACCATAGATCCACTGGCCCTTCAGCATTGAAGTCTTGACCTTTGTGCTGACCCCCACCATAGATCCATTGGCCCTTCAGCATTGAAGTCTTGACCTTTGTGCTGACCCCCACAATAGATCCACTGGCCCTTCAGCATTGAAGTCTTGACCTCTGTGTTGACCCCCACCATAGATCCATTGTCCCTTCAGCATTGAAGTCTTGACCTGTGCGCTGACCCCACCATAGATCCATTGTCCCTTCAGCATTGAAGTCTTGACCTCTGTGTTGACCCCCACCATAGATCCATTGTCCCTTCAGCATTGAAGTCTTGACCTCTGTGTTGACCCCCACCATAGATCCACTGGCCCTTCAGCATTGAAGTCTTGACCTCTGTGTTGACCCCCACCATAGATCCATTGTCCCTTCAGCATTGAAGTCTTAGATTGGCCAGACTAATACATTTCTAATGTTAAATAAATGAAAACCATTCACAGTTAAGAATTAGATTTAATTATTAATGCTGTAAATTACCTTTAATATTTGTATGCCAATATTTTCCTATGGTAAACTTTTATTTTGGTAGTAATAAGATCAGGACTCTTATTTTGAAGGAACTTTTACCGGAAGTGAATGGACGGAGAAGAATGTACATATATTTCACCTCCCAAGACTTTACACATTTCCTCTTTGCTTTTCGTTCGGGTTCACCTTACGCTTTATCAGTTGAATCACTTTGAACATTCGTTTGAGATGTTGACGGGTTTGCTGAACTTTTTACCCCACAGTCAAACAACTTAATTTGCTTCGCCATTTTTTTGTAAAACAAACACACGGCGCACCCAGAGCCCTATAATAGAATGCATCGCGCACGCGAGTAAACGTGCATCGCTTTCTGGCTCCGTAATCACACCAATGCACGTGCAACTTAACTATCAGGTTCCGACTGGTCACAACAATAATTAAATATCACTCTTAATACAACAAATATTTAACATTTATCTATTTTTGGGTGCACATTTTGCTGTTTGCTGTCCTTATTTCTTTATGTTAAAAACGGGTTGCCACTGATGGCAACCAAAGGCCAAGAAGTGGTTGACATTTTTTCTGAATGGTTGCCAATGGCAACCTGGCAACCGTTACTGTCGAGCCCTGATATAGATATATTTGAACATTGCAATCCATTGTTATTAGTATTATTATATAATTTATTTAAACCAGCCGTCGTGAAATTGACGTCATAGCCGACAGCTGCTAGTAATTAGAAGGAGAAAAGAACCACGTAGCAATATCGTTTTTTGACCTTTGAATACATGTGTCTGTACTGATATCCTTTGTTCAAGTAAAGAGTCAACCAAACTTTCCTGAGACGTCTTTTTGTCAGAGTCAAGCTTATTGCTACTTGTGGATATATCGATTTTTGGATTAGACGGAACTACACTGTTTGTAACAAAATAAATGAGAGCTTTGATGGAGGCTGTGTGTTTCCTTATATATGCATATTCAATTATCAAGCATCATTTGACTACATTTGATTGATTTTGCAAACTTAACTTATGGGGCAATATACCTCTATCACCTCTCGCCCAACCCTTCGTATATTTTTATGTATGCGGCCCAAAAGTTTGGACACCCCTGGGTTAGACCATAAAACACAACTGCTAGGTCCTTTTTATGAAAACATTTAAAGAGATTGGCATACAAAAGGCAACTTTAACAGCGTTGATCTGACTCGCTAATGCCTTCCAGGAGGTCAATCAGAACCCTTCCTGTGTAATCATAAAGTATTTCAGAGATTAATGAAGTAAGGGCTCATGGCAGCTTTTGAAGCCAACCTCCGAGTGACTTTACTTATGTCTGAACTATGATACTTCCTTTTCCCTTCTCTTTTTATGTAGTCTTTTCATTCGGCAATCTCCCAATCTTTGCAAAGGTTCAGTGCACCTGTAAACACAATTCAGATGTTTTCACAGGAAACATGATTTTGCATTTGTGTGATTGAAAGCCATAAATCACCTTGTATTGTCTTTCAACTTTAACTGAAGAAAACGGTTTGTAATTATTTTTTTATTGCCTAGTCTTCTGCTGCCAAAAGTGCAAAAGCAGATTATATTTTTGAGCGTAGGATTTGGAAACAATCATTTATAATTAGGAGAATGTCTTTAGGCATTAGTGTATACTGTATATTCATGTAGAAAATAATAGGAAGACATTACATTTCTATTAGTGATGCATTTTTAAAACATTGGTACCTCAGCAATATTAAACACATCATTAAAACAAAGCTTCTCATTCCAAATACAGGGTTATTCATTTGGATGCATTAGACATATCAATATATGTCTAATAAGTTGAGTCTGATAAGTCATTGATTGATAATGGGAAATCCATATTATGTTTAATTGAATATGAAATACAGCCGATGAAAAGGCATTATAGTTTTCTCTAAGAACTGTAAGTGTTGTCCATTTGTTTTGGTTATGTCAAAGCAATAGAATATGTATTTCTTGTGGAAAATGTATATCTTGCTCCGGCTTTATTACAAGGGTCATTGATTGGTTAATATTTTGAGATATGTTATCATATTGTCGCAATTTGCTTAAAGAGGGCCCTGTTATGCTCATGTTCACATCAGTATCTAGTGTCTCTACTGTGACATGTCTCCATGCTTTAAGGTTCTTATATTTTTCTCATTCTGCCCGTGTACTGCCACAAAAAGCACAAACGGGCATCTCATACCATGTTCATGTCATATTGAATCTGTTATTACTGTTCTCCGAGTTATAATTCCAGCCAGGAAACTCTTCATATGCATCTGCCACTATAATGCTCCTTGAGTGCCTGGAAATAGCCAACACATATGGACGCCTAAAGACAGCCAAAGTATTTTTAACCTTTCAATCTCTATTATATGTGGCTTGCGAATTGAAAACATACACAATGTTCTCTGACTATGAAGAGGGTCAATTAAAGTGGTTAAGGATGATGAATAATAACGATGTTGCCATTCTGTCTCCATGACATACAATGGGCGGAATTGGAAATGTTCCTGCAGTTCTTGACATGGACATGAATAAAAACGATACTTCAGCAAACTCATGACTGGCTATTGCAGTAAGTTCATAATTAGCATCTCTTAAGAGGGAATAATGAACTGCATTCATGCTGTGGGTGCAATCAGGAACATACAGGGGGAGGTTGAAACCGGCCGAGAAGGACCCTTAGTGAGGATTTGGAGAGGCAAGGTCTGAGGGGTCAGGACTGGTGCATTGTTTCCCAGCATACTCCAGTTCCAGCAGTCATCCCGCCTCTTTGTTTGAGCCTCGGCTCGGGGGTTGTCTGGCTCCTGGTCCCTGTAGCCAGAGGCTGGAAACTCAAGGGTCAGCAGATTTTCCAAACCACTGCATCACACTGGAGCATTCAGGGGAAAAGATTGCTCTATACTGTAATCGTTCAACAGGCGTCGTGCTCGGGCCACCATGATGAGTGATGGAACCAAACGGCACTAAGAAAATGACATAAAAGAAGAAAAACAGTTGCGTTGAAAAGCATATCCAGTAAAGGGGTCTGTGCATTCTGGTCGAACAGTCTTTACATAGTTTTAAAATGTATATTCGCTCGCATTACGATGACTGTGCACACTTTAAAGCACATCTGTTTCTTTTCCAGTCATCCAAATCACAATTCCCAGGATATACTCGCTCTTAGGTCGCATTCACACCTAATAGTCCATTTTCTGGTGAGCACCAGACCACAGTTTGTTACATTGTTTCATTTTCCAGAAGGTTCGGTTTGCGTTTGGGCAAAACTCAAACGGACTATAAACTTTAAACACAAGTCATGTGCTCGGAAATGCTGTTCACCCATTGGTCAGACATTAAGGGGGTAAAAACGCAAATCCCGGCAATTTCTACCGGAGCCTCCGCCATGGAGCATCGGGACTTTCGGCAGGTTATTCTCATGCTGCTGTTAATCTGGAGATCAACAGACACTAGCGGCCCGCGCATATGATTATATAATCAGACAACGTCCGTTAAAAAACATTTTAACATAATGAGAGACGTTCTGCAGTCAGGAGGGCGTTTCACCGACGACAGGTGTTCTTACTTTTATGTAGCTGACGGAGCATTTTTACTTTACACGACACTGTTCAACACTTCATTCTGTTTCACTCTTTAACTAACCGCGGATGTCTTGAAAGACTCTTTCGCTAACGATTTTTGAAGACATCCGCGTTCTTGTGACACGTAAATACTACGCTTCCTATGTTTTGGTGCGGACTGCGTTCACACCAGCGATGAACCACTCCAGAGTTCGCAAGCAAGCGCTCCGAGACCACCTATTTTAGCGGACCAGAGTCCGGTTGTTTAGTTCACTTCAGAGGTCTCTGACTGCGTTTACACCGACCCAAATGAACCGCGGCTAAACGCAGCAGGGTTCGATTCAACCGGACTATACAAGGCAGGTGTGAACGCACCCTTAGATTGGTAGTTTTGGCCATAAACGATAACATTTGACAATCAACACGTTTTTCAGCTCAAAAATATTTAACAGAATGTCTCTCAAAGTATACAATGTTTGTCCAACAAACACTTTGATTCTTTAGATATGGCAGATTACCCTAAAAACAATCTTCTTGGCTCAATAATACGCGTCATTCTGCTTTCCTAGTTTCATATCAAGAAACAGTTATTGTTGGAATAAAGTTTGCTATGCAGGTAAACAACTGTATGTGCTGCATAAAGATTTAGTGGTGGATGAATCAGCGAGAGCAAAGAGAAGTCAGAGAGTACATCATTGTTATCAGACAGGCTGGAAGAATGTATTTAGCTCTAACAATCTGATTTGCAGCCCTGTAGCCACAATCACAGGCCTTTTTAAAAATCCATTGTTGTTACCATTTGAGCCGTTTTGGTGACATTTGGGAGAAATACTCTGAAGGCTATTTTGAGCAGCTCCTCAGCATTCGGGATAAAGACTTTATATGTGACGGGAATCTGAAAAACATGGTGTCTGGCATGTGCACTTAAGAAGTAGGACAGCTATAGGGTTAGTTTATTGTAGGTTCGACCGTATCTCGCAAAGCTCTGGAGTAAGTTTGAACAGAATATTTAACTTGCTTTGATAGCGGAACAAATCAAACTGGTCTAGGATGCACAGAAGAGTGGAAAGTCTGTGATGATCAGTAAGTAGTCATTTCCTTCAGGCAGAAATGACCCCAAGACCTTTTTTAATCATGTTTAGTTTGATGATCTTTTGAGTCGTATAACTGAAGGTTAGCTACAGCAGCTTTGCATGGATGGGGTCACTTGTTTAATGCATGTACCGTGTGTCGTTTTTAGTCGAGTGGGACATTTCACACCATAGTAAGTTCCCCCACAACACCAACGAACAGTGGTGTTGGCAACTTTCAAACGACTTCCCTCAGGCTACGCTGAACAGATGCTACGATGCAGAGCAGCATGGCTTTGAAGTCACAATTTGATATGTTATGCAGAAACATGCATTTCACACGGAGGAAAAAACCAACCGGTCACATTTTAATTCAAGCATTCAAGGACCATTTATTGTCGTTTCTGCAGCGCGACAAAATGCAGTTCTAGGGTTAGGGTTAGGCGAGTCAGTATTCCAAAAAACGTGCAAAAGTTAAATCTGTGTGTAGACTCAATGGATGTTATCTTTGACACAGACTTCTTAAACATTTTAATGTCCCTGCACACTGAACACACACTCGCCTGTAGACGGGTCTAATGAACCTCTTAGTGTTGACGTATGATACGAAGGGTTTTTCTTTGGTAATCCTTTCATCCTGCTTCACATGTCAGAATATTTTAGCCTTCATCTCTCTCATTGATAGCTCCTCATCAACTATATTTTTATTCGGTCTCTGATCACATTCTAATAAAGCAATCGTCCATAAATCACCTTCATGTTCAAAGACTGTAGTGTAATGTGTTCAAATCTGACTCATGGTTATACTGATGCTATGTGACAGGCACATTTATATCAAGTTAACTAATCACATTTGCCTTTATAACTATAGATGGCAATACATCTTTTTCATACATATTGCTATTGTTATTTGTTTGTTTGTTATTTAAAGATAACAGGATGTTTGGTGATCAAATCTTGGTGGATTAATAGATTGAAATGTGTGATATAAGGTAATGATGGCTTGGAAGAGGTATCAATATTATTTGTAATACTATAATGTCTGTCTATTGATCAGCCTTGGTAGCTGGTCAGTAAACTGGTCAATGGGTAGGGACTTTGCTTGAGAACCGGTCGTTGGGTCAGATTTAAGTACAGGTTTTGGACTGGTTTGACTGCTATATGCTGCTGTGTCATTGTCATTTTGTCAATCAGATTGAATGATTGTGCAATCGGTCCTGGAGGTATTTCTTTGGCTCAAACAGAAGATGGTTTTCTAGCTCTCAAACTGGGAGAATAAACGAAAACATTAGAAATTGCACAGATATTTCCAACCAGCTCTTTGCCCCTCTAATTTTCTCCAGTAATTATGAAAGACTATATCTTCTACTAGTAGTAGCTCAGTCTGTAGGGACTTGGGAACCAATCAGGGGTTCAAATGCAGATCTGACCAAGTACGGCAGAATAATAGGAAACATCAGAAATGGCAAAGATAAAAAATGACTCCAGTAATTCTTGTCAACTCGATCCGGACTAAAACCACCAGACTCGGGGACAGTTTCATCCCACAGGCAATAAGACTGTCGAACACCTGAACTGTTGAAACAACATCCACAATATTCATCTGGCTGCTACTTAAAAATGATTTATCTATTTACCTAATATATCATATTTCAATGACTTGATTATTGCACTATTTCACTTTTTTAAACTATTTTTCTTCTTGTATTTAGTATTTACTATTTACTTGCACTATATTTTTCTGTTTATTTGTGTTGCACTGTTGGAGGAGCCTGTGACACAAGATTTTCATCGACATAACTACTCTGTAGCTATGTTCGTTTGACATAATAAAGAACCTTGAACCTTGAACTTGTGTAAGGTCTACTACTTGTTTTTTATTCCTTCTTCTTCTTTAGTTCAAACAGTAGATCTCGAACTGGCAGAATAAAAGACAATTCTTAGAAATTGCCCAGATATTTCCAACCAGCTCTTTGCCCCTCCAGTAATTATTGAGTCGGGACTTGGGAACCAATCAGGGGTTCAAATGCAGATCGGACCAAGTACGGCCGAATAATAGAAAACAAGAAATTGCAAAGATATAAAAAGTTCTAACAGTTTTTTCGCCCCCTCCATTTTCTCCAGTAAGTCTCGTCATCTTGATAATTACTTGTGTAAGGTCTACTACTTCTTATTTCTTCTTCTTCTTTAGTTCAAACAGTAGATCTCGAACTGGCAGAATAAAAGACAATTCTTAGAAATTGCCCAGATATTTCCAACCAGCTCTTTGCCCCTCCAGTAATTATTGAGTCGGGACTTGGGAACCAATCAGGGGTTCAAATGCAGATCGGACCAAGTACGGCCGAATAATAGAAAACAAGAAATTGCAAAGATATAAAAAGTTCTAACAGTTTTTTCCCCCCCTCCATTTTCTCCAGTAAGTCTCGTCATCTTGAAAATTACTTGTGTAAGGTCTACTACTTCTTATTTCTTCTTCTTCTTTAGTTCAAACAGTAGATCTCGAACTGGCAGAATAAAAGACAATTCTTAGAAATTGCACAGATATTTCCAACCAGCTCTTTGCCCCTCCAGTAATTATTAAAAACGATATCCTCTACTAGCATTATGGGCGCAGTAGCTCAGTCCGTAGGGACACTTTGCTTTGGAACCGGTCATGGGTTCATCAGATTTTTGCAAAGATATAAAAAGATAACTGTATTTTGGCCCCCTCCATTTGCTCCAGTAATTCTTATTGTCATTTTGTCAACTCGATAATGACTTGTGTAAGGTCTACTACTTCTAATTTATTTCTTCTTCAAACAGTAGATCTCGAACTGGCAGAATAAAAGACGATTCTCAGAAATGTGCACAGATAACTGTCTTCTTACCGCCCTCTCTTGTTTCCTCCGCTGATTCTTGGACGGGAAGTGTTTTATAGACGGTTCACTACACTAAGAAGCCGAGGTTGCGACCTGGTCAGTGTTGTTGGCTCTCGTCATCTTGCGCTTCAGAGTCTGCAGTTCATGCCCAGTCGACCCCGCTGCTGCCGACACTCAGACAGTCTCAGTGCCTCCGCAGTACTCCAACATTTACATCCTGATTTCTGTATTGTTTCGTTTGCTTGGCCAAGCACTTTATCTCGAAAAGGAGCCCGGCCTCGGCGCTGACCTTTTCCATTTGCAGTGAAACAGAACAATCATTCACAAATCACACTACTAAGTGTAAAATATCCAAACTGTTTGATATTGCAAGCCTAATTAAATGACTCGCGCTTCTTTGCTGCAATTATAGGAAAAGGTCAGTGCCATAATTGTTGAGCTTCAGCATGATTGTTCCTACTCCGCTTTATCCAGTGTTTGGCCCCACGGTATCAGTAGCAGCCGTATTTCATGACATTTTGTCAGAACGCTTTTTTTTCACGCTCTCAGAAATAACTCATTTGTGGTGGATGCTCAGTTTGGAGTTTACTTTGAAATGAGTATGTTATGGTACATTTGGCTCAGTTGTAATTCAGACATTTATGAGTTTGAGGGATATTAGTGAGCCTCAGACCGTGACTGGGAAAATTACCCTTACTCATAATTTCTTTGCAAATGTCGCCCATGAAATCAAGGAAGGGAGAAAGAAAAAAAACGCTTTTTACTTTCCAGTGTTTGATTTCCAACACAATGGCAACCTTAATAATGTCAAACAACAACCCCAGAAATAATATTCATCTATAAGAAAAATATACATACATATTGGCAATATCTTTTCCAGTTGAAGTAACATGAGATACAGAACTAGATGTCCAGAACTTAGTCTTTTTGAAGTGTAATGAACTTAATAAAGGGGATAATTTGACTGTTATTGCAAAAATAATATAGCAGCATCGTAATCTATTATCATTGAAACATTTATTAAAACTATCCTGCTGGGATTTTTTAGGAGAATCTGTACGGAACAGATATGTGTTATCATTTGATAAGTAGGCCAGCATATTTCTGCATGTAAAATGATATTCCAACACATTTAACCTTTTTAAACGTATTATGCCTCCTAGCCAATATTGCGATTTCAATAACATTTTTGATTAATTGCACAGCCCTATCACAAATATTTATATCGGTCACAGAGTTTAATTTCTGGGCAACATTTCTCCAGCCGGCTGACTGAGTTTAGTCACCTGCTGGATGTCGATATCTGTGGCCTTTCGCTGTTTTGTTTGTTTCCCTCCTGGTGTCACAGCCACCTGTTGCTTCTGTTTAGCCACCCAGCGTCATGACGTCAATGCAAAACCCCAGCTAGCGTGATAGTTGTCAATCATGCCATGAAGATAAATATATAGGTTTTCTAACACCACTTACACAGGCTGTAAGAGACATCACGACATGTTCTCTCCTGACCGCTGGACAGGCTGTCCACTTGTTTAAGAACAGTGTCTCATTTTCTGTTCGTGTGCATGTACAGCTGGGCTGAGCAAATGTGTGAAATGTAAAGAGTTGGATAATTAATGCCACTGGTGAGCGGAAAACAACTATTGTCTACAAGGGCTGAGATTTGGACCATGTTCAGTAACACACAGCATCAAAACCAGTACTGTAAGATAACCATATATCAAGTTAGATAAAACAAAGGACATTACTGTTATGTTATTTAAAGGTGGGGTAGGTAAGTTTGAGAAACCGGCTCGAGATACACTTGTTGTTATATTCTATGGAATGCTCTTAACATCCCGATAGCAATGAATATCTGAAGTGCTTTGACAAAAAATCCATTAAAAAAATTCATCTGTGGAAGCCGTAATACTGTAAAAAGCCTTCCATCTCGTGCACGCACAAATGTATCTCGTGCCCTCATTGGGCGTGCCGTCATTGGGCGTGCATTGCAGCAGTACTTCAATGACTCGCCAGCAACAGGCGGCCACTTTCACCAGTCTGCTGACATCATGTGCGCGTTCATGTGTGTTGGAGGAGGTGCTCTGTAAGGAAGTCTGAAGGAAGGGGCGGATTCTTTTCGGCTGTGTACTTTCAAATTTTAGTGCACTCGAGCCGGTTTCTGAAACTTACCTACAGTACCCCACCTTTAAGCTGAGGCTTGCCAATGGGTTTTAGTATCTTGAACCAGGAAACTTCGACATGCTGCCTTCAGGGGCGGGGCTTTGAACCTCTCAGCCTCTGATTGGTAGACGACCTAACACTTGAATAAATAAGGCAAACTCAAGATATCCAGACTTTCTGGACTGTTTAATGTAAACCGTTTTTATTTGTGAAGCAGCTCTTTGAAGGCACTCTTGGAACTCGACCCAACCTAAATAATTAAAATAATAATTTTTATAATAAGCCTTATATTTGTATAGCACCTTTCATTCAAGAATAGCAGCCCAAAGTGCTTCACAGCAGTTGTAAAGACAGAATAAAAGCAATTTAGACAATGAAGAATATTGATTGATGAGAACAAAACCAACAGCAAATATATCCACTCGGATTAATTCATGTTGACTCTGACTTCTGACTCGAAGAGAGTGACTCGGACTCAACTTGACTATAACTCTGCTTCATGGATAACGCGGTTAAGGCTTTCAATTTAAAGAGCAGGAAAATCTATAGAAGAATGCTTTTATTACGCAAAATATGTACTTGTTGGGTCAAATAAAAATCTCTCCACGTTTAGCATTACCCACAATTCCTATGAGGTCAATCTACCAGATGTACATGGACTGTTGGGATTCATAACATTAGCGTCTGTTAGCTTAGCAATAGTGGTTTTACTTTTACCCTTTAAAAGTGGTGTTAATATATGGAGATTATGTTTATGAAAAATATGTAAACCCTGTCCCTGCAGTTATGAAACTTGCTTATGTAATTAACTTCTCTTCATAACAGCATTAGGTATGTAAAGCTGGTGTTACTCCACCGTATGTTGAGTCATATGGGCATAAGTGTCAGTCAGGATATTAGCTGTGATAATGTATAATGAAGTTGCTGGTGGCCTCGGTGCTTTAACATTCAGCCGGCGCTAACTCTCCAGTGTGGAACCAGTTTCATAAATATTCATCCGAGGCCTCTAAGTGGAGTGGTGGCTCGTTCAGTATGTAGTTATGCACAGTGTTAATACATCACATGTTTATAAGATGGAGAGATGCATGTCATAACTCACGACTCATCATCCTTGATAAGACAGGTTTAGTTACGGTCATTATCACTGCTCCTACCATCAGTACTAGGCCTAGCAGTAGTTGCAGAATGACTTTTATGGTTAATTCTGCTTTAATTCAATGTAGAACTGAGCTATTGTTGTTGTGCTGTGCATCAACAGATACTCTTTGTTAACTCAGGGGGTCCGCGGGGTCTTAAAAAGTATTAAAAGTTGATAAATCAATTTAGCGAAAATTAAGGCTATTAAAAAGTATTAAACGGCATTTTCCAAGGTATTAAGAAGGTCCACAGCAACGACAACATGAAACACCCTTTAATTTACTGAAACAACATGTCGGGAAACCCCCTCAAGGTGGCCCCATGCATAGCGTGCCGTAAAATGCTGCTTCTTATTTGAAGTGTTGTTGCCTTGCTCCGCTCTGTGGGGGGGGGGGGGGTTTATCTGCTGGTGGACTACCTGAGAGATATACAGCAGGAGAACACGCCGTCCACCGCGGAGAATAAACAGAAGGGCAACCATGACAACCATGCTCCGGGGTCTTCTTCGCTGCTTTTGGTGTATTTTGTGGCGGCAGCAGCGCCACTTACAGGCCTGGCATATGTACTACAGCGTTTCCTGCATTTCCAGCGGTCTAGTGTGAACGGACACGTTAATGAATCGAATGCGTGTGAACGGAAGACTTTTTTGCGTTTGCGTATGCGTTTTACTCTATGCGTCCTCGTGGGGCCGGGGTCTAAGCCAAACTATATCCGGTCACAGAGATCTGCTATTTTAAAGTAAGGTCAACACATATCGACCCTAAATATAGTCTATTAAGAACGAGAAAAGTCTTAACATATATATCGTTTTTTGTAAACATATGACAAATGTGTGAGGGTGATGACGTCAGAGCATCGTCCTATGTGCGGGCTTAGCCCCGGACAGCCCCAGCCCAATTTAACCCCTGGGTATTTGTGAGGGAGCTCCTATATGGCATTACCCCGCTGAAGCTCACCAACGTTTAATATATTTCATAGTTCAATGTTTTGTCAATTGTTTTGTTTATTGGTCAAATACTGGTTTCTAATGGTTTCTGAGGAGTTTTACTGGAATGAAAGAGCACAGAGTACAGAAGCAACAAAGCAGCATACTGCATTAAACCTGACCTTCACAGAGAGGTTGAAGTTCATGTGGAGAGGAGGCTTCAGTAGTCTGTCTGCACTCTGTTTAGTTGTGTTACAATCAATATAGTCAATGTGAGGTAAAGTGTGTCGCCAATGTAACCGGTTAGAACTCGAAGTTGCGATGAGGTCTTAAAATATATGGAAAGGGTCTTAAAAAAGGTCTTAAAAGGTATTAAATTTGACTTCAGGATTCCTGCATATACCCTGTAACTACTACTGTAGTTCTTAACTGCCTTTTTTAACTTCTAGCTTATTCCATGTTTTATGTTTTTTAGAAAATGGGTTTTTTAGGGTTACATAACATCGTGTCCTTCAATTGGAGTGAAATGGAGGCCTCTGACTTCACTTTGCATAGTATATTTGAATGATTTTGTCCATCATTTGGTAATCAAGATAGCCTTTGTAGACCATTTACATGCACTAAAACATATAGAAAACACTACAGGAAAGGGAAATCCCAGAAAGCAGACTCTTAGGGACTTAATATGTTAAAATGTATATTGCAATTAAAATATTGCTCAATTAAAATGTGTTGTTAGTTATTTTTCCGAATCATACAGCTCTACTTGATATATCCATCAGAGTCCTGCACAGGTCTGATTTTCAAGACCCGCCCGCACCCGCAACGTGCAATACCGAACCCGCCCCCCGCACATATTGCCAATTAGTTCCGCAACCCGCAGATATATGAGCAGTGAAAACGTGCAATTATTAACACACGCAGTTGCATATTTGTCTCAAAAAGCGTGGGATGTCGGTTCTTTCCTCCATCTAGGAACCAGAAGCCTCCAGACGCTGGATTTCGCTCTTGAGGAAGTGTTATTGAAAATGCTGTATTCTCCGCTAGAGAGCTTCACCTCAGCCATTTTGAATGTGGCGCGCTCAGCAGCAGACTGAAGCGCTGCAGAGGTTAGGATTATGCGCGGTTCCGCAGGGGAGAGGTCTGAGGATTTAAACATTAAACTAAATTATTATAATTTTAATATATTCATTATGCAACACCCGCGACCCGACCCGCATCATCTTTGTTTTACCCAGAACCGAGCGCTTGAAAAAATACCACCCGCGAATCACTTTTTTTGCGGGTCACCCGTCGGGTACCCGGCCCGATGCAGGACTCTGATATCCATCCCTTTCAGCTCCAAAAACTAGACTTATTAAACCAGATTCCACTCTGTCCATCTTCAAATCACAAGCTCCAACATACAGCAGTCTCTACTTTATCATATCATTTGAAAAAGTCAGTTTCTTTAAGTGTACTGCTGGAGCTCGTCCAGCGTGTCTTGTTATTGGCATTGAATCCAGCACGTTTGACAGCCCTGTGTTGCACATGTGTTGGAGGTGTAAGAATTGATCTGATATGAAATGATGACATCTCGGAGCTGTGTCCTTCTCCTGTAACAACATGGGAGGTGTCACCAGCGGTTGTTTCTCACTGCAGAGGTTTCCTTTACAGTTTCTGATGAAATGATTGACGTCTCACCTGCGCAGGACGTGGGCTGATGGCATTCAGATGCAGCTGGTCCCTGTTTGAGAGGCGACGGTAATAGAAGCTGCAGCAGACTGACAGAGGTTGGTGTTCATGCTGTCACTGATGGAGCTCTGCCTCGTCATCCACCACCTGCAGATCAGTGTGTGATTCATTCAGATGCTCAGATTTTTTTTTTTGCAGTACCTGAATGTTGAATACATCAACGAGCCTGTTTAGGAGGATAGGGTTAGGGTTACACATTACTCATGCTCGAGAATGATAACACTGCTAAAAGTTCTTTTGACTATTTATCACACATTATTCTACAAGGTTTTAGTATAGACAGAAGCTTTTCCAGGACTGTAAAGGCTAGCTTCTTTTGGTTCACGCACCAGCACATTGTACGTGAGAGACTGGGCTCTGGTTTCAGACAGAGGGTGAAAAGAGTTGCTGCAGCACAGGCAGTATGAGAACAATAAAGAGCTTTTTGAACATTAAAGCATGGAGACATGTAGAGACACTACATACTGATATACACCTGAACATCAGCAGGAGAGGACTCTTTAAAGTAGAGACACTACATACTGATATACACCTGAACATCAGCAGGAGAGGACTCTTTAAAGTAGAGACACTACATACTGATATACACCTGAACATCAGCAGGAGAGGACTCTTTAAAGTAGAGACACTACATCCTGATATACACCTGAACATCAGCAGGAGAGGACTCTTTAAAGTAGAGACACTACATACTGATATACACCTGAACATCAGCAGGAGAGGACTCTTTAAAGTAGAGACACTACATACTGATATACACCTGAACATCAGCAGGAGAGGACTCTTTAAAGTAGAGACACTACATACTGATATACACCTGAACATCAGCAGGAGAGGACTCTTCAAAGTAGAGACACTACATACTGATATACACCTGAACATCAGCAGGAGAGGACTCTTTAAAGTAGAGACACTACATACTGATATACACCTGAACATCAGCAGGAGAGGACTCTTTAAAGTAGAGACACTACATACTGATATACACCTGAACATCAGCAGGAGAGGACTCTTTAAAGTAGAGACACTACATACTGATATACACCTGAACATCAGCAGGAGAGGACTCTTTAAAGTAGAGACACTACATACTGATATACACCTGAACATCAGCAGGAGAGGACTCTTTAAAGTAGAGACACTACATACTAATATACACCTGAACATCAGCAGGAGAGGACTCTTTAAAGTAGAGACACTACATACTGATATACACCTGAACATCAGCAGGAGAGGACTCTTTAAAGTAGAGACTCTACACACTGATATACACCTGAACATCAGCAGGAGAGGACTCTTTAAAGTAGAGACACTACATACTGATATACACCTGAACATCAGCAGGAGAGGACTCTTTAAAGTAGAGACACTACATACTGATATACACCTGAACATCAGCAGGAGAGGACTCTTTAAAGTAGAGACTCTACACACTGATATACACCTGAACATCAGCAGGAGAGGACTCTTTAAAGTAGAGACACTACATACTGATATACACCTGAACATCAGCAGGAGAGGACTCTTTAAAGTAGAGACACTACATACTGATATACACCTGAACATCAGCAGGAGAGGACTCTTTAAAGTAGAGACTCTACACACTGATATACACCTGAACATCAGCAGGAGAGGACTCTTTAAAGTAGAGACACTACATACTGATATACACCTGAACATCAGCAGGAGAGGACTCTTTAAAGTAGAGACACTACATACTGATATACACCTGAACATCAGCAGGAGAGGACTCTTTAAAGTAGAGACACTACATACTGATATACACCTGAACATCAGCAGGAGAGGACTCTTTAAAGTAGAGACACTACATACTGATATACACCTGAACATCAGCAGGAGAGGACTCTTTAAAGTAGAGACACTACATACTGATATACACGAATCATGTAATACGATCTCTGGACATTTGATTTCATGATATCATAGCATATAAAGACCAGCCCAGCCTAACATCCGATCTCTGTACATATCACAACATTTTTACCGTGAGATTCTCGCGGGTGCCTCCGTTATTTACGCTCCAGTTGCTCTTCTCCGTGTTTCCCGTGTGAAGTGCTCGACTCTGGACTTTTTTGTAAGCATGTGCCAAGTGATGCAGGAAAGAAATAGCCTGGTGTGGACATACAATTAATCTCCCAGGGCAAAACAGCATGCACTCTCCCTTCAAATAGTTAATATTTCATTTCAAGCCATCAGCAGAGTATTGGGAATAGTGGTCTAAAATAAATGCACTGGGAAAAGGCAGCGTTTTCTATTTATAGCTCTGTAAACATGACCCGGTTAGAGGCTACTTTAGGAAGAAGTTCCCAGGCGATGGAAGCAGTTTCTCCCGGGGGGGATTACATTCCTCTGTGGATCCCCCAAAGATGGATTAGATTCCTGGAGGAGAGAATGTACTTATTGGCGATTTTACTTTCTGGTATCCTGCTGTATTTTAGTGTCATAGATAAGAAATGTTACGCTGTGCAACCAACCAAAGAAGCAGCTGTTATAGCCAGCTTTGCATTAAACACTCTTAAAGGGAAACTCCGGCGGTTTTATGCTTTGAACTTGAGTCTTGTGGCTCTGCAGGAACTGGTCCAATCCGACACAATAACCCCTGAGGTTTGTTACAGAGAGCCTGAGATACTATTGGGACAGCGAGTTAGGAAGATGTGGGTGTTTACCAGGCAGTAAAACAAACATGCTACTGTTGCATCATGGGAAGTGTTGGATGCTTTTGTTGACTCTTAGGGATTAAAAGTCCAAATCTAGACCTGCTGCATCAAGTTATACTTTTACATGAATGCTTTGTAATTGTCTTTATGTGGACTGCATTGTTTGTGAAGAGACTTTGTGATATGGTTTACGATATTGGAAGCATTTGTTAATCATTAGCATTGAAAAACATATAATTGGTTATATGAGAGGATCTGTGCCAAACAAATATGTTTTATTTCGTCTATAGAATAAGATTATTAACCCGGATATCTCTGAGGCTCCACAATATTTAATACAAGATTATATTTTAACACATTTTTAACACATATAATGTCCATTTTGAGATTTTGATTGGTTGTCATAACTTCTAATAAAACACTGTGTGTGTGTGTGTGTGTGTGTGTGTGTGTGTGTGTGTGTGTGTGTGTGTGTGTGTGTGTGTGTGTGTGTGTGTGTGTGTGTGTGTGTGTGTGTGTGTGTGTGTGTGTGTGTGTGTGTGTGTGTGTGTGTGTGTTTGTGTGTGTGTGTGTGTGTGTGTGTGTGTGTGTGTGTGTGTGTGTGTGTGTGTGTGTGTGTGTGTGTGTGTGTGTGTGTGTGTGTGTGTGTGTGTGTGTGTGTGTGTGTGTGTGTGTGTGTGTGTGTGTGTGTGTGTGTGTGTGTGTGTGTGTGTGTGTGTGTGTGAGATCCCAAAAAATATCCTCTTCTTAAATTTTGGTGGCATTTTGACAGCAATTATTTCCAAGCAGCGCACCATCACATTACCATTAAAATAGCCTCAAACGACATTGACACAATTTTCTGTTGGTTTAATTCTTCTTTCGAAAGATGTCCTCGACTCGCCGGTGCTTTTTCTTCACTTGAATAAATAATGAAACCTTCCATTTGACAAAGTAGACAGCAAATGAACCTTTGCGAATAGCGTGTACAGTACAGGATGAACATCTGCCGCCTGACAGAAAACTCATCTCCTCTCTAAAGTGAAGTACTTATTCTACTACGTTTGAATTATTCTCCATTTCTTTAGCGGCTGCCTTTTATTTATCAAATGAGCTTTTTTTTTTTAACCAGGCATGGGTTCCTTTCATCAGCCTGATGGTGGCCGCTGCTTCATTTGTATGAAGAGAAACTTCCCGTACCCACTCAGAAACAGGTTGAGATTTAATATAATATAATACACACACACACACACACACACACACACACACACACACACACACACACACACACACACACACACACACACACACACACACACACACACACACACACACACCGTTCTCTGCACATTTTAGTCAGAATGATAGGTTGTGGATTAGTGGAAACTTAGCATGAGGATATTCCACCAAGGGGAAAGACATTTCATTGCTTTGAGAGATTAGTGTGGTGCATGCTTCAGTCGCTCCCTGTCAGAATAAATATTCCCCGTGTCTGGAGGCCGAGGCAAAGCAGCTCGAATCAGTGCTTCAGTTTCCGCCATGCTTGGAGGTGCTGCTGTGTTTTGTACCAAGTCATTACCGTAACACTGCGGGGGGAACGTTATGCACGGGGACGACTTCCTGTGAGCTGAGTCTACCGGACAAAGCCACTAGTGTGAGGGTTATTTCAGGTCGTTTGCTTTGCCTGTTTAGCATGGGAATCGTCACTTGAGCTTACTTTAACCGACTTAATTACCCTTACACCCTCCAGTCCCCCTGAATTTATCATCTTCATCCCAGTCCGGGGAGTGCAGCTAAAGCAATAACATCACTTGGGCCAAACCAATAGCTTATTGATTGGCGTCCTGTATAGTAAGGGACATGTCTGCGCCATAATGGAGTGGGACAGTAGAGTTGGTCAGGAAAAGAGAGATCTCCTTCCCCTTTTTCTTTTAAATTTCCGAGCGTAAGTTAATGAGAGGCAAAGGTTCCCCACCGCACGTTTCTAATTGCCCTCATGTCGGGTTGCGAAATAGCCGAGAGCAGCAATCTATCGGGTAAATCAACATAAGAAGGAAACCGGTGCCAAGCCACTGAGGCCCGCCGACTGAGAGCTTGATCATTAAACTCCGACTTCTGATGACCTGGCATCGAGACGATCACAATGGGACCGTTCAGAGACCAGTTCTGAAGCAACACGCAGATATAGTCCGGTCCTCATGCAATGACTCACTGCTGCCATCACAGATTCATTACCTAACACTCATGAGTCCACTGATTGATCTCACCAACAATGACTTGTCTGTGATCAAAGTGTTAGGACATTCATGTTTTTGGGTTGTATTCAAGATGCTTTCTACTGGCTTTCCCTTCCCTGTAGTGTGTTGTATAGGTTTTAGTGCATGTCAATGGTCTGCAAAGGGTAAAGCCCACACACTCCCCAGAGAGGAGCACTTGAATGCAGGTCTCGATGAAGTCTTACATTGTGTTAGACCAGGGCTCTCCAACACGTCGATCGCGAGCTACCGGTAGCTCGCGGGCAGCTTTTCAGTAGCTCGCCCCTCGATTATCGATTATAGCGTAGTAACGTTGCCTCTTGATTTTTTCGATCGCGGCCGGACAATAAAGTGTTTTTATTTTAGAATTGTTTCTGTCACACAAATATAAAATTGGTCCGTGACGCAGAGATCAAGGAGCATAATGTGACAGCGGCACAGCGACACCACACATGGAGCAGTCTGCTTTATCCAGCAGCACCAGTCAGAACCAACAGCAGAATGACCCGCTCTGAATCAGGCCGCGTCGCTGCGGCTCAGAGACACACAGGGAGGGATTTGTGTTTTTGAAAAACACTCGTTATCGTCATGTCAGGTTTTTGGTGGATTCAATCAAGTCTTGGATTGCAGAGTATGAATGTCCTCTTGCTATTTTCAGTTGATAAATACGTGTGTAAAGTTTGTGAAGGCAGGAGGAAAGCTTCCGCAATCACCGTCTCCTCTCCGTTCCTCCAAACCCCGCCCCCTCCTGAAAAATAACTAGCCTACTAATAAGAGTGACAGGCTGACAGTGACCTGATAGAAACTTTATTATTCACTTAATCACTGATTGAGATAATGAAGCTAACTTAATCTCATACATTCATGGGATTTATGTAACAGTAAGACAGAGAATGTAAGTTTGCACTCACATGCAGTATTTTTGTTTTTATAATGCTGTTGTAAATACTCCTGTTGTCTGCTGTGTTCAGACTTAAGTCATGTGTGTGATGCCACATTCAAGACATTCAGTGTCCTTTCTTTAACAGAAGACCGTTGCTAGAAGCTGCAGAAGTATTAGTTTTTTGTTTTTGAGGATGGAAAAATGTCACACACAGATATAGGGAGGCTAGACCTATACAATTGATTAATTATGGTTTATAATTTAATGTCAAGACGAAGAAGAAGAAAATATGGCTGCACTGTTCAGTGTCAATCCTGTGGAGATGGAGATGGAGATTATACATCTCGAAAATAATGTTCAGCTTAAGTCTCAGCAAAACTCACAACATTTCTGGAGCCTTGTAGACCCAGAAAACTATAAGAACATTCACCAAGCAGCACTGAACACGTCTGCTTTATTTGGCTCTACATCCCTTTGTGAAGGAGCTTTTTCTGGCATGAATGAAATCTAAATACAGAACAAGACCGACTGATGAACATGTAAATGACTATTAGAGTGAACCTAAGTGGGTACACTCCAGCATACACCTCTATGGTGGACTCCATGCAGCGCAGTCATCTCACTAACTGTAAAAAAGAGTGAATGCACTTATTTTACACGTGTCATAAGATGCTTGCAAGGTGGTGATTAAGGCAATGTATTTACTATGTTGTCCATATTAATATGTGAGAAATTGTCGTTTTCTTGGACCTTGATGTGAAGTTAAGATTTTAGATAATCTTTAGGTATTGCAATTTCACACAAAAGTAGCTTAATTCAACTGATGAGTGCTATGTGAATAAATGTAAGCGATGCGATGCAAGTAGCTCTTGGCCACTTTCATTTTTTCAAAGTAGCTCTCAGGTGGAGAAAGGTTGGAGACCCCTGTGTTAGACGAACTGTTCTTGCAGTGCAAAGTTTACTCAGTCATGCAAACTGTTCTCGGATACTTTCCTTTTCTTCCCAATTATGAACCTGTCTCAGGCTACACTCGAATGAGCAGCAACACTTCTTGAAAAGTCCTAACAATGAGCAGAATATATCCTTTAACATTTATTGAATGTACTTTAAAATATTCACTTGTCTAGATCCCATCAACGCTGTGAAATCTCTATTGTATAAAATAAGTACTTTTTACATGTTACAACTTTTTGAATCACCAAAATCTAAGCTGCTAAGTGGAAGTCCCACCCGTATTGAAAAATCTATCAAATGTTGTTCTCACCCTGAACCATAAAGTGGAATATTATTATTATTATTATTATTAAGAAATGACAAAACAACAAGATGTGTCTTTGCGGTACAGACCAACAAAAAGCTTGAAACCAACCGAAATGACTGAAAATTAACATTTGCAGGAATTGTATGGCAGCAACTGCAAATGTATGTCATTAAATGAATAAGTACACAATTACACGGTTCATATATTTGACTTACGGGCACTCAAGCATCCTTGTTCCTTTTCTCTTCCCATGAAAAGCACGTCCTGGCTGTATGTTGTATGTCCTTGGTGCTATGTCATGGTATGTTATGTTTACATTCGATGTTCATACAATACTCTTAGCAAACACTTTCCTCATTCAACAATGCAGAATCCTTCAGACCTGCAGAAGCGTTTCCACGAGAGGCTTCTCTGCATGTTGTTTTGAACGCAGATCATTATAAAGACGATGATCTCAGAGGGCATCACCGAGAATGCAAGTCTGCTGTTTTTTTACTGCCAGCGTAGTAATCACGCTGCTCTGAGCACTTCCCTCCGCCGTGACATTTTATACTTTTACGGCGTTAACTGCCAGCTAACTGTGCACTGCAAAATTAAACACAATTAAATGTGCACAGCTGGCAGTGAGGGCAGAAGAATGGGTCCTATTTCTGGCATGAGGAAACGGTACCAAAAAAAAAAAGCAGCTTGTTCTTTGTTGTTTGTAAGTGGGATCACACACTTGGCAGAGCTACAGTCAGTCAGAGCTCTGCCCAGCATTCTGCAGGGTTTCCAGGTTAACCTTAAAACATGATTTCATGGGTAAAGGGTAGCGGTGATCTAATGCAGTGGTTCGGGGGGCGCCAAAGATCGCAGGGGGGGCGCCAAAGATCGCAGGGGGGGCACCAAAGATCGCAGGGGGGGCACCAAAGATCGCAGGGGGGGCGCCAGGCCTCAGATGATTTGAGGCCAAATATCATATTTAGACTTTTTTTTTTTTACATATAATTGTAAGGCAATAAATGATTGTCACTAAAAGCCTTGTCTCTACATTACAATAAAATATACACAATAATTGATTAATTCATTTGAATAAAAATTCAAGTTAGTATTAAAGGCATAAAAAGACAGACATTTATAATAATTTCTATAGAAATGTTTCTTCTGCCCGTAAAGTGTCCAAACCAGGCTTTTCTGGATAAGCGCATTTTTAAAACATAGTCATTGTCCATGCCGGTTTCAGTTGGATTATTTGTCAGTTGCTCCGATCAGATCGGTCTCCTCCATTTTGATTATTTACGACTTTTGAATCCACATAAACACATCGGCAAAATCCGGCTTACTTTGAGCATGTGTTTTAAACAGTTTAATCCCTTTATGAATTGTTTCCACTTCTGCCGTCCTTTAATTTCTTCATACAGCGGGAATCCAAATGAATTAATCCTGAGTCCAATAACCATCAAAGTCACTCCAATAGTGCTCCTTAATTACGCTTTCATCCTCCTTTAACACAATACTTCACATTCATCCAGTTTGTGACAGTAGTTGTAGCATTTTGAGAGTTTGAAACTTTAATTACCGCTGTTGTTGTTGTGTACCCACACACACACACACACACACACACACACACACACACACACACACACACACACACACACACACACACGGGGGGGGGGGGCAACTTCCAACAGGAGTCATTTAGGGGGTTGGGAACCCCTGGTCTAATGGATAGTGAGGTGGGCTGAAGATCGGAAGGTTGTGAGTTCAAATCCCGCCAGGAACACCACCACTAGTGTGCCCTTGAGTAAGGCACTTAGCCCTTATAAAAATGATAGAAAATGAGCCACCAAATGGTATCGTTAAATAATTAAATGCATGTAGAACGGAGTAGAACGAAGCGGTATAAAAACAGTTTTATCCCAGCAGCTATTAACACATCATAGGAGCGTCACACAGATGCCTATTTTTATTTATTTATTTAATTGTGCATTTTGAATGTCCATGTTTGTACTAGTGTTTTCCTTCTTAAAATGTTTTTTAAATATTTTGAGATTTGGTTGAGCAGGGTATACTTGTACTTTTACTAGTCCTTTTATTAGAGTTGTGTTTGTTTTTAGTGTCAGGATGGAACCCTAGTCTTTTTCTCTGCAAACAGAATCTACCTACGGGTACAAATAAATAACCTGAACCTGATGTATTAAATCCAATTTGCAATCTTCCCACAGTAATCATGAGTTTGACCAGACTGACGGACACTTTTGCCATTTGATGATTCGCTAGCATCCACCATTAATTCAAAGACACACCATCAATCATGGTTACCTTTTTTGTACGCCTACTCTGGTTGGATGTAATCCATTACTCCCCCAGCCTCTTCATGGTGTTTGCAGGTCTTGATAAAGTCTTGCATTGTGTTGGACGAACTGTTCTGATAGTGCAAAGTTTCACTCATCGTAATAACAACCCTGTCTTCTGAAAGCGTTACGTTTATGAAGACGGCAGATCTGAAACATGTAAAAATGACAGAAATGGAGTCACCAAATGGTATCGGCAAAGATTTAAATGCATGTATAGATAATACATAGTAATCATAAGTGTGACCAGACAGACGGACACGATGGCCAAATGATGATTCACCATTGATTCAAAGACGCACCATCAATCATCTTCATCAACCTAATCTTGTTAGATGTTATCCTTCCCAAGCCTCTTCATGGTGTTTGCAGGTCTTGATAAAGTCTTACATTGTGTAGGTCGAAATGTTCTCAAAAGTTTACTCAGTCATGCAAAACTATTCCCAGTTGTCCTTTTCTTCCCAATTATGAATCTGTCTCCGGCTACTTTCTAATGAGCAGTAAAACATCTTGAAAAGTCCTGAATAGAAGGGGATGGAAATTACAGGGCGCCGTTCTTAATGCTTCTTTAGTTCTTCACTTTGGCTGGGACTCAACCGAAGCACAAAGGCAGATGTGGAAGTCTCCCAGAGCGTGTCAGAATGAGCTGAAGGAACAAAGAGGAAAGATATGGCAGAGACTTGGCAAGCAATGGTGCGTTTTGGGGAGAAATTGATTTTTCTGCAGGTTAACAAAAGCCTGAAAAGGCCACGAGGCGTGTGCGCGTGTTTTCTTGGCTTAATGGTGATTCAGATCAGTTTCTGCAGAGAATGTAGGAAGGCTTGTTGATGGAAAGAGTTCGTGTTCTGCGACGAGAAAGGACAAAATCCTTGTATCGCAAGTCTGCATGTGAATGGCAAGAGCTGTTCTCCTTAAATTGGGGAGACCAGATATGCATAATGTGGTGTATTGTAAGTGAGGCAGATTCATTAAGAAACACAGCACACCAACAATAGAGGAACAAGTCGAATTGAGACATTAGCACTTCGGCAAACAATGGAGCCAGTTGAGAAAAGGTAATGCAACCAGAAAACTGAATCAAAGGATGGAGATAAACGGGGACAGCAGTTGAAATGTAAAGGCATCAAAGCAACCAGTGAATGATCATCTGGTAACAAATGGGAAATTAGATTATTGGTCCATTCGTGTTTCCTGTGGTGTGTTTTTTTTATTGCCGTCCTTCTAAGAAAAACCCATGTCATGTTTCTGGACTGGATCTGTGGAATGATCTGAATCCTGGAAAGTAAAATACAGACAAAAGCCTCAAGAGAAATGAATGTTTGAATACAATTCTTGAAGACTATGCTTACTAGACTAGGAGATGGTGTGGGACCCAAAGGCAGTGGGTGACCTTAGGCCGGTGGTTATCCACAATGAACCCATAACTCAGGTCAGCTCCTATAAGTACCTTGGTGTCCATCTAGATAATACACTCAGCTGGAAGTCGCATGTTCAAGGTCTGTGCTCTAGACTTCAACAGCGATTGTACTTTCGGAGTCGACCAGAAGTTCATGTCACTGTTCTATCATGCAGTGTTGGAGAGCATCATGAGGTATGGTGTTACTGCCTGGTACGGTAACTTGACAGTGCAGTCAAAGTCACAGATCGCTCGCCTGGTACAGACTGCTCTGAAAATGATGGGGGTTAAAAAACACCCATCTCTCCAAAACATATACGAGCAGTCCATCATCAGACAGGCAAACAAAATGGTGTCTGATCCCACCCACATACTCCACCCAGAATTCCAGCTCCTACCTTCTGGTAGAAGATTCAGGGTTCCCAAGAGCAGGCTGAACCGCTATAAGCACTCATTCCTACCTGTCCATTAAGCTACTTAACATTCACATGAAATGAAATGTAGTCAAATGTAATGAAATGTACTTTTTAAATGTTGGCCATGAGAGTTGTGTGTTTGTTCAAACGGTGTATGACTGATGATATGTGTATGTCTCTTAATGTCCACTATGCTTGTATATGTACATGCATGCTGAACTGCAGGACGGAGTCTAGAACAAATGTCCTTACGGGGACAATAAAGTATATGGTATCGTACTATGGCTTATTCAAAAGCAACACAGGCATTCCATCATAGCTAAGAGAAACATGGTGGATTTCCATGACAATACAAAGAGGTTGGATGCATTGAGGCCAGGCTGTTCAACCCATCCACTCTCCCTTTTCCCGCCGCTCTGCTCAGGACCGTGAAGCGCTCACTCATGCATGTCTGCCCTAACACATCATTGCAGATCAAAGCATGGCTGGGTTATGTAAAGCTGAAGGGGCTAATAGAGTGACCACATCCAATACAAAATGTATTACTGTGCATTTGCTTGTGACGGGGATTGATGGGATACATTACCCGATGAAATGGGGGTCTTCTACGACACACAGGCGTACTTCACTACAGCCCCACGCTGCACACTTTTCTTGGAGATTTGAGTAATTTGTACGCAACTATGCAAAATATATATCATTTGTGAAACTTCAGCAATGTTTTAAGAAGTTAAGGTTTACATTTTTCAAGTTTGAGATTGTAAACATGTTAATCCCATCAGTGTAAAGATGGAATCTGTCTAATGAACTATTTGAGACCAATCATTTTTCAATCAGTGTTGTCATTACTCAATTTGATGTTGAGGTAGACGTTGTTAAAATGCTCGTATTCAGATCTGTTCATTTATGCAAATCAAATGAGCTGCTTCTCATCCATTCATTCCAAAGATGTGTTGCGGCTGTAGGCACTAGTGTTGTCACGATACTAACATTTTGGTTTCGATACCAAGTCAAGAATTGCGATTCCGATTATTTTTCGATACTTTTCTTTAAAAAAAGGGAAACGGTCTTAAATGTAAATATTGTGCTTTATTTCACACCAGAACCATAACACACACTTTTAAACAATGAGAACAATAAATAAAATAACTGACAAGAATTCGTATTAAATAAAATGAATACATGTCTGACAGACAGGCCTCGTGGTGTCCGTAGGCTTGCCCTCACTGTCAGAGATATCGCTCAAATACTTCCAACAAGCCGAGGCGCAGCGGCAGTTACTTGCAGCCATGCTTCTCGTTTTCTCACATGCTCACAGCTGGCGCGTGCACGAGAGAGGGGAGGGACTTAGAGCGTGCACGAGAGAGGGGAGGCACTTAGAGCGGGCACAAGAGAGGGGAAGGACTTAGAGCGTGCTTGAGAGGGGAGGGACTTAGAGCGTGCTTGAGAGGGGAGGGACTTAGAGCGTGCTTGAGAGGGGAGGGACTTAGAGCGTGCTTGAGAGGGGAGGGACTTGGAGCGTGCACGAGAGAGGGTAGGGACTTAGAGCGTGCACGAGAGAGGGGAGGGACTTAGAGCGTGCTTGAGAGGGGAGGGACTTAGAGCGTGCTTGAGAGGGGAGGGACTTCGAGCGTGCTTGAGAGGGGAGGGACTTCGAGCGTGCTTGAGAGAGGGGAGGGACTTAGAGCGTGCACGAGAGAGGGGAGGGACTTCGAGCGTGCACGAGAGAGGGGAGGGACTTAGAGCGTGCACGAGAGAGGGGAGGGACTTAGAGCGTGCACGAGAGAGGGGAGGGACTTAGAGCGTGCACGAGAGAGGGGAGGGACTTAGAGCGTGCACGAGAGAGGGGAGGGACTTGGAGCGTGCTTGATAGGGGAGGGACTTAGAGCGTGCTTGAGAGGGGAGGGACTTAGAGCGTGCACGAGAGAGGGGAGGGACTTAGAGCGTGCACGAGAGAGGGGAGGGAGTTGGAGCGTGCTTGAGAGGGGAGGGACTTAGAGCGTGCACGAGAGAGGGGAGGGACTTAGAGCGTGCACGAGAGAGGGGAGGTGCTTAGAGCGTGCTTGAGAGGGGAGGGACTGCAGGCACGGCTGCAGTGCAGGGAGTGGAAGCAGAGCGCTGAACACACGGCTCTTATTAAAACAGCGCTTTCTCACCGGAGTACTTTTCCCCGTCATTCTTAAAGTACCGATACTAATGAAACGGAGGAATCGTAATGTTTTTAGCGGCAGGGTATCGCGGTACCTTTCAAGTATCGGTACACCGTGCAACACTAGTAGGCTAAATAAGCCGCCACGGGGTAAATACTGGAAGAAAAACATTTAGACGTGCAAACTACTCCACTCATTGCATTCATTTCCCATTTATTCTAAACGCAGTCCAAATACAGTCTTAGTAGTGGAGTGAGATTGTGATTTTAATGGTGATTGCGGTGGATAAATGCAAATGAATTGCGCGTAAAAACTGGCGGTCAACAGAAAATGTAGTTAGCTTAGCGGTGACGATGCACAGTCATGTGACCGTGCTGATATCCTTTATAGCGTTAGCTTTCGTACTTCCGGCAATTGTATTAACGGTTCAAAAATCATAGTGATGTTAATATGCAGAGATAATCCTGATGAAAAAACATGTATAGTATCGTGAATGTGTATTTGCCACAGAGCTTATTTTCTACATTTACAGAAATCAAATAAAAAAAATCACTGCTTTTGTAGAGGGACCCTTTTCTACCCTATCCCCTCTTCCGAGTTGGCCTACAACCACTCTAATGAACCAGCAATATAATTACACGACTGAAAACTGTGATTTGTAGGCTTGCATACATTTCCCTTACCTCCACCTCTCTTTTCCTTCATGTGTCTCAAGCATAGATTACATAGTTTTATTTAAAGCCTTTGTGAGAAATTGACCTTTTCTCCCTCTTCACAGACTCTGCACCCAGAAACATGTTTTGTTTTCCTCTCGCTGTATCAGGCAGGTAAAGGGGGTCATGACTTCAGCTCAGACCCCATCAGAGTTCACACTGGCATTCTGGACAAGGAGCAGAGGACAATATGGATTAGCTCACATTTTACAACACACGGTCAGAGTGGAAAGCTACTCCTGTGAGCCGACTGCTGAGGCAATGCGACAAAGAGTGGCAGTAGTGATGATAAAAGCTGAGCCGCGGGGGGCTCGTACACTGAAGAGGGATTTTGCCCCAGTTACCCACTGATGCCAACAGGGACTGATGTTGCAGGGACTTTCACCTTGGAGTGTGTGTGTGTGTGTGTCCTAGCATTACTATACTTATGGGGACCTACATCTGTTTACACAGTCACGTGTGGGTAGGGATGGGTATCATTAAGGTTTTAACGGTACTACTACTTTTATCGATACCGCTTATCGGTCCGGTCTTTTAACGGTACTCTTATCGGTTCTTTTGGTGCATTCCTCCGTCTGAATGTGGAGCACTTTTGCTAAATGTTTAGACAAATTGCTCGTGTTACCGCCCTTACATGCTAAACTCTTATTGCACTATAGGCAACGAGCATCGAGACGGGTACATTTAACCAAACCTCGGAGCGCGTTCTCTCCGCCATCTCCTCCGTGTGTGTGTGTGTTGCTGCATGTAGCAGCTGCGTGTGTGTAAACCGCCCCGCCCCCTCGCAAGCAGACGGGGGAGAGAGATCGAAAATACTAAAAATAATCATAGAAGCATTTTGCAGTCTTTTTGCGTGTTAGAAACGGAGTTGGCGAAACTAAAACTGCAATATAATGTCTGTGTAGCAATAATACACATGACATATATTTTTTACATGTCTCCAGTACCGATAAAAATACCGCTAACGTCGGAGCTTAACGGTACCACGGTCTTTAATAATTCAGCCCCGGGGCCCGTTTAATACCGGGGCTCGGTACCCATCCCCACGTGTGGGGACTCGCCTCCCTTATGGGGACAAATTGGAGGTCCCCATAAGGGGAATCATTAATTTTAGGGTGAAGACTTGGTTAGGTTTAGGATTAGGGTTAGGGTAAGGTTAAGGTTAAGGGTTAGGGTTAGGCATGTGTTGGTTAAGGTTAGGATAAGTCTCCAGGAAATGCATGTAAGTCAATGTAATGTCCCCTGAAGTGATGTATACATGGTGTGTGTGTGTGTGTGTGTGTGTGTGTGAGCAGGGTCATTCGCATCGCCTCAGTCATCAGCCCACAGATATGGCAATTACTAACAGGAACATACAGTAGCATGGACTGTAAAGCATGACGCGTCACTTTGGTGCTGCAGCAACTGTATGTGTGGCAAGTTTGCTGATAGTGTTGATGAAATAAATTGGTTTTGTTCCAGAATTTTACTGTAAATGAACTTAAAAAAAACAAGAAAAGCTTTTCGACGATTAAGTCCAACACCTAGTAAAGTTCCTGCTCTTGTTTAATCTATTCCAAGGAGCTATAAAGGTCTTCTGGATTAAGATGTCAGCCCATAATTCCTAATAGTACTTTAAATGTTGTTTTGATGTAGTCTGTGCTATTTTGTTTTTTTCTAAACCTTCAGTTTTTTTGTGTCAGCAGACATATGTTGGTATTTGTTGTTGTTTATGACAGCTAACAGCTAGTGGTCCAGCTGTTGCACATGTTCTTTCTCTTGTCCCTTTTGCACAAGCCCATGCTATTATTAAATAATGTAATGGTTAATGCAATGGCTGATGTTTTTGGCGGGTACTCGGAAATGTTCACTTTCAATAAGACATTATAGGAAGCTAACAGAAAGCTGAACAGGAGGCGTGTGGCGCAGTGAGTTAGTGCGTTGGTGTTGGGATCAGGGGGTCACAGGTTCAAACCCCACTGCAGTCAGCATGTCATTGTGTCCCTGAGACACTTCACCCCAAATTGCTCCTGTGGGGATTGCCCACAGCTGTAAGTCACTTTGGATAAAAGCATCTAACAAGTAATGTAATGTAACACAGCCACTCCCTGAAGCTGACAGATCCCAACTCATGGGATGTTAGAAAGTAACCGTGGTATTTTTGGGAACATATAGGCTGTTACATGGATGCTCTGCATTGATTACAGCTGTCAAACTCTTAACTGCACCGTTAATGATCAATTAATCACAGTTTGACCTTACATTGGATTAACAGCAATGGCTCAGAGTAAAGAAATAATCTCGATTCCTCTCTTTAAAAGCTTTATTCATCCCAAGGTACCGAGTGAGGTTGTTAGCTTTTATGAGCTGCAGTCAAATTAAAAAGTCTACACATTTCCATTGGCGTTTGTCACGCTAACTACACCGTGATCTCAACTAAATGGAAAGCAGGCGAGCACTAAATCATGTTGACAATTGCTAATGAATATTGCTTGTGCCAGAAAGGCAGACTGTGGAGCTTTGCTGCCTCCTGATGATGTGAGCAAGACCCCAGGTAGAGACTTCCTCCTGACGTCTATATTCTGCACTATAGGAGAACTACTTTGAGTTATTTTAGCGCCAACTTGCTTTCCCTTGAAAAATTTGTGATGCCTCTGGTGGTTCACAGACAAAAGCATTGTCACGGCATCTGGATTACATCATTTCACAGCAGGTCCCACTTCTTCTTGTTTTCAAGTGGGGAAAGAAAGCAGGAGAATAAATACAAAGGGCTTTGGCTGCGTTGCAAAGAAATGCTGCCGATTCCTTTCTTTTCCAGATTGCTCATCAGCTTCCTCAGTTTTGGACGGGGGGGAAGTAACGAGGAGAGTGGAGTCCCTCATGATCAATTATCCACTTGTCAAACTCTCAACACCACCAAATTCTTGCCGGTGACCTTTGACCCAGGAACATCAGCTCCCAAACTCATTTAGTTTGCCAGCAGTGGTCCACGTAAGCTGCTGTTGCTCACATTTGGACCACCTATTGGCCATTCATCTTTAATAAGATAGAATAATGAAACAACCCAGTTTTTTCAAGAGTAATAATGTCACAAGACTTGATCTCATATATAGTCACTGCTGTCTCGGTGGCAAGCCTCTCGTCCAGACAGGTGTACGTTTTGTAGTTTTTTGTTATAAAGTCACAGGGTGTTTCTCAATGTCGAGGAGGCTTGCTTGGTAGCACATGTACCTCCGAGTGAGTTCCTTAAGAAGCGAGGCAAGAATCCCTCCTAGCCTCGGAAAACGAAGAGTGGAACAGGCGAGCAAGTGTGCAAGTGTGCGTCATATGAGAGGCCCCGCCAAAGATTTGCGAAATTGGTCCGTGCGCAAAGCATTGTGGGGATTTTAAGACCGCGGAGTCTACACATGTGCAGCCTCGAAATGTCCCGCAACGAAGTACGCCGGCCTCGGTAGAATTCCAAGTATCCTGGACATTGGAACAGTCCTTCGGCGGCACTCGATGACGTAGCATGCTTGAAATAGTGGCTCTGGAGCATCCTTCCTCGACATTGAGAAACACCCACAGTGTCCGACAGGTTCAAATGACCCACAACACTTTCATCAAGAGAAAGACGCTGCAGGTTCAAAAAGTAAATAGAAAACACAAATGTGCTAAAAACACATGCAGATAAAGAAACATCTTCACCAACTTGTTGACGTTTGGCTATTTTAAAGTTGGGCAACTGTCACTGTAGAGCAGTGTTTCTCAAACTTTTTTATACCAAGGACCACTTAACCAATAAAAAAACACTCGCGGACCACCTAACTCCACAAATGTCCAAAAACACATCGTTTTTTACAAATCGCCTGAAAATTGTACAAACAAGTGGCAACATGTGTGATGAAGGTGCTTATCTGGGCTATATCATGCAATCGAAAGTGAAACTTAAGCTCGTTCCATTGCGGAGATATTCCCGCGAGAGTGCGAAAAACTTAAATAAATGTATTTATTTCAAATGTGAAATTTTACCAATATACTCACGGACCACTAGGGGGCGCTCACGGACCACCAGTGGTCCGCGGACCACACTTTGAGAAGCACTGCTGTAGAGAAACGTACCTAAAAGTTGTATTATCTTATTTTGAAAATGAGGTCACATGATTACTTCTGATATTACTGCAGATCTAACGTAGCTAACTTAGTCATTTCAAATACTGTATACTTACAAAAAAAATACAGGCTAACTGTGCCAATATATAATCCCAGAACGTCGCAAAGCGCTCTGGTCCCAGCTGTGTGCATCACTTTTCAGTGTCCCCTGGTTTCTGTTGTGTTTGTAGCTTCTTGCAGTGTTTGTATTGGCAGTGTTTGGTTACTGCAGCACTTTTATTAACAAAGTGCATGTTTCGTCAAGTTGGTAAAGATGTTTCTTCATTTGCATGTGTTTTTGTCATCGTTTTTGCCACTGCATTATAAGTCTTTGTTTTAAAACAAGTGTATATATTAGGGGTGTAACGGTTCACAAACATTTCGGTTCGGTACGTACCTCGGTTTTTAGGTCACGGTTCGGTTCGGTACGTTTTCGGTACAGCAGAAAAAATTATCACAAAACATAACATGTTTTTTTTAAATTAAACTGTGAATAATGTATTCACTCAAATAAATACAAAATATAATAAAATAAACATTAAGGTGCAGCATTTTGATGAACTGAAATAATCTGTATTTGAACTTTACAGTACTAGTACTCACAAAACATAAACTATTAGTTTTGGGTTTTTAATTATTATTAAACTATGAATATTCACTCAAATAAATACAAAATATAATAAAATGAACATTAAGGTGCAGCTTTTCGATGAACTGAAATAATCTGTATTTGCACTGTACTGTACTAGTACCTAAGCAGCCAGTTTGACATTATGACTTGCTTGTCATTGTATTTTCATGTTTTTTTAAAGAAAGATGAACTTGTCCACATTGCTTGCCGAAAGGGCAGATCTGCTGACACTAACAATGTCTCCTGCTGTGGAGAACACCCTCTCTAGGGACAGTGGTAGCAGATACAGCCAGGTAGCGCTTTGCTAACATGGCAACATAAGGATGTTTGGCGTTTGTAATAGCTTTGGCTCGGTCTGAACTTTTTGCGAGTGGTGGAGGCTTAAATGCTAGTGGGAGTTGGGTTTGCACTTCAGTCTTTTGGTACCGGTGATATTCACGTTCGGGTGATTCCTTTTCAAATGAGTGCAAGTTTGATGTATTGCCAGCCGCGTAACCAATTTTAGTTGAACAATGCCGACAAACAGCTTTGGTTCGGTCCACCTGTCTTTGTCCGTCATCCTTGTACGTAACTGCGAAACCAAAATGTTCCCAAACCGGAGACTTCAATGATGCTGGAGGATTTTCGAGTTCAACTTTATCTGCGTTCGCCATTTCGACAGTTCCTCAAATTACTGACTACATTTGAACGCATCCCTCTGACCAGCTCTCATAGTATGCCTCTCGTCCAATGAAATGACTTGCTCGCTCTATGACGCGTTGAACCCAATGTGAGCAAATTACTCTGAATGCTGCGACGCAGCACCCGAGATTACTTCCAAGAAGTTGTTCACGTTCTCAATTGTTTACGTTTAACGTTATATTCGTTCGGTACACTTCGGTACACAAGTGTACCGAACCGAAGGGCCCGTACCGAATAATTTCGGTACGGGTACGTGTACCGTTACACCCCTAGTATATATCTATATCAGGGTGTCCGCGGGGTCTTAAAAAGTATTAAAAGTTGATAAATCAATTTAGCGAAAATTAAGGCTATTAAAAAGTATTAAAGGGCATTTTCCAAGGTATTACATTTTGTAGCTTGTTTTCAATAAGTATATAAATGGTCCAAAGAGGTTGTATTCTACAGTCTGCCTGAATGTAATCATTGCGTAGGTGTGTAGTGTGATTCTGTGTAGTTTATTTATGGCATCCCGTTGGGTTTGACGTGATCTGAACAGGACATCGCACGCTCACTGCTTGATAGCGCGGAGGTCCGTTTACGCCGGTTGTTAAACAACATCGTTATGGGGAAATGCAAGTCTGCGTCCAAATGGTTGGAAGATAAGGAGGAAGGACAATCAATACTGTATATAGTCAATGTGAGGTAAAGTGTGTCGCCATGGTAACCGGTTAAAACTCCAAGTGGCGATGAGGTCTTAAAATGTATGGAAAGGGTCTTAGAAAAGATCTTAAAAGGCATTTGACTTCAGGACTCCTGCGTATACCCTGTGTATATAATTCCATTGTGTTCTAAGTGAGTGTTACACTAGCATAGATTGCTGCAAGCATACAATTATTACATGCAAAAGAATGTCAAGAACTATAGCCTCTGACTTTTGAGGACTTCTGGTAAAGATTGAAGGAATGCGGTTTAAGGCACGGGAGAACTGATGTGGTTGCGATGACAGGGTAATTACTCACGTTGTTTTCCCCTAATAGACGCTCTCATAATCTTGTGTTTAGACGTCCTTTCTTTGTAATCTCCACAGGTGATTAAAGTGTGAAATGAACCTTTATGATTAATGGCTCATTCATGTCATCCTTGCCTCACTGATATTCCAAATAGTTAGACAGTCTTGTGACAGAATGACTCGGTCTCAATGTGTTGTTCCTGTGTTAGCATTCAAGTTCTCTTCTGGCTCCACTCAGATGTTTTGTTTTGAAACGTATTGCCCTTGTCTTCAAAGCACCTCGTCAGAGTATGGCTTAATCATACCTATTGCTTTTAATCACCATCATTCTTCTTAACCTCATCTATCAGTGAGAGTTCTTTTTTTTTAGCCTGCCTTAATTATTGCTGTACAGTTGCATTGTCCAGGACTAACTGCATGTGGCAGAGCTCAACGGAGATGGATGAGTTCATTTATCAGGCCTCATGTTTTGCTAACTGTGTGGCCAAGAGCCCGGCAGACCACGTACTGTCTCCAGGTCAGTTTGACCTTGAGCGGGGGGGTGTATCAGGACTGTAAGCAGCTGTAACCCTGCCAAGAAGAAAGGGCACCTTTCACTGGCTCCACTACAATATGCGGTCATCGTCCATGACATCCAATTGTTTTGAAATCCAAATGCCCTCAGCAAGAAGGCTACAGTTAAAGTACTTTTGTTCCAGCGGCAGAACGAAAGTATTTATACCATTGCTAACATTGCACAGCTTTAACTTATGGTGTACTGCTGAAGCTAGATCAGTGCTCTTTATCTAAAGCCACATATCTGAAGGAAATGTCAAATAAAGTTGGCAATTCCTGTTGTCCTGCTACCAGCCATCATGCGGATCCATCATGGGGATTTACAGAAATGTATTTTAACAACTGTTGGCCATTTTTCAGTGAATCTGATTAGCTTTTTATAGTTTCTACAGCAGGGGGGTAAAACTCAAATACACAGTGGGCCAAAATTAAAAAATGGGTACTCGTCGAAGGCCGGACTGGTTCAATGTTTATTGCAGAACTTATTGAAATGAACTTATTGCACATATTAAACCTGGAACGAACAAAGCTTCAATTATTGCCTATAAAAACAACATGAAATAATCAGTTGCATTCATTTCTTATGGCTCTATCTGCAGCTTCTCCAGAGTCGTTTCTTATGAGTACATTTTCCCACAGGCCAACAACAGCTTCAACAAAACTATTTCCCTCAAAGAGAAAACCAAACATGCCCTGTTGTCGTGAGAGAGAAAGTGCAGAAGGAAACATCCATTAAACTCAGTGTGCTGCTCTGTGATGCTAGTTCAGATACTTGGCATCTCATCTTGGGTGCAAGGTCATCAATGTTTGGGCTCAGGCTCTGAGCGGAGGAGACCCTCAGGATGGAGTGAAGGTGTGCGTGCAATATACCGGAGAGCCAGATCTAATAGTAATTAGAGATTATCCTGTGGGCCGAAATTAAATCCACCAAGGGCCGGATTTGTTCTAGAGGATCAGTCCAAATATATCCACACTGCTTACAAGATAACAATGGCGGTTATAGACCATTATCACTGGGGTAAAGTAAAGTAGTATTTTTATGAGGGGCACATTAGAAACAAAGACAGTTTTCAAGATTTTTAACAATTTGAGAACAGTATAAAGTCGTTACACACAAAAAGATGGGTTGGCATTTGTTCCAATAAACAATTTAGTTTCATTTATTGTTGGGGTCCAAGCTCAGTTTGCTCATAATCAATAAGTGAGGTTTTCTTGAAACAAGCCTAAAAGACATTGATGATGCTTCTAAACAAACGTTGAAAATCCTGGTAAAATACTTTCCTCACAAATGTATGGGCTTCTTATTCTTTCAACACAGCACCACTTTGGTTTCCAACAGTAAGGCAAAGAAAACTATCAGTGTTTTCAATGCTTTAGCTAAATTAACCATCATAAGTAGTTACTTTCATGACCGAAAGAACGAGATCGCGGATACAAGCGGCCGAGATGGGTTTTCTCCGCAGGGTGGCTGGTGTCTCCCTTAGGGATAAGGTGAGAAGTTCAGTCATCCGGGAGGGACTCGGAGTTGAGCCGCTCCTCCTTCGCGTCGAAAGGAGCCAGTTGAGGTGGTTCGGGCACCTAGTTAGGATGCCATCTGGGCGCCTCCCTAGGGAGGTGTTCCAGGCACGTCCAGCTGGGAAGAGACCAAGGGGTAGACCTAGGACCAGGTGGAGGGATTATATCTCTTTGCTGGCCTGGGAGCGCCTTGGGATCCCCCAGTCAGAGCTGGTTGATGTGGCCAGGGAAAAGGAAGTTTGGGGCTCTCTGCTGGAACTGCTACCTCCGAGACCCGACCACGGATAAGCGGGAGAAGATGGATGGATGGATGGAAGTAGTTACTTTTATTAAGTCTGTAGTGTTTCTCAAATTGCACTTGATGTATGGTGGACCAATACTTTTTACCACTAAGGAAACTCAAAGTATATTCTAGTTAAAAACATCAGCAACAATGACAAAGTAATAATAATAGATTAATAATAATAGATTTATTCTGTTAGCGCATTTACAGGTGCTCAAAGACGCTTTACAGATATAGTGAAAAGAACAACAAATACATATATAGTTAAAGTTAAAGTCAAATAATACAAAAACAATCACACATTAAAAGCCAGATTGAAGAGGTGAGTTTTTTGAAGGTGGTGAGGTCAGTGCAGTCTCTGATGGGTTAAGTAGTTGAACTTGCTCCTGCCAACTCACATTGCAAAAAATGGAGTTTGATGAAAACCGTCAAGAAATAAATACACTTTTGCCCAATGGATGTTCTCTGAGGTACAAATGGAAATTAAAAAGACCTTGCCAACCATCATACAAATGACTGTCCCTTTTTTAAAGATTGTATAGAGTCAGAAAATGTACCTTCAACAAGGCATTTATGAGGAAGGCAGCAGCAGCATGGCAAGAGGAATAAATCAAAGGCTGCTTTGGTCCCTGCCCCCAAGTTTGGCACCAAAACAAGACCGACTCATCACACAGCGCGGAGACTTATAGCCCGCAGGCGTGGTTGTGACATTTCTCAGTCTTAAGATACAGCGAGGAAAATGCTAATGAAGTGGCTGGATAGAAAAGGTCAGTTTCTTAGAGAAAATGCCACTCTCTGTTTTGTACTCTATGCTTTTGTGTCATGTTCGGGAGGCAAAATAGTGACGAGAGGACAACTTTTGACTTTTTCTCCAACCCCAGGGGCCACGGCAGAAACGCTGAGCCACAACAATGGGTGACTTCCTGTCTGGGAAGAGGTGGGGAGGTTGGAAGGGGTGCTGGAGGGGTTTATCTTAGTCATGCTAATTGGTTTGCTGGTGTGGAAGTAGGATCATTCGAGAGAACCTCATTCAGTCTGACTCCCTCCCATTTATCCGTCTGGAAGGCTGCAGGGAGAGGGATATAGGATGGGGGGGGGGGTGAAGGAGGGAGTGTTGCTGCAGAGACATTTTCATACAAAAGCTGGAGAAAGTGACTACGTCTGAAGGCTCAATCTGATGCCAGCCTGAAATGAAGGATACTTTTTTGCATCCTGCCATAACTCGCTCACTTTTTGTATCCCCTTGACATCACCCTATGATGGGTTCCTGTTGGGACTGAATGTACTCTTCCAATATCAGAGTGTCACATTTTAACAAAGGCCCTACGTAGTTGTTTACGTAACAGGATGTGTGATTACCTGGAAGAGCGTCAGGACCAGTGGTTGCGTTAGACTTCTTCGTTGTCTGTCATTTTGACGGACAGGATCGTAACATTTCCGTCATAATCCATTATTATCCGTCATTTTATTTTTCATGTTTTAATGATGAGATGAGACCTATTTAATATTTATGTTTGGGTACTGAGCAGCAAATGTTCATTCATTCATGTTTTAATGATTCATACAGAACTTTTAAGGGCATGGAGAAACAAAAAGATGAACAGAGACACCGACCGTGTGGTCACTTTTCATGTCAACACGAACATGAATGATTTATTTGTTCCTGCACTGACAGACAGCAGAGGGGGCAGAGGCCGCTAAAAACACCACGACCATTGGGCCTAAACAGGCAAATATGAACAATGCCATCGTTTTAAATGAGACAATTACAATCAGAATATGAACAAAACATTTACAAGAACAACTCAATTGACCTGCTGTAGCCTGAACGCTGATTTCTGCATCGTCGTGCACCCTCGGACAAATCCGTTACTCATCTTTTCTACAGATGTCGCAGAACATTTTGCCATCTTCCCTCCTCAGCCACTTAAACTCTTGCTCCCACTGAACCCGGTACTCCCGCTTGAACTCCTTGCCACTTGCTTGCCCCTCTGCCGCTGGCTGAACGTTGTCAGTTTTAGTCTTACTGGCTTGTCCTTCATCCTCCACCGCATCAATCCCTCTTTTCACCTCGTTTATCCACACCATCACAACTACTGGGCTTATTAAAAAAGCTTCGGACGATCAGCTGCCGTGACATTTTGCGATTGCTAAAGCCGGTTAAACAACGAGGTAATCAACGAGGTCAAAAACAAGACTAGACAATAGCTAATTAATATACCCACACTCGCCACCAACTGGACAGGGGTGTGAATGACTAAATAATAGTTACAGACTACAGTAGAGTACAGTAGATCGCCCTCAGTCGACCTGGCCACTAAGGATGTAATATAATGTGGGCCACTGGTGGACATGTTGGCGCTGTTCCGAGTTGTGTTCTAATCTGTCAAAAAGACGGACTGCTTTCAGATTTTTCCGTCATTGTTAGAAAAAATCCGTCATTGACGGAAAATATTCGGTTAACGCGACCTCTGGTCAGGACTGTTTTAGGAATATGATAGCTGTGATTAACATGATGATTCAGCCTCTATGGAGATAGACATATGACTGTCATGTAGGGCTGCTCAATTAATCGTATTTTGATGTTTTCAAAGTAAATGGATAATCGTTTTTAATAATCGTGATATCAATTATTGACCAAAATAATCGAGATTATGATTTTTGCCATAATCGAGCAGCCCTACTGTCATGTCGTGCTAAACTAAGGCCAGAATACTGCTTTGAACCAGTATTCTTGCATCTTGTCACTGTAACTCCCTCTCTTGTATACAAGCATGTGAAAGACACTATTCGGGGAACTATTTGTCCCATGCAGCTCTGTGTGTGATGACTACTTCCATTCTTGCAAGGATAATAAATACATGTATCCTGATATTGAAGATCAAGCCGGTGACGAGTGATATTTTTCTAACAGTTCCAATGCATGTGTTGGGAGGAAGCTATGACTTCAATATGACAGAGCAGGAATGCCATCATCAAATCATGGCTTAATTCTAGATTAGATTAATGAAGGCGGAAATTGAGCCGCGCTTCTTTTTTTCTTTAAGCTGATTGGCTGATTCCTCAAAACAGGGTAATGTATATTCCCCAGTTTATCAGTACAGGTGTTATTAGCTGGAGAAGAGGCTGATGGAAAGACCTGTAAAATACGTATTGCTGATTTATTTTTAACATGCTGTAGCACTGCAAGGCCCAGCTGCTCAGATATCTCCTCCATCACACCATCAGCTAGCTGTTTAATGTCCCGAGTGGGAAACACCGTGACAGAAGTGAAACTGCTGCAGGGCTCTGGTTCCTGAAGAAGTCTACAAAATATTTTTTACCCCACAAGTTCTGGTATCAATAAGTAAACATTTACCTTTATGGGGATAGCCAATCCTACTCGAGGTGTAGATCTTTGTTCTCTCCTCTAAACAAGAACAGAGAGGTTTGATTAAGATGTTGGACCTGTTCGCAGATCCCAGACTGTCCAATCGTGTTATAACCCAAAGACAGCCAATCCTAGACTCAAGTTACAATGCATTGGAAATAAACGTACTTAAAGAACTCTCTTTGTTTTTAGCGCAAGGTATTTTGACAACTGTGAGACGTTTTGAAGTGACTAGGATTAGCTTTTTTTCATTGTATCAAGAGGAAGACTTAGACAAGTTAAAATTCTGATTTTTTTTTTTCAAATATCAAAGTTCTTAGTCAAATGTCAAAATTCTGAGAAAAAGTCTAATTCTGAGAAAAAAATATGAAAATTCTGAGAAAAGTCAAAATATAAAAATTCTTAGAAATTGTCAAAGTTCTTAGAAATACATTTACATTTTGAAATTCTGAGAAAAAAAGTAAAAATATAAAAAGTCTAAATTCTAAGAAAAAAGTCCAAATATCAAAATTCTTAGAAAATGTCAAAATTATGAGAAAAAAGTCAAAATATCAAAATTGTTAGAAAAAAGTCAAATCAAAATTCTGAGAAAAATATTAAAATTAGAAAAAAGTCAAAATTCTGAGAAGAATATCAAAACTCTGAGGAAAAGTTAGAGAAATATTAAAATTAGAAAAAAGTCAAAATATCAAAATTGTTAGAAAAAAGTCAAAATCCGACCCGCTCTATCGAAATCAGTCGGAAGTCGCAACGGCTCATTTAAAAAATAAATGTGGATTTGCGTAAAAAACAATTTCTTTGGGGTTCGGGTGTTTTGTTTGATTTTAAACAAACGAAGTCTTGGCTTTCAGAATATTAAACTTGTTTCGGCAAATTCAAATGATAAATACAACTTTGAAGCTTCGGCATAATTACACGCGGAGAACGGAGTAACTTGACGTCACAGCAGGCATAACAACAGCCGGTGTTTCTCGTGAGGGTTTTCCCCGGGAAACAAACACAATACACACAAACGCATACACACGCACACACACACACACACACACTCGAGAACTTCCCCCAGACCAGTAATCCAAACGAAAATATCTTCCCTCCGTAGTATTTTGATCATTTGCTAATAACCAATCAGATCGATGGATTCCAGAGGAGAGGAAACTTTGAAGGCCTTTTTCTCAAAATGATGACTCGGTGACAGTCATTATATAATGTGATATATTTCGCTTAATATTTGGAGTACAAAAACAATCCTGATATCATTAGAAAGCTAGGAATATCCTCTTTCCAGCAGTGTATACAACTCAATATGTGTCTTCGGGTCAATGCGACTGATTTCGATAGAGCAGGTCACAAATATCAAAATTGTTAGTAAAATGAAAATTCTGAGAAAAATATCAAAATTTGAAAAAAGTTAAAATTCGGAGAAAAATATCAAAATTCTGAGAAAAAAGTCAAAATATCAAAATTCTTAGAAAAATATCAAAATTCTTAGGTTTCTGACTTTTGATATGAGTTTTTTCTAAACATTTTTGGCCCTTCTATGAACCGTCGTCATGTTTTCCCAGATCTCAGCAAACTGAAAGTGTCCGATTGGTACAACCCAAAGATCGCCAAACCAGCACAAGTTATAAGACAATAACTTCGAATTAAGCTTACTTGAAGAAGTTTGTCGCCGTTTCATTCATTGTCCGGTCCCCATTGGCCCAAATTTGGATTGTTATGACTAAGAGCACCCAGTAACCTTTAATACATTGGATTGTAGACTCCAGACACAGGGGTTACTTTCTCCAATAGCCTTACACTTTCATTTTAATTGTGTTCCTCCTTCTATTATGTTGTAATAAATACATCAGCTCGATGTCCACCGGCTTGTAAAAGTCTTGTTAAATGAAGACATTTTGTCCGAGTTAAAATGGCCACAGAAATAACAACATCCTGATTCCAATAAAGTGCTTTAAACACGCTGCTACCCTTAGACTCACCTCCATTAACTCGTAAGCTGTATTTACTGCGAGAAATGTACCACCAGAATGTCTTTTACTCCGTGGCCCAATTTCACAGGTGATCAGATATGTTTCCCTGCCCCTCTCTCCAAACCCCGTTACATTTGTTGATGTTTGCTATCTTTCAACTATGGCCCACCTTGCAACTTGTCCTCCTGGCCCCAATCTCTCTTTATGGCCTTCCCATTTTATTTATTTGTTTACCTATTTTATTTATTTCACCGTTTTTGTGGTTGTAACGTTTCCTCATTCCAGGAGCGGGAGTTTCCTCACATGTGAGTGTTGGAGTGAAGTCACTGCACACGGATGAATGATATTTGAAGGGATGGGGGGGGAAGTCACCGCTGGGCTTTCTTGTGCCATGTTAGTTGCCACGGTGACAACTAGCCTCCCACAGAGATGCATCATCACGCCTAAAAGGATGTGATGGAGGGGGAACGCATGAGCAGATTTTTTCCTTCTTCACCTGGAGTCATTTGTGCCACTCCTATGGAAAGAGCAACATCCAAAGCATATAATAACTGTTTTAGCACACACATTATTTTGAAGATGTTATGTGTCATTTTGTCCTGTTTTGGACGGAGCCTCCACATGATGTTAGTCCCTGTGTTCTTCACTGTCCAACACTTTTTACGAGCCAATCATCATTCATCTCTGACCTTAAATATCTACAGTAGAGACACTACATACTGATATACACCTGAACATCAGCAGGAGAGGACTCTTTGAAGTAGAGACACTACATACTGATATACACCTGAACATCAGCAGGAGAGGACTCTTTAAAGTAGAGACACTACATACTGATATACACCTGAACATCAGCAGGAGAGGACTCTTTAAAGTAGAGACACTACATACTGATATACACCTGAACATCAGCAGAAGAGGACTCTTTAAAGTAGAGACACTACATACTGATATACAGCTGAACATCAGCAGGAGAGGACTCTTTAAAGTAGAGACACTACATACTGATATACACCTGAACATCAGCAGGAGAGCACTCTTTAAAGTAGAGACACTACATACTGATATACACCTGAACATCAGGAGGAGAGGACTCTTTAAAGTAGAGACACTACATACTGATATACACCTGAACATCAGCAGAAGAGGACTCTTTAAAGTAGAGACACTACATACTGATATACAGCTGAACATCAGCAGGAGAGGACTCTTTAAAGTAGAGACACTACATACTGATATACACCTGAACATCAGCAGGAGAGCACTCTTTAAAGTAGAGACACTACATACTGATATACACCTGAACATCAGGAGGAGAGGACTCTTTAAAGTAGAGACACTACATACTGATATACACCTGAACATCAGCAGGAGAGGACTCTTTAAAGTAGAGACACTACATACTGATATACACCTGAACATCAGCAGGAGAGCACTCTTTAAAGTAGAGACACTACATACTGATATACACCTGAACATCAGCAGGAGAGGACTCTTTAAAGTAGAGACACTACATACTGATATACACCTGAACATCAGCAGGAGAGCACTCTTTAAAGTAGAGACACTACATACTGATATACACCTGAACATCAGGAGGAGAGGACTCTTTAAAGTAGAGACACTACATACTGATATACACCTGAACATCAGCAGGAGAGGACTCTTTAAAGTAGAGACACTACATACTGATATACACCTGAACATCAGCAGGAGAGGACTCTTTAAAGTAGAGACACTACATACTGATATACACCTGAACATCAGCAGGAGAGGACTCTTTAAAGTAGAGACACGACATACTGATATACACCTGAACATCAGCAGGAGAGGACTCTTTAAAGTAGAGACACTACATACTGATATACACCTGAACATCAGCAGGAGAGGACTCTTTAAAGTAGAGACACTACATACTCATATACACCTGAACATCAGCAGGAGAGGACTCTTTAAAGTAGAGACACTACATACTGATATACACCTGAACATCAGCAGGAGAGGACTCTTTAAAGTAGAGACACTACATACTGATATACACCTGAACATCAGCAGGAGAGGACTCTTTAAAGTAGAGACACTACATACTGATATACACCTGAACATCAGCAGGAGAGGACTCTTTAAAGTAGAGACACTACATACTGATATGATCTGAGAAAATGTGCATATAGGGCCCCTTTAATCTGTTTGCAAATGTGGATCAAATGCTTTTAACAGAAAGTAAAGATGTGGAGGACACAGCAAGGTGAAAATATGTGGTATGAAACATTGTTTCATGGGATGCTGAACATGGTGTTGACTTATTTATCAGGGTACAAGAGGAGTTTAATTATGTTTTCATGCATGAATAAAAACATTACATAATCATCAATATGAGCGAGAAGCTGAACCATTTTTTTGGAACCGCTGAAAGGAATTGAAAATACAGTTTGTGGTCTAAGATATGACTTCCTGCTCATCTTCAAGCCTCAGTGTATATTGTATAGTAACTGGATAAAGGCGTGCCAGGCTGTTCCACACTTTAGCACATATTTCAGGGGGTAAGCTGTAAGGAATATTGTATACGTGTCTCCGAGCGCTGAGGGGGATTTGGATGCCATCCTGCTACTTGCAGCACACTGCATTATAGTGAGGATGGTTTTATGCAAAGCACGCTGTCAGAGTTAGACCCTCCTGCACATATTTGAATCATTTATTCAAGATGTCTTAATGAGGGCTCTTTATTCATCCCCGGTGACACATGGTTTGATTGTTTATTTTGGGGTTTTTAGGTTCTAATGCACATTTTTCCGGCTCCCTTTGGAAAATGTTGCTGTGCGTCGGGGAGATAGGGCTGATTTCCTGGCTCCTCACCACAGCATACCTTCAGCCTGCTGGAGCTTATTAATTAATCACGTAACTATGTTCCATAACCTGGGGATTACAGCGAGCAGGAGTCTCATAACCATCTGTGCACTTCTCAGACCTACAGCAGGCAGACCGTGTGACTGAGGCTGGAAACATCAAACTTAACTACGCAGAAAAGTAAAATGCTTTTGGTGTTCAAAGCCTACTTCATATCAACTGCAACATGGCGCTAAATCAGATTCAATGCTTCTGCCTGTTCAAACAAATCCACAATATGGTCTGAGTATTTACGCTAGTTTGTGAATTCAACAAAAAATATATCACATTTGCAAAATGATATACGATGCACTAGGGCTGCTCAATTAATCGTATTTTAATCGCAATTATGGCTTGCAACGATTACGAAAACAACGTAATCGAAATAAAAAGATTTTTTTTTTTTTTTTTTTTGGGTTTTCAGTTGAATTATACTTAAAGTTCACGGTAATCAACTGTTCAAAAAATACTGTTCAAATTTTTTTTTTCCAATACATTTATATTTTCAAAGTAAATGGATAATCGGATTTAATAATCGTGATATCAATTATTGACCCAAATAATCGAGATTATGATTTTTGCCATAATCGAGCAGCCCTACGATGCACGATATCGGAGGGAATTATTGTTATTGCATTGCAAAAATGTGTACTGTCATATAGATAGAAAACTAAAACAAAAACTGCATCAGTTTCCTTGTTTGTGTGCCTCTCGCTGCTGTGCTGAAATATTGATGTGAGATGCATTCACACAACACAAGAGTGCACTTGTATGGGACAACACAACAGATATAAAAAGGACAGTATCAGTGGTTTTGCACGGAAGAGGATTCAGGCCACGTGATTTTTTTATTGGACAAAAAATGTGTTTCTTAGAGAAAGTCAAAATTCTAAAAAGTAATGTTGATAAAGTGTGAATTTAGATTTTGGGGGGGAAAAGTCAGAATTGAGAAAAGGTTTTGAAAAAAGTCAGAATTGAGAAATGTTGAGAAAAAAGTCAGAATTGAGAATGTTTTTGAAAAAAGTCAGAATAAAACAAAAGATAAAGATAAAAGCTGAACATCTTGGGTATCTGTTCGGAATCCTTTGAGGGGGTGCATGCACATTTTGCAGAGACCTATGACCTCAGTCCTTCTTGAAAAATTCCAACTACGGCATTATCCACAAGATCTTGGGGAACATAAGCAACGATAACTTATTTCACTGCACTAGATGAAGGGAAACACTCGCCTTCAATCCTTTGGAAGTTTCATAAAAATTGTATATAAATTGGAAAATGGACTGCAGCCCTTTTTACACTATCGTATGATCCTTTTAATGTGAGCTCTAGTTTTAGTTAGTGTTCTTACACCAAACCGAACCACTACTTTGTGAATATCTGACTTTTTCCCTTCAAAAGTGGACCTTCACACACTTCTTCTTCTTCCTTCCCCCTGGAGTGAGGGAAATCTAAAAAGGAAGACCTGATTTGCATGAGTAATGGAAAGCTAACCGCCTAATGATTAAATGTATTTCACACTCAGTTCTACATACTATTGCAGCAATGTATTCCCAGTATGAATTCAGAACACAACGGAGACTTAATATGTAAAGGCAGAAGAAAAAGCTTGTTTTAAATTAGCTCCAAATGTTCCGTGGCCCAGTAATACTTTGGAACTTGTCTTCTTCCCATCATCAAATGCCCTCGGGGGAAACAATTACAAATAATATAAATGATATTGCTTTTCGTCACTGCACACACACAGTCCATCTGGTTTTATGGATGGATCCAAGAATGCGAGAAATAAAAAGGTTGAACCTGTCTGCTATTATCAAAAAGCCTTCACTCCACTGCAGCTCTCTGTAGCGTCATGTAACTTTACAACACATGTCAACAGCAGCAAACTGAAGAGTCAGGCTGATTCAAGTGAGAGTCATACAACTGCACTTAACCGGCATACCAATTTACGGAAGAGTGTGTGTGTTCATCGCCGTCTAAAAGCAAGTGTTAGTTCAAACAGGTCAGCTTTTAAAACAAGTTCCGTTCCCCTGGAAAAAAAATTGAATTCATCCATTAGTAATTGTGGAAATTCAATTTGGAAATCTTGTTTATTCAATAAAGAAAGCATCTTTGAAGCCATGGACGTTACGGCAGTAGGATGACGGATTAGGGCCCCATTACTCACGATTTGTTATTCAATAAATCCTTAATGGCCTCCATGAAAAGCAGGGGTGATGGACAAGAGGTAGAGAGCACAGAAGGCAATGTTGCTGATGCATCAAAAAATCTGTGTGAGTATCGGCCGGGCAGCAGAAATGCATAATGTGTAGCTTCTGGGTGTTGGCATGCAGCCGGATCAGGACGGCTTCTCTGCTCTGAAATGGACTCTTTCAGTTACTCTCTTCAATAAAGAGCGTTAGATTGTTTCAGAAAAAGGTCTATCTGAAATATTAAGGAACACATATTTAGCTGTAACAAAGAAAAAGATTTAAAAAAATCGACAAATGTCCGTTAGTTAACCTAAAGATTGCAGTTCTCACAAGAGCCTTAAATATTGTATGTATCCTTTAAAGAGTCCTCTCCTGCTGATGCTCAGGTGTATATCAGTATGTAGTGTCTCTACTTTAAAGAGTCCTCTCCTGCTGATGTGCAGGTGTATATCAGTATGTAGTGTCTCTACTTTAAAGAGTCCTCTCCTGCTGATGTTCAGGTGTATATCAGTATGTAGTGTCTCTACTTTAAAGAGTCCTCTCCTGCTGATGTTCAGGTGTATATCAGTATGTAGTGTCTCTACTTTAAAGAGTCCTCTCCTGCTGATGTTCAGGTGTATATCAGTATGTAGTGTCTCTACTTTAAAGAGTCCTCTCCTGATGATGTTCAGGTGTATATCAGTATGTAGTGTCTCTACTTTAAAGAGTCCTCTCCTGCTGATGTTCAGGTGTATATCAGTATGTAGTGTCTCTACTTTAAAGAGTCCTCTCCTGATGATGTTCAGGTGTATATCAGTATGTAGTGTCTCTACTTTAAAGAGTCCTCTCCTGCTGATGTTCAGGTGTATATCAGTATGTAGTGTCTCTACTTTAAAGAGTCCTCTCCTGCTGATGTTCAGGTGTATATCAGTATGTAGTGTCTCTACTTTAAAGAGTCCTCTCCTGCTGATGTTCAGGTGTATATCAGTATGTAGTGTGTCTACTTTAAAGAGTCCTCTCCTGCTGATGTTCAGGTGTTAGAGGAAAGATTGATATTTGGTGGAAAATATAATTCTTGATTTGGTTCCTTTAGTTAATTAACCTTCTAGTTGGTTCATTTGCTGCCATTTTTAAAACCAACAAGCCAAGTTCTGTTTTTCAGAAATGTCTTTAATTACTTTTTTTAAACCGCTTCCTTTTCCACATTTATCTTGTATCTTACATCATCATATATTTCCTGATTGTTGCTGCTGCGGTTTGTTTCTGAAGGACACACTCACTAGCTTGTCTATGTGCATCATTCATTCTAAATCTAGTATAAAAAGAGCACTTCAACACACTTATATTAGAATTGCTCAGGATGTTTTTGAACGCTGGCTGGCAGTAAAACCTCTGCTTCGGTTTGAAGACCCACACACTGATTTCCTAGAGTTATATACAATAGTGTCTCCACTATTACGTCTCAGTAATTAGCATTTATTCATGCTTTGAAATGGTAACCTATACACTTCTCTCTAACGCAGAACTGTTAGACTTTACATCTGAATATATTTAGAGTTGTTTACCACTTCTTAAATACGAGGGGTTATGTGACGAAACAGATTGCAGACGTATAAGAATAGTTCATTTTGATGAATCAAAGAAAAATGTTGAGTCATGTTGCAGTGAACCATAGTTTCCGATGTATCTGTACCCGACCTCCTTCATCCCTAACGGTACGTCCACACAGCGGCTTTGGAAAAAGCTTGCCGGTGGGCGTGTCTGAAGCTCGACCAACAACCAATCACATGAATCTCCCGCCCCTGACACACAAGCAGCGGTTTGATTGGCTAGAGCAGTGGTTCCCAAACTTTTTCAGTCGGGACCCCCTTGGGTAATTGGAAATATTTACCCCCCAACCCGGTTCCCATCTATATTGGTAGGATTAATTGTATATTGTTGTAAAAACATTACATTTTCTCTGCTAATAATAAGAAGATACAAAGATCCAACTATAATTGTATATTTTATTATGGATTACACATGAACAAAAGTGCTTGTAATAGATACTGTGAATTAATTTGGCCTAGTTAAAACTAGCAGGCCTTCTTCCCTGAGTAGTAGATTTTTAAATTCAAATTTCTTTAAGGAAAATATATTAAATAACTACTATTTCTACTGCAGGTTGCAAACGATCACATCACTTTACCATTCCTATTCCACACATAGCTTATCAATGACTTGTGTGTGCTTGCTTTCCCTCGCAGATCTTCTCAAAGCGGGGCTGTTGTTTTGAGACTGCCCCTCTCAGTTCATTCTCAATGTTCAGCTTTGATCTGTATTTCGTTTTGATGGCAGCAAGAAAAGCCTATCTCACACAAGTAGGATGTTGCAAAAGGCAGCATTATGCCCACAGCTCTCTGACCAATGACATATTTTCGAGCAGTGTTTGTTTACAATTGAATAATAATAATAACAATACATTTGATTTATATAAGTGCACTTTAAAAACAACGTCATCTCAAGGTGCTTCACAAAGCTAAAAGGAGAAAATAATAAAATAAAAAAATCTTCCCGCGACCCCCCTGCAGTACCTCCGCGACCCACCAGGGGTCGCACCCCACAGTTTGAAAACCACTGGGCTAGAGCTTGTACTGGCATATGATTTGATTGGCTGACGCTTCCACCGAAAGCTTCAGAAGTTGAACATTGCTCAACTTTTGAAGCCTGAGATGCCTGGAAATCTCCGCTTTGCTTCCCACAATGCAGTTAGGCGAAAAGTGAGGCAAAGTGACGTCACCCCGTTCAAAGTGAATGGGCAGAAGCGTTGGAAGACTTTTTTAACGCTGCTGTGTAGACGGGCCGTAACAGGTGTGAGGAAGAGGAGGGGAATTTTAAGTATTATTTTTCATTCTGTTTTTTGAGCCACGGCAGATTCTTCTAACAGCAATTGCTCTCGGCAGATAGTGACGGCTTAAATATACTCAACTGGGGCCTCGTAATTAAATGAGAGGGCTGTGATTGTGTGCCAGTAACTGTTTTGTTTCAGATAATGCTAATACTGGGCATATGGAGCATGCACACATTTTCTCCTACTTTGGCTACGGTGGAAAAGTGACTTCGCTCCCATGAAAAGTTCCCCGCTCGACTAAAGCTCCCCCGAAAGAAAAAAAAAGCGTGGCATTTGAATTGTTTTGCTTACTTGAACTTAAAGAGGGCCTTGACATGCTCACTCAATGAATAGAAATGATGTGAAGTGAGCGCTGAGGGAGCTGCACCCTGGGATGCCGCGTTGACTCACTCATCAGCATTTCACAAGTCGTTTTGATCTTTAGCATCGTTTTCTGGCATATTCCGCCCGACGATGTGACATTTCTCTGGTTTCTGCTATTCAGGTGCCATGGCGTCATTAACAACACGGAGCTATGTATGTGGTAGTCACTTTTATAATGATTTCTGTTAACGCTCCAACTGGGATGTCAAAATGTATTCTGGAACATAAACATGAGTTCTTTAATAGCAGCTGGTGGTGAAGTTTGGTTGGAGTTAATCAGAGGGTCTCTAGCACTACCTTTGGAGTAGGGTTGCCAGAAACTGACCATGATCAAAATCGACCGAACCCCCCCGCGGCACAAAAAAAAAAAACTCAGACAAAAGGAATTCCTGTTTTCTTTACTGGAACATGTTTAACAGTTGTTGTTGTTGAGGTTGAGCTGTGATAGTCCAACGTCTTTTCGCAGAGCTTGCATTTAACTTCCTTTGGACTTGTAAGTTCGAAGTAGTTCCACGAGGAGGAACTCTTTTTACCTGCCGCTTTGTTCATCTTTAGTCTCACGTGTGAGGGAGAGGGGGGGTGGGGGCGGGGGCGGTGTGTAGCGTGCTGCAGCAGCAGTCTGCTCTGCACGCAGGCTTCCTCCAAGTTTACAGTAAAACAAACTGGTGGTGTGACCAATGGCCATTTACAATTATTAATACTATTACTATTATTAGCATTAGTCGATATTTTGGTTGAAACTAAGCCAGAAAAAAAACAAAAAAACATAAATAATAATAAAAAAATATATAAATACAATCGATTATTAAAAATAATATTCGATTATGGAGACTGTAACGAATATTCGAATAATCGAATAATCACTGGCATCCCTACTTTGGAGCTGGGTGACGTTCCAATATGAACCATTATGGCTGTGACTCGGGTGAAATGTGCGTCTGCCAATCAGAGGGTTGGTGGGTCGTTCCCCAGCGAAAGCAGTAAACATTTCGTAGTGTCCTTTGGCAAGTTGGTTTACCTCAAATTGCGCCATTAGGCATTACCGTTTTAAAGTATATGTAAGTTGCTTTGGATAAACGTTACCACCAAAGTCAAAATTCCATTTGTTTTAACCTGGTTTGTTGGAGACTTTAAAGAGCATGTATCCTGCTAATGTTTAGGTGTATCAGTGTTTCCCATACATTGATTTAATTGTGGCGGGCCGCCACAATTAAATATGGTCCGCCACAAATGGATCTCATAAAAAAAAAAAAGTTTGGTGGTCTAATGGATAGTGAGGTGGGCTGATGATCGGAAGGTTGCGAGTTCAAATCCTGCCTGGAACACCACTTGTCCTTGAGTAAGGCACTTAGCCCTCGGTTACTCCAGGGAGAATGTCCCTGTAATTGGTCGTTGTAAGTCGCTTTGGAATAAGGCGTCTGCTAAATGCCTAAATTATATTTTTGGGAGAATAAACCCCACAGATCCTCAACTCCGGTGTGTCTCATTCATTAACAACGCAACACAGAGCAACAAGAACGTTGTCTACAGTAGCCATGAACTCACATGTATTATCTTATTTGAGGGGGGGTGGATGCGTGGACCACCCGAATAGGTTAAGGGGTCTTTAGCTTTTCTTTTTTTGTGCCCCCACAAATAGAATCAAATTCTGTGGGAAACACTGTGTATATTAGTATGTAGTGTCTCCATGCTTTCATGTTCAAAAAGTGTGTGGAGAGAAACTCCTTCTTGAGGGAACACAGGGATATTAGCCTTTGAAGACCATTGACATGCACAAAAAACCTACAGAACACACTACAGGAAAGAAAAGGCGTCTTTAAAAGTGAGAAACATAAAAAAAGTTTCATGCAGTCAAACCCAATTCCTTATCAACGGGATCTTAAGTTTCGTCTCTTCTTTGAGGGAGGAGAGTGACCAGTTTCTTCTTCTGTATGTACAGTATATGATATTGGACAAATCAGTTTGAACTTACCCTTGTTTATTTGTTACCTTTCAATGCGCTACTTTTGTGATGACTTTCTAATGCAGCTCAACCCAATTCCTGATCATTACGTAGTAGGGCAATGTGTTCTTTTGTATGTACATTATTGAGGATTGGAAAACATCAAATTCAGCCTACATCAATGACCTGATCCACCCTCACATCACAAACCGGGCCCTGAGGTCCTCTGAGCAAGGCCTCCTAAGGGTGCCCCGAACCACGCTAAAGACTAAGGGTGACCGTGCCTTTGAGGCGGTGGCCCCAAGGCTTTGGAACAAACTCCCCCAGATAATAAAAACCTCAATTAGCACGGTGTACCGCGATACCCTGCCGTTAAAAACGTTACGATTCCTCTGTTTCATTAGTATCGGTACTTTAAGAATGACGGGGAAAAGTACTCCGGTGAGAAAGCGCTGTTTTAATAAGAGCCTTGTGTGTTCAGCGCTCTGCTTCCACTCCCTGCACTGCAGCCGTGCCTGCAGTCCCTCCCCTCTCTCGTGCACGCTCTAAGTCCCTCCCCTCTCTCGTGCACGCTCGAAGTCCCTCCCCTCTCTCGTGCATGCTCTAAGTCCCTCCCCTCTCTCGTGCACGCGCTAGCTGCCAGAGCATGTGAGAAAGCAATAAACATGGCTGCAAGTGGGAGTGCAGCTGCCGCTGCGCCTCGGCTTGTTGACAAAAAAGACGCCAGAAGCGAAATGTGGAAGTATTTGAGCGATATCTCTGACAGTGAGGGCAAGCCTACGGACACCACGAGGCCTGTCTGTGAGACATTTTAGATCCCTGCAAACCAAGGGAGCCAACACATCAGACTTGGCTAAGCACCTCGCCGACCGGCATCCAGAGCTGTTTAAAGAATGTAAAGACAGACAGGTTAGCGAATGTGATAGATACCATAATGACATCATGCTCAGCCCATGCCCTCAAATCTAAGTCAAACAAGTGTAATTTATTTTGTGACAAACGAACGTTTTCGTAGTTTGACGAGGCAATTAATGGCAATGATAACTGTCTAATACGGCTATCTTTTTAGCTAACTTACCAATGTGGCTAACATTAATTATTTATATTACTGTTCTATTACATGTTAATACAATATAAAGTTAACTATCAAAGAAATCACACAAACTCAAGTATAAAGAAGAGACCATGTTGTAAGAAAACACTTAACGGGGTGGTTTTGGCGCAGTGGTTAGAGCGTTGATCATCAGATCAAGGGGCGTTGGTGAACTCCAGTTCAAATCTCGCCTCGGCCGTTGTGTCCTTGGGCAAGACATCTTACCCGCATTTGCTCCTGTGGGTAATGTCCGCAGTAATGACTCTTACATGTCTAATATGTGTAATATGTACTTGTAAAGCGCTTTGAGCACCTGTAAAAGCGCTCTAATAAAAAATGTAATGCATTATTATTATTATTATTATTATTATTATTAACAGATAAACTACAATTTTATTGATCATGAAAATAATAAAAGAAAAGTATCGAAAAAGAATCAGAATCGCAATTCTTGACTTACCAAAATGTTGGTATCGTGACAACACTAGCCTCAATAGAGATTTTTAAGAGGCAGCTAAAGACCCACCTTTTCCGACAGGCCTCTGGGTCGTCGGGGGAGGTGAGTTAGTAGCTGTCTTTTATTGGTGTTTTATCGTATGTATTACCTGCTGCTGTTTCATGCCTTTCATTCTACATTGTATAGTTGTACTTTGAATTGTGTCCTGTGTACTGTGTACTGTAAAGCACTTTGTACATCCGTGTTGAGAGGGGTGCTATATAAATAAAGTTTTACTTACTTACTTATTCAACTTGTTTGTTGGTGACCTTGCAAAGCACAATTATTGTGATGAGTTCTCTCTGAGACACTTAAAAAAGTAAAGTATGAAGAAGTCTTCATTCAGGAAACCTTATTCCTGATTATTTAGCTCTTACCTTTCACTTTTCTCTGGAAGCTAATCACCAGCAGCTCATCTGTTTGCACAGTGTTGAGGATTAGACAAAATTGCAATCTCTTTCCGTGATTGGTTTCATTTGCATCTCTCTTCCCGATTGCAAGATAGCAAATCCCGGGAGGTTCTGTTGGACGACCTCAACCCATATTCCCTCTCCTTCTTCTGACAGACCTTGGGCATGCTGGCTCTGTCTTTTAAAATGAAGAAAGCCCTCCTCTGAGTGAGATGAAATCACAGAGAGGCTGCTGCAAACAGATCATCCCTCAGAGCTGCACAAACACACAGCCTTTTACTCCAAGCAAGCCCAGTGAATGCACACAGGACCCTAACCGCCATGTCGGGCTGTATTTATAGAAAGTCCCTTAGGCGGCCATGTCCTGATTCTGGGAAAACACAATTTAATATTTATATAGTGTGAACAGAACAATGGAGGGATCAGGCTGTATGTTGGGGCAGCAAATCAAGGGACAGTTGTAATAACACCAGTTGAATGTCCCCATGGAGTCCCCCAGGTACTAAGTGTTGTCACTCAGGTGTTATATATCACTCTGATTATATCGGGTCTTAAACCTCAGCATAGTGTCTCCACTTTATTCCAGCGCATTAGATTAAACCCTCGTCTCGCAGGCAGACAGCAACCAGAAGGACAATTATCCCATTTATTGGTATTCACTAACATGGAACCTGCTGCAGCGACACAACAGCGTAAGTAATAGGTGTCAACACCTAAACCAATAATATCCTGACTTCTATTACATCAGGATGCGTGATTTAATTGGAAGCCCCACTCTGCCGCTGAAATATTGATATCACATTTTTGTCTCAGTCCTCAGAAATGTGTTTTGTGTTTACCTCACCAGATGCTGTTACCAAACAGCCTAAAGACTCGCAGGGTTTTTCCTTTCCATGCGGCTTGTGTTTAGCATAATAGGCGTAGTAGTGCACTGCCCTGGCGTTTTGCCTCTGTCAGCCCTATTAATCGCAAGTCAAATCACTTCCATTAGATTTCTGGGGTAAAGCATTCGGCTGCTGGGATTTGCTGAAGCGGGGCAGTGTGAGAGAAAGGAAAGATAGAAAGAGGAGCACAAGGCACAGGGAGAATGGCTGCGGCTGATAAGCTGCAGGCTAGAAATACGCAAAGCACCGCAGTATATGAGAATGATGAATCAGGGGTAATAGTCACCCTGCAGTGAGCGTTGTCATCATGGGACATTTTCTTCAGAGACAACATTTACCTGTCACAGCAACTGCGTTCAGGGGAGCAATAATGGGCTTTGTTCCCGGGCTTCAAAGTGCATCTGGGCTGGCGGGGGGGCGGGGGGTTTATAGGAAGTGAGGCCTTAGGGGAATCACTTCCACTGATTTGTGCAGATTGTGCTAAATGGGCCAGGTGATAATTGCTGGCAGAGTAAAGAGGTCATTCCCTCTGTAGTGTGTTGATGGCCAAACGGGCACAAAGCTCAACATATCATCTGTTTGAGTTTGATTCAGTAAAGAACAGTTCATGTTTTTTTGTTTTCGTAAAGAGGGTTATAAACAACAGAAAAGCAACAGAAGGTAGTCAGAGAAACAAAGAGTGTAATGCAATACAACTACATCTCAATCCACAGAGGCATTATGGGACATTTAAAGAGACATTAATATCATGACTTTTCACATATAACACACTTTAATGTAATGTTAGAATAGTTATGAATAAAATACATCATAGTGAACCTGTTGTAAAAGACTATGGAAGCTAAATATGTATCTTAAATCAGTCGATAAATCAACCAATCAAACGTTATAAAAACACTTAAAAAACTGAATTCAAGAAACCATATAGTAAGAACTATTCATTGTATGGTTATCATCATTTGGTTTATCCTGATTTGCCATAGCTCCACACACGGTGGGATATTTAAAGTGATTGTTAAATGTTGTATCTCTGCTTTGAAGCTTCTTCCAGTCCTGCTGTCACCCAGTTTGTCGTCAGAGTTTCTGGCTGTTGGGTTTCTGTAGCGCTGCTCCATATGACAAATGGGCACATTAGACGGCAGCTTGTCGGGAGATTATTTCTGATTCTGAACCCCCGGACCCCCCGCTGGCCGGCAGGACTCCCATCGCCCTGCTGTTAACGCTCGCCGTTGGCGGGTCAGCATGAGTGACACCGGAGCAATTGGTCATATTGGCCCATCTGCGAGGCACCGGAGCTCCAACTGGCATCCAGGCGAAGAAAGCTTAAGTCTTATTAGACAGGGTATTACATCCAAACAAAGACTTATTAAGACAACACTATCGAGGGGAACAAAACAGGAGATTAAAGACCCATCCCATTACACTGTAGGTCACCGAGGGCTTCCTGGCACTCTTGTAATCTGGAAACAATCGCCCATGGTTGACTAACCAACAGGGAGTCTGGAAACATTCAGGACATTTTTTCCTGCAGTGAATCCACCAACTGTTGACTGAGGCGATACAGCAGCCATTATACGTTATGCAGACTTTTCTGTCGAGGTGCACGCAGCAGAGGAACAAAGTTTTCCCGGCATGCTCTCTAAGTCATTACCACACCTAACATATTTCCTTGTTTTGCATACCAACCGACGTATCGCTTGCTGTTTTGATTTCTTGCCTCTGTGCCTCTCGACACAGCTGATGGCCTCTCCTCCTGCGTGGGTAATAAGAGCAGAATGCATTGACCTTGTTTTCATTTACTCCCCGTGGATACAGCATGGTCCCACCAAGTTGGACATTCTTCTTCTTTTGTTGGCAGCGTGCTTTATCATTGTTGGCACTTTGTGTTAGATGCATGGACCTCTTGGTGACCTCCTCTCTCCAGTCCTGGGAGAATTTCTCCTGGAGGTGACTCTAGCCTCAGTGAGGGGGATAGATAGTTTCTAAGCCCTCAATCCTTGCCTCAGGCTGCCGTGTTCATTGCTGTAAGGCCTCCCAAACTGCAGCTGCCAATACAAATCTGGAAGAGTTCTGATAGTGAATGGCCCCGGCTTAAATGTGTCAATTTGTAGACACTAAAATTAGTTGATTTTCACTGTTAGGCGAGTTTGGGCTCAGTGGAAAGCGTGCAAAGTGTGTTTTTCAGTAAATAGACGGGAATGAAACAAGGAACCAGTACGAGGTTAGTTCCGACCGAGAAACAAATAAAAACTTCAAGTTGAAGCAACAGGATATCCTTCAATGGCATCCTTATTTCAGGAACCACTCATTTTGCCCTGATTATGTTTTTCTGAGAGAATCAAAGACAAACCAAATTACTTTAAATCCACACATTTTGCTGTCTTGATAATGAACTCCTGTGTATATCTTAGGGCTGCTCAATTAATCATATTTTAATCGCAATTACGATTATGGCTTCCAACGATTACGAAAACAACGTAATCGAAATAAAACGATAAGTTCAGGGTAATCAACTGTTAAAAACATACTGCTCACATTTTCTTTCTCCAATACATTTATGTTTTCAAAGTAAATGGATAATCGTTTTTAATAATCATGATATCAATTATTGACCCAAATAATCGAGATTATGATTTTTGCCATAATCGAGCAGCCCTAGTATATCTACAGAGGTTAGAGCAGTGTCGCTACAAGAAGTCAGCCTTTTTCGAGGTAATTGACTTCATAAAATGTAATGGAGGGTATTACTGCTCATGCCTAAATAATTTCCCCAGTAAAAAACTCACTGGGCTTTGGCTTTTACAGAAGCTCCTCAGTTTTCATATCTTCCGTTCTACTTAAATGTTTGCATTTGTCAGATTTTTGAAATTCATAGTCCGCCGTTGTATAGATAACGTACTGTACAGTCGCTGCTGTTTCATTAACGGTGTGCGCTGGATATCTTTACTTCTGCTTCCCTTCTATCCTGCTCAGCATTGCATTTCAATACACTCTGGGGCCAGAAGCACAGTTGGCGCGCTCAAACCTGATCGTGCTTTTAATGTGCACAAGCTATTAATCAGCAGTTTTATTCTAGGCCATGGGGGTTTATGGGACACAGTGTTCGTAGCACTGTGGGTTGCCCTGCATATCTCTCAGCCCACCACATTGTAACAGCTGCTTCATGTCATTGGGGGAACGTTGAGGAAGATCCGCACAATAAAACCTGTAGACCCTGATCTGTGACACATGTGACGCAAACAAACACTTTGTCACTTTTCATTGCCTGCATGTGCAAGGACAGTCGTGTTTCTTCTGGTAAGATTCAGACAGGTCTACAGATATATGTGTACGTGGATCTTTTGCTTCCCCTCACATCTATAAAAAGTCAGCGTACAAGGTTTAATGGTTACTAAAAGAGAAAAAGGAGCTTTAATGCTGTTGGTTTGCATGGAGTCGGTTAGCTTTAGCGTTAGCGTTAGGAAAAGCCTGATTGCTAACCCTTGGTTACCTCTTTGTCTGAGAATGTGTTCTGCAGAGAAAAAGTTTGAGATCAATTAAAGCATGCAAACTTTTGAACTAATTTAAATTGTTTACATTTTATAATTAAAAACAAGTTGCCACTAAAGATGATGAAAGCTAACTGACTGTGAAGAATTCGTGCCAATTAAAACTTGTGTCCTATAGTTTCTCTTTGCATTGCTCGCAGAAGACGTTCAGGGATCTTCCTCATTTGTTTTAATTAAACAAAGTGCATTTGTATTCTTGTTGAATTGGTTTCAAAAGCAGTGTCCAAAGGGTCCATTTCTATTATCGGAGTGTACTTTTCCATGTGTCTTCATGTGTTTGAAGACAATTCTACAGTTGCTTTAGCTTTTAATTCAGTCCAACTTCTACAATCGAGAATACTTTTGAGATGAATCTGCATTCCTAGCAGAAAGTAGTAATATGCATAAATGGGAGAAAAAATACATGTTTAAAAATGGTCCCATCAAACATAACCAGCATTCCTAAGTGGAACAGAAGCTGACTTATATTTTATTATATATCATATTTCCTTTTCTCTGAATTTGTTCATACGTTTCAAAATGTTTAGTTGTCGTGCGCTAAATGCATGTTAAATCAAGTTTTTAGAGGGTCAATGTTTCAAGTGGCCGACTAAATTAGTAGATAACTTAAGTACTTAGCACTTTTTTATCTGCCATTTCTCTTAATAATGAAAGGGCTTTGGTCACTCTAACAAATGTGCTTGCATTGCATCTTAAATACTATCTCTCAGTTTACTTGTGCGCTAATGAAGTGAATACAGACATTGTGTGCAGCAGCATGAAATAATATTTCCGGATTGCTGACAAAGCAATTTAGACCGGCTGTGCTGAGCTCATGGCTTATAAATTGGATAAAGTTGTAAATGTCAGTCTGTTTTTCTCTTTCAACAGAGGAAGAGTTTAAAAAATGTGTTATCCCAGTTCATACATTTGTAGCTGTGTTAGGAACTACAGCACGGTCACATGACTTCACGTCACCACCGCTAAGCTAAAGGTGGCTAATGTTGGGCTATAAAGGAACTACAGCACGGTCACATGACTTCACGTCACCACCGCTAAGCTGAAGGTGGCTAATGTTGGGCTATAAAGGAACTAGAGCACGGTCACATGACTTCACGTCACCACCGCTAAGCTAAAGGAGGCTAATGTTGGGCGATAAAGGAACTAGGGCACGGTCACATGACTTCACGTCACCACGCTAAGCTAAAGGCGGCTAATGTTGGGCTATAAAGGAACTACAGCATGGTCACATGACTTCACGTCACCACCGCTAACCTAAAGGCGGCTAATGTTGGGCTATAAAGGAACTACAGCACGGTCACATGAATTCACGTCGCCACCGCTAAGCTAAAGGTGGCTAATGTTGGGCTATAAAGGAACTACAGCACGGTCACATGACTTCACGTCACCACCGCTAAGCTGAAGGTGGATAATGTTGGGCTATAAAGGAACTAGAGCACGGTCACATGACTTCACGTCACCACCGCTAAGCTAAAGGAGGCTAATGTTGGGCGATAAAGGAACTAGGGCACGGTCACATGACTTCACGTCACCACCGCTAAGCTAAAGGAGGCTAATGTTGGGCTATAAAGGAACTACAGCACGGTCACATGACTTCACGTCACCACCACTAAGCTAAAGGAGGCTAATGTTGGGCGATAAAGGAACTAGGGCACGGTAACATGACTTCACGTCACCACCACTAAGCTAAAGGAGGCTAATGTTGGGCGATAAAGGAACTAGGGCACGGTCACATGACTTCACGTCACCACGCTAAGCTAAAGGCGGCTAATGTTGGGCTATAAAGGAACTACAGCATGGTCACATGACTTCACGTCACCACCGCTAACCTAAAGGCGGCTAATGTTGGGCTATAAAGGAACTACAGCACGGTCACATGAATTCACGTCACCACCGCTAAGCTAAAGGTGGCTAATGTTGGGCTATAAAGGAACTACAGCACGGTCACATGACTTCACGTCACCACCGCTAAGCTGAAGGTGGATAATGTTGGGCTATAAAGGAACTAGAGCACGGTCACATGACTTCACGTCACCACCGCTAAGCTAAAGGAGGCTAATGTTGGGCGATAAAGGAACTAGGGCACGGTCACATGACTTCACGTCACCACCGCTAAGCTAAAGGAGGCTAATGTTGGGCTATAAAGGAACTACAGCACGGTCACATGACTTCACGTCACCACCACTAAGCTAAAGGCGGCTAATGTTGGGCGTGATGACATTTAGTAGTCTCATTTAGAACGTTGTTAGCATCCACTGTTTTTTGTATTCACCAGTGGGGGATTTACAGACGTGTTTAATGTCGTAAAACACAAAGACCTTATTTAAAAAACTGGAACAAGGAAGTGGTGAAATGCTGACTCATTTCGGGATTTAAGGACTCATTCCTGCACCACTCTATTGTCCAGGAGTGTTTTTAGAGCATTGGTTTATTGATGTGCTGATACTTTGAACTCCCCACTTACAAGTCTTAGATAGTAATACACTCCTTTAATGTACAGATGTACGGTTCTTTAGCACTGCACACTTTAATACCTACAGTATCCATGCCAGGGATTTTTTACCGCGTACCAGTATTTAACCCCACCAGTAACTAACCCCACCAGTAACTAACCCCACCAGTAACTAACTCCACCAGTAACTAACCCCACCAGTAACTAACCCCACCAGTAACTAACCCCACCAGTAATTAACCCCACCAGTAACTAACCCCACCAGTAATTAACCCCACCAGTAACTAACCCCACCACTAACTAACCCCACCAGTAGCTAACCCCACCTGTAGCTAACCCCACCTGTAGCTAACCCCACCTGTAACTAACCCCACCACTAACTAACCCCACCAGTAAGTAACCCCACGACTAACTAACCCCACCACTAACTAACCCCACCACTAACTAACCCCACCTGTAACTAACCCCACCTGTAACTAACCCCACCTGTAACTAACCCCACCTGTAACTAACCCCACCACTAACTAACCCCACCACTAACTAACACCACCTGTAACTAACACCACCTGTAACTAACCCCACCTGTAACTAACCCCACCTGTAACTAACCCCACCAGTAACTAACCCCACCTGTAACTAACCCCACCAGTAGCTAACCCCACCTGTAACTAACCCCACCTGTAACTAACCCCACCAGTAACTAACCCCACCAGTAACTAACCCCACCATGTAGCTAACCCCACCTGTAACTAACCCCACCTGTAACTAACCCCACCATGTAGCTAACCCCACCTGTAACTAACCCCACCAGTAGCTAACCCCACCTGTAACTAACCCCACCTGTAACTAACCCCACCAGTAACTAACCCCACCATGTAGCTAACCCCACCTGTAACTAACCCCACCAGTAGCTAAACCCACCAGTAGCTAAACCCACCAGTAACTAACCCCACCAGTAACTAACCCCACCAGTAGTTAACCCCACCAGTAGTTAACCCCACCTGTAACTAACCCCACCTGTAACTAACCCCACCAGTAACTAACCCCACCAGTAACTAACCCCACCTGTAACTAACCCCACCATGTAACTAACCCCACCAGTAACTAACCCCACCAGTAACTAACCCCACCTGTAACTAACCCCACCAGTAGCTAACCCCACATGACCCTAGGAGAGGTTCACAGCAGGAGCCAGCAGACGGGTCCCCTCTCAGGGAGCTTCAAGAGGTCATAGGAGCATCACTCGAAAACTTTGGCAAGGGTATCCTCCCATCTGTTGGAGAAAGAAAGTGCCGTCCAATGATTGGCCGTCCCATTGACTGGGGCATGGAGGCAGTGGGTTAGCGGAGGCAGACCGAGCACTCCTGCCAACAGCTGCTTCCCTGCAGAGTGCTCGGTTTGGACCCTCCATCCTCTTCTTTATTTGAGTCATGCCTTCAGCGCGCCAGATATCATTTATTGCATATTTACATATATACGAGGGGCTCCTATTTTGACACCTTTTCAAGCAGCACACTCTGTATTGAGATTACATGAGACCGAGGAGAGACAGTGAGAGATGTCATCCCGTCTTGAAATCAGAAGATAATAGTAGGCAATGCTAGAGTTATTGCCAATACAATACCAGCAAAAAAGACAGGTATTGCTATGAAAGTGCAATTGACACTGTCATTCCACATCCTCAATAAAGTGTGAGTGGTAAATGTCTCAGGTTTTCTGGAGACAGCTATGAAACCTTAAATATGTCGTAGCTTACAGGTGTTTTCAGGGGAATAAACCACCACTACTGGAAAATGACATTTATTTTTGAACATGGGTTTAAGTTCATGGTGTAAGGAAGGGATGACATCAGGGTTGTTTGTTTCACTGTTTGTATGGCCCAGTTTCAATCTAATTCCAGTCCATTATGCACTTTGTAGAAGGCTTCTAAATGGTGCAGCTATTAGAGGATGGTTCTGTTTGGCCCTTAGGGAGTTTGTCTTTGTTGAAAACCAGGATAGGGAGTGCTACTTTAAAGAAATGTAATCTGATGCAATTACTAGCTACCTGTAAATCATTTTTATCACATATACAAGTAATGTACCCAATTACTTTCCGGATGATAGTAATCCCCAATTATTAGAAATATAGCAGTAATCTGATGTGTTTGATGTACCTTCAAGGGAATACACTTTCCTTTTTATGTATTCTGATTACATAATCCTATTACAAGCCTGTTTGAAGCTTTGGTATTTGCAACTGGCTCTGGCAGATTCTGGGCCTATTACTAGCAAATGAAACACATTGTGAATTTTCCACTCTTTAAAATGTAGGTTATGCAGGTTTTCATTACTGTACTCGTGCAGCTGTTAAATATTAAAACTCTCCCAGCAGAAGAACCTGTTCTCATTATCTCCTTCTGAAAATCTCATGTGAAATTTGCAGATGAGGGTATCAGAGGCGCACAGTATGAAAACATGGCGGCTGTGCGCTGGTGCGTGTCCTGCTGACTTGTTCTGGCAAATCTCAACCTTCTCATGGGTTAAGTCTCCCTGCAGCCTGAAACCCACAAGTCATGCGGCTGCCAGCATGATGGATGGCCACACAACCGATTAACCATGTTTTACGCTCGCTTGAATTAGATAGATAGTATTTCTGTGAGACGGGAGGATTACGAGGTGCTGTTTCTCACTACAGCAGCGCTTTGTTGTCTCTTCCTATTTCGTTTCATTTCTAGACAAACGCGTACAGACACATACACTCAAACAGGGCTGTTCTCTATAACAGAGTAAACACTGCATGCCTGGCACACACTGCTGTTACATTGACATTGTGCCAAACCCATGAATAATATAGTATAAAATAATCCAAGACATGTTGAAGTTTATTTGTAGAACAAGAGCTGTCAGTTGTGGAAAACATTTTTTTACATGTTCCTGTCTCTTCTCAGTAAATTGGTTTTCATTCAATTTCTGACTGCGATAAGGCTCCAACAAGAAGTCTTGTTTCAATAAACAGTGAATACAAAAGTAATAAATTAAACAGCTTATTGTAGCGAGTTATTGTTCATTAGTTTAACTTGAGGACTATTATCAAGAACGTTTTAATTTAGCTAATATTAACACATTAGGAACAAGAGAACGTGGTAGTTTTCTAAGTTAGCAAAACATTTCTCCATGTTTTAATGTTCAAAAAGCTCTTTCTGCCCAGTCTGCTCTGATTGGCTGATTGGCTCTGATCTGGCTGGCTCTGTTGTGATTGGTCAACCGCTTAGAGATGTCCCGCCCCTTAGCCTATCACGTACAATGTGTTGTAGCGCTGGCCAATAGAGGCGTGAGTGTTACATAGTGATGTCATTATGTTCCGGAAGTAAACAAAGGAGTACAATGGAGGCGTTTCAGGCAAAGGGGAAGACAGGGATTTTAGTCTTTGCAGACCATTTACATGCACTAAAACCTATATAACACATTACAGGAAAGGGGAAACTCCAAAAAGCTAAAATAGTTCCACCTTAACTCTATTTAGACTCGCTATAAAGGACAATTGGACAACGTGAGTTATTTATCTTCCTTTTTTAAAGCCTTGTGCGTTTGATTGGCTCTCCACAATGTCAAATAGAAGGATATTCACATCTGTTTAAAGTGTCAGGTGCTTTGATTTGTATCAGCCAGCCAGGAAACCAAGCTCTCGCTACACAACCACAACAAAGCGCTGTAAACATGTGAGCAGCAGCTGATTGTTGGATTGTCGAACACACAGTGAGGGCAGTGAGCCGTGAACACTATCACGTCTGACTGTGGGATTGCACTCTTTCATCCTAGAGCGACAGTCAACAGCTGCCTCCTGTATTTCCAGCTTTAGTTTAATGCTCTGCCGTGCCGTCATACCTCCATCAACACCATGCTCTCTTTCAAAATGTGTAATATATTGCTAGATGTGTGACATTTCATATTTAAATAGACATTGCACCAGCATTAAGTGGATGCATGTAACACAATTATATTCACCCAAATACTTGCATACTTTTAATTACCCTGATTATTCTCGTTTTGTGCGACTTTATACTTTAACTTCACTACATTTTTAAAGCCAATATTGTAATGTTTACACTGTTACTGAGAGAAAGTCCCTCTAGAGGGGACTTTAGGGCGACTGTGGCTGCGAGGGAGTGCGGTCGTCTTTCAACCAGAAGGTTGTGGGTTCGATCCCAGCCCGTGCAGTCAACATGTCGATGTGTCCTTGTGCGAGATACTGAACCCTGAGTTGCTCCCGATGGCCAACGGTGTGTGAATGTTAGGTCCTAGAGTTAGGTGCACTGCTCTGTGTGAATGGGTAAACGACAGTATGTAAAGCGCTTTGAGGGGTCTTAAAGACTGGATAAAGCGCTATATAAGTATTTAGCCTTTGCAGACCATTTACATGCACTAAATCCTCTAACACACTACAGGAAAGGGAAAACTCCCTATAGCATAATGGGGCCTCTTGACATCTGCTAGCAGTCAATACATGTACAAAATGGTGCCATCATTCTTAATGTCTATCGTTAGAAATGTTTCTTTCTGGCCATAATAATTGAATGTCTGTCTTTACTGTCAGTGCTTTGTTTAAAGTCCTCTAGTGCATTACACACCTGATTTACGCATTCCTCTCTCTTTCTCTCTCTCTAGGTAAGTGACTTTGGACTTTCCCTCTTCCCCCTTCCTGAAACAAGCACCTCTAACCCCACCCGTCAGAGGATGCCCCCTGGAGATAGCCGGTGATTCATCGGTAGCAATGCTGGTTAAAAATATTCCTCCTCCTCCTTATCCCTCTGCTCTACTTCCCTCTGACTGTCAGAGGGATTTAAAGCAGCGCTAAACAACTCTTGGAAGTAAGCTGGTATCATTGTAACGTCCCCTAACGGCCCGTCCACACAGCGGCGTGCGTTGAAGCTTCCAACGCTTCTGCCCATTCACTTTGAATGGGGTGACGTCACTTTTAGCCGAACTGCATTTTGGGAAGCGACGTGGAGCGTTGCTGGCGTTGCTCGATTCAAAAGTTGAGCAATGTTCAACTTTTGGCGCCTCGGCAGAAGCGTCAGCCAATGAAATCCCGTTTATGCAAATCTGCCAGTACAAGCGCTAGCCAATCAAACCGCGTGCATGCTGGGAGAGACTACGCAGGTCATTTCCTCATATTCCAAAAAATGGAGGGAAAATTCATTATAGCGGTAGAGAATCACCCGGTGCTGAATGATCAGTCTCTGTTCATCTACCGGGATACAAACCGGAGGAGCGAGGCTTGGAGGGAGGAGGCAGAGACAGTGGGTGAAACTGGTAGGTTTTCGCCTGTTTGGGGAGTTTATATCCAGTTTACTTCGTTTTAACATTGCTATTGCTTTGTATGTCGGGGGCGGGAGATTCGTGTGATTGGTTGTTGGTCGCGTTGCTCGCAAAAAATCCCCAAGCTTCAGACACGCCCACCGGCAAGCGTCAACGCACGCTGCTGTGTGGACGCTCCGTAACTGGAATATGGGAAAAGTGGGTGTGTTTCTTTGAATGTAGTGTGGACTCGCAGTGAAAGTGGTGTTTGGAGGGTGGCGACGTGTTGTGTTTGTGCTAAGAAGCTGTCTTCTCCACTCCAGCTCCTGCTGAGAGCGGATTATCAGGCTGTGGGTTTGTCCTTGCCTTGCATTGATGCACAGAACCAATTAATCATTGTTCTTCATGCGACCTTTATTAATTTGGGTCTTTGAGGAAGTTCCTTTTTGACCTTGTATGTATGATACCTTTCCAATCGGGTACTCGTTAAGCTTGGTAGGAAAGCAGAATCTGTTCTTTATGAAAAGTTCTCCAGACTCCAGGAAAGACTCCCGACCTTGACAGGGGACGATAAATAATTATCATTACAATGTCTGATACAGTTTGGCTCCATGTGATTATCCTCCCTCCCTTGTCCTTCCTGCTGATATTGGCCTGAAGTACGTTTTATCTTCACCTTCCAGGCGGACCAGATTAATCCAGTGAAATGTGTTTTAGCTAAGTCAGTGCACTAAATGGAGCAGGAGAGGGAACCCAGTGGGTCTGTGTCTCTTGAATTCCAATGAGTTCTTCACAAACGGTGTTTATGCTGCGAAGATCAATCACTTCATAGAGCATTGTTTGGGTTTTAACTTTTGAGGACCTTGTTGGCTTTGGGGATGACGAATTCTCCAGCAATGCTCTCGCAGACCCGACTTCCAACTGATGCAACGGCGCTGCAATTGTTTTTGCTTTTGAACAGTGGTTTCTCAGATCGCCCTGCTCCGTCTGTGCTGCACAGTCAGTCTTCCGCGTTCCACAACTGAGATTGTGTGCCGTGCGAGGCGCCGCAAATGATCCGCGGCCTGCGAAGGGTAAACACTGCTGGTGGGGACTTTGAGCTCGAGGCAGGCGATGCCACATCATTGGCCCTCGTAGCCTTTTCCATCTTCTCAATAACTGCTGTGCACATCACAGCCCATTCATGTCCCTCTGTGAAAACAGTGTCCACTATAATGGCGTCATGTTACGCAGAACATATTACATTCCTGGCAGCACAACAAGAGTTCAGCATTCATTTTTCGTTCCATTCATCTTCATATTTCGTGGCTTATATGCAGTGAATGGAGCTTTGTTCACGACGATACAGATGACCTCTAGGTTTTGTCCTCGCTCAATGGGTTTCTGTGTTCACTCTGATAGAGACAGCGTGGCCCCTGAAGGCCCGAGGACTCCCAGATGATGGAGTGGCGGAGACATCTGCCATGGAGGTGCAGATGGTAGCCTTGGGTACACTGTACCCTGTTGAAGCTGAGAAATATGATTTCAACCTTAGTAAGCCGTATCGACTGAGCCGTGTGCAGCAGGTTGTGGGTGGAGGATTGATTACTGAACAGTGTTCCTACAAGAGAGCGCTGACCTATAATGCTACCGTAAACCGGCAATATGTTGTTCGGAGATACAGCTCCCAGGAAATGTATGTGAATTGGCAGCGATTACATAATCATAGACCGAGGCTTTAAGCGGCCACATAAAACTGTTAACTGCATTTGTCAGAAACCAGTCACAGTGGATGTGTGTTTGAGCAGCACTTACTTTTATGTACGGCTAGAACCGTTTACATTAAACACATCTACCTACCCACCTGAGTTGAATCTGTTTGTGTTTTCATAGATTTTGTTTTCAACTAAGATTCCATTAATTTCACTCATAAACATTTAGTCATACAAGCATAACACGTAATGGAGATTTTTCAAATGGGACACCCCGGACCCTAACCCTAGTTCTAGAAAAGGGTCCCATTCACTAAAAAGCACATTTTTTTTACCTGTATATATTACTAACACATCTATAATTGGACCGAGTTCATGTTTTATACAATATGCAACCGATCTGCAACTAGAATTCCTATATAATTAAAAAATAAGTTGTCCGAATTTTTTATCTTCCGGAACCGGAATCCAGTCTGCTCTGATTGGTTAGCTGTCCGTCTCTGTTGTGATTTTTCAACCGCTTAAATATGTCCCGCCCCTTAGCCTATTATCTACAACAGTGGTTCTCAAACTTTTTTCAATCATGTTCCCCCTTTGAAAACAATATTCCGCCAAGTCCCCCCTGATCAGCGCAAACACAATTTGTTAGGGACAAAATGCCTGTATAAAGAGGTACAGCACAGCGCTGCACCATCAGGGTCTGATTCATTCAAACAACAACAGTAACTGAGAAACACTTAAATGCTACATTTCAAATGTTTACAATCCATCACTAAATTCATGGCAAACCAATTTTAACATCATGCAATAACACTAAGACGACATTAGTTGCATTGAACTGATCTTTTTAATAAGTTGTACTTAATGTAGTGAAACATGGGCTCGTGCTTCACTGAGGATCTTTGTCATTCTGACAGCGAGGCAAACTGCAGTTATTACACTTTGCGTTTTGAAATATGTGTAACTCTGTTCATATAAAACCCACACTGCTCAAACTTCCTTACTTTTCCTAAAATGTGTATATGTATTTACTTTGGGGCGTGGGGAATGAAGAGAAAAAAAGATGAGCATTTTATGAGCATGGGATTTTGACCCCTCATATAAACATATGCATAATGCTGCGCTATACTTTGCGGCCACACGCCGTTGCCAAGCAACGCTTATTGTTTAGGTCCTTTGAAAAGCAGGCAGTCATATAATTAACTAGAACTATCTAGATCTGATGGATTTGGACATAAACGCGAGTGAAGTCTAACCGGACGTGAGAGAGAGATCAGAGATCAGATCAGCTGCTGCTGACGGAGAACACGCAGCTCTGCATGATCACAGCTCCGCCGCTGTGACGGACCGGTGAGCGGAGCAAAACACACTAAGAGTTAGACCTAACACACTTAGCTATTGTATCTACTCTGGAACTAGCTAAACTAGTTATACATACATTTATTCTTTACTGTCGGGTCACTTATTACAGGTTCAGCGAGCAGCACGAGACTGACGGGCTGTCAGGAGAGAGAGAGGAAAAGAGAGCACCCCGTTTATTTTTCTCATTTTATAATCCAGAGTTTCTGTAAACCTTTGAATAAAGTAGTTAATCTACTATTAGTAGTTTGTTTAAATGCATTAATTATGTTTTTTTTTTTCATTAACATAAAATACATCTCACGTACCCCCTGCAGTACTCCAACGTACCCCTAGGGGTCCGCGTACCCCCATTTGAGAACCACTGATCAACAATGTGTTGGAGCACTAGTGTTACAAAGAGATGTCACTATTTCACTGAAGTAAGTGGTTGCCTAGAAGTGTCTATCTGATGTTGTTTTACAAAATCCACAAATAACTTGTATTCCATGTCAAGCAGGTCATAGAGTTTCTATTACAGGGTGATCTAAAACTAATAAATGACTCGATATGGTGAGAAAGCCGTGAGACCCCACAGCTAGCTTCAAGCACTTTCCTAATATGGATACAAGTCTAATCTAGATCTATAACATTCAATCCAAATGTCCATCTTTCAGGAAAAGAACAACAAACTATAAGAAAGATAACAGGCAACTCCTTGTCGCACTCACCAAGTATACGAACTCTAACTAATATAAACCAATTTCAATGCCCACGCCTGAGTCATCATAAACGCCTCATGGATGTTTTGCGTCATTCTTCTCGCAAGGATGTCCTCTGTTCTCCTTGTGCGTGTGTGTCTGAGTGTGTGTGTGTCTGAGTGTGTGTGTGTGTCTGTGTGTGTGTGTGTGTGTGTGTGTCAGGCCTTCAAACCCTGGCCGTCCACCCTCCCTCTGTCGCGAGTCTGGCTGGTGTCCCCCTCTCTCCAGCAGGCCAGCATGGAGAGGGAAGGAGGGCCGTCTGTGCCCAGCCCGGCCACCTGGCTGCCCAGAGGGGAAGGGGGCGTGGAGGCGCTGGAGCGGAGGAAGCGGGTCAGCGGGAAAAATAGATATTTCCCCTCTTTCTCTCCATCCGTCTCTCAATACAGTACAATACAAAGGGGCTTTATTGTTATGACCACATTTTAAACATAGTGTAGTTTCTAGAGCAGCTACTTCCAACATACGGGGGTGTGATTTCAACGCACACATAATCCAGAACGATAATCAATTTTGTCAAGATTAATTCATTTATTTTTCCATTGTAGCATACATATTTTTCTCAGTGCGTCTGCTGTGTGTGGTTGAACTGGTTCAAACCAACCCCTTCCCCATAAACAGACATCATATAGCAAATTGTCACGGTTCTCTCTGTCATGTTTTCCTCCTGGGTTATTGTCTGGTCCTTTTCCCTGTGTTTTTCCTCCTGTCGTTAGTTCCCTGGTGTGTCTTGTTATCTGATTGTGTTCACCTGTGGCCCTTGTGTTTCTCCTCCCCTGCCCGGCTGTTTCTCGTCTTGTGATTACCCCTCCCTGTATTTAGTCTTGTCTCTTCCTGTGTTCAGTGTTGGTGCTTCTTTTGTTTGTGACCGAGTTCACCGTGGAGTGTTTTGTTTGTCCATGTGATATATTAGATAAGAGCCCTTGAAATAAAGGTATTATCAGTGTTATCTGCGTTTGGGTCCTACCTGCTTCATTCTTCGTATCACAAATAGGAGACCAAGGGGTGTCAACAAATATATTCGGGGGCATAAACAACTAAGGTGAGTTGATAAATATTCAACAAATGATATCTTTATGCTATTTATACTAATAACACAAGACATGTTAAACAATTCAAATAAAAACAAACTTATATAATAAGCTCAGTTAAATGGCTCCTACACATAGTATGGCCAAAGCATTCCTCACTAGGCGTTATAACGGAACAAAAGGAAATGAAACACTAAACCTAAATATCAACAATACATGTGGCACATCAGCAAAACACAAAACATACCAACAACGTGCAAATAATAAGAATGATTTCTCTCCGGGCTTCTGTTCTCTCGCCCGCACCGGTCTTCCTCTTCCTTCCTGCTTTCACACTTTGTTCCTCTCACTTCCCTCCTTGATATCTCCCTCTGGTTTCAATCATCTGCTTCTTACTGCATCCATGTTGGTAACAAGTCTATGCGCCTCAGTTAAAGAGGACCTACAGTATTACACTTTTGTGGAGGTTTCCCTTTCCTGTAGTATCGAGGCTTTCGTGGAAGTAGATTGTCTTCAAAGGCTAACATCTAAAATGGACTGCTTTGTTTACTTCCAGAAAATACTGACATCACTTTGTAACACTCACACTTTTATTGGCTAGCACTCCAACACATTGTCCGTGATAAGCTAAGGGGCGGGACATCTATAAGCGGTTGACCAATCACAACAGAGCCGGCCAGCTAACAAATCAGAGCAGACTGGGCTCTGGTTTCAGACAGAGGGTGAAAAGAAGTGCTGCAGCACAGGCAGTATGAGAACAATAAAGAGCTTTTTGAACATTAAAGCATGGAGACATGTAGAGACACTACATACTGATATACACCTGAACATCAGCAGGAGAGGACTCTTTAAAGTAGAGACACTACATACTGATATACACCTGAACATCAGCAGGAGAGGACTCTTTAAAGTAGAGACACTACATACTGATATACACCTGAACATCAGCAGGAGAGGACTCTTTAAAGTAGAGACACTACATACTGATATACACCTGAACATCAGCAGGAGAGGACTCTTTAAAGTAGAGCCACTACATACTGATATACACCTGAACATCAGCAGGAGAGAACTCTTTAAAGTAGAGACACTACATACTGATATACACCTGAACATCAGCAGGAGAGGACTCTTTAAAGTAGAGACACTACATACTGATATACACCTGAACATCAGCAGGAGAGGACTCTTTAAAGTAGAGACACTACATACTGATATACACCTGAACATCAGCAGGAGAGGACTCTTTAAAGTAGAGACACTACATACTGATATACACCTGAACATCAGCAGGAGAGAACTCTTTAAAGTAGAGACACTACATACTGATATACACCTGAACATCAGCAGGAGAGGACTCTTTAAAGTAGAGACACTACATACTGATATACACCTGAACATCAGCAGGAGAGGACTCTTTAAAGTAGAGACACTACATACTGATATACACCTGAACATCAGCAGGAGAGGACTCTTTAAAGTAGAGACACTACATACTGATATACACCTGAACATCAGCAGGAGAGGACTCTTTAAAGTAGAGACACTACATACTGATATACACCTGAACATCAGCAGGAGAGAACTCTTTAAAGTAGAGACACTACATACTGATATACACCTGAACATCAGCAGGAGAGGACTCTTTAAAGTAGAGACACTACATACTGATATACACCTGGACATCAGCAGGAGAGGACTCTTTAAAGTAGAGACACTACATACTGATATACACCAGAACATCAGCAGGAGAGGACTCTTTAAAGTAGAGACACTACATACTGATATACACCTGAACATCAGCAGGAGAGAACTCTTTAAAGTAGAGACACTACATACTGATATACACCTGAACATCAGCAGGAGAGGACTCTTTAAAGTAGAGACACTACATACTGATATACACCTGAACATCAGCAGGAGAGGACTCTTTAAAGTAGAGACACTACATACTGATATACACCTGAACATCAGCAGGAGAGGACTCTTTAAAGTAGAGACACTACATACTGATATATAGCACTTTTAATACACAAAAGGCAACACAAAGTAACATTGGTACTATTTTCTCTACTGAACAAAATAAGTCCAGTATAAATATCTAATAAGATTGAGAACCGTTCCTCCTTCCTGTGGACGGTGCATAATCTGTTCCAGTATGTTCTGTCTCTACCTGGCCGTCCTCCTGCCACAGCCTCACCTCCCGTCTGTTCTCAGTGGAGGACGGTCTGTGCCGGTCCGCACCAGACTGCATCCTGCTGAGCATTACCCACGGTTCACCTCCTGCAGGTGAACATCTGACAAACCAAACAGCATGTTCCTGTAGCCGCCAAGTTTAAAGGAACATACCTTTTCAGCAAAATGCATATATGGATTTAGAAGTGCAACAAACTGTGGCTCGATCCAACCTAACAAAACACAAGGATATTGCCCCCGCAAATGTCTAAACAAGTTGGTAGGAAACCTAAAACTAAATATTCTGCATGAAGCTCTGTGTACCCTGCAGTATTTTATCTACAGGAACTCCTCGGTACAGTCTGTCCTCACCGTTCCTCGCACCATATGTGGTCAGAGCTGCACACTATATTCCACTTACAGTTTGCATCTTCCACACAACCTTGCATGACCTAAAGTTCTTGGAAACGTCACCCTTCTACAAAGTTAAGTCAAGTAAAGTCAATTATTATTGATGTAGAGCCAACTCGAATCAGAAGTTATCTCAAGACATAAAGTTCAGGACTAAACCGTAAAAGTGGAGATAGGAATACAAAGAAATGCAGACTTGTGTGTATTTGTTTGTAAGGAAGTAGATAACCCTAAAGTTCATGGACATCTCAAGCAGCAGGCCGTCACCTCATCTTAAAGTTAGCGAAAGGCTAAACACATTGGTTAACATCAGTGGCCTAAAGAAGTTTGTCTTGGATCCACTTGAGTTTCCTGATGTCAGTTTCACGCATTATTTAACAAGCTTTTCCAACACTCTCCTGCCATCACTATGCATTGTAATACACGTGTGAGCACTTAACATGCATGTCAGTTTTTTAATCTACTTTCCATTTCGGAAGTCATTTGAGCCTTAATTATTTTCCAGCTCTTCTGGAGGAGCTGACACGCGTTCCAGAGGTCAAACTGTGAGGCCAGGTGAAACTAAACTCACCATATTGCCTTCTCCTCTTCCTCCTCCTCCTTCCCCTGCCTCCCCCCTCGGGCTGATAATAGAGATTTGGGGCTCCCCCGCTGCTCGAGCCACCTGTGATATTATCTCTGAGCTCCACTCGGCGAGGTGGGACTCTTAGCCCTCTCTATGGGACCCAGGAATTAAAATTAACTTTACGGCTAAGTGGATCAGATGTCTGGATCTGAAAGGATGAGCAGAAGGCATTACATTGAAATTGTTTCTCTCTTTTTCTGGGAGAGAAGAAACATATGTGCATGGATGAAAGGGGAAGTACCTATTTCCTAAACCCAGTTACTGGACGTTTTTTATGGAAATGCAACGACTATCGCATGAGGGTTAGGGTAACTTGATTACATATGCATTTTATATATCATATGTATTTATTTCAACAAGGACCATGCATACAAATACATTCATCTCACACAAGAGAAGAGATTAATTATGCCAGGTTATAGCTAATATCCATCTGCAGTCCTTAGGCAGGTTTGTTTGCCTGTCTGATCAGTTATAGCACAAAACACAGTGGAATTAGAACTGAACTAACAGGATCAACCTGTTTATTGACCCATTTCTATCATAATTGTATATTAAACACCTCATACAATGACATTTTTTTTTTCTGGGAGAGAAGAAACATATGTGCATGGATCAAAAGGGGAAGTACCTCTTTTCAAAACCCAGTTACTGAACGTTTTCTATGGAAATGCAACGACTATCGCGTGAGCTTAGGGTTACTTGTTTACTTATGCATTTAGTTTGCCTGTCTGATCAGTTATAGCACAAAACACAGTGGAATTAGAACTGAACTAACAGGATCAACCTTTGTATTGACCTATTTTTATCCCATTTGTATACATTGAAATTGTTTGGGAGAGAAGAAACATATGTGCATGGATAAAAGGGGAAGTACCTCTTTTTAAAACCCAGTTACTGGACGTTTTTTATGGAAATGCAACGACTATCGAGGGTAACTTGATTACCTCTGCATTTACTTTGCCTGTCTATGGATCTGTAATTTGCCGCCTATTGCAGACCACATGGTGCATAGAGGCGGGGGGCGTTCATTCATACGAGGCAGCACGAAGCCAGCTATTGGTATTTTGGTGGAAAATGTGTCCGAGCCGCTGTGAATGGACCTCTCCAAACCACGTCTGTTTCTGCCGGTCTGCTGCCAGCCCTATGATTCTGTCCCCGAGAGCAAAGTAAATACTTGGAGCAAAAATGGCCAAAATAACATGTTTCAATTTACATAACCCATTTTAATTAAACACTCCACACCAGTAGATGCCATTAAATCAGCTACAGAATTAACATCTCATGTGTGTTAAAGCAGTAAAGCAGTCTGCACTTATGAAGAAATAACATGAGGGCGTCCACAGCTGCAGAATATGTAGGATTACAGCTGCCCATCAGTTCTCTGATTCATCGCCTCATATCCACTTTTTAGGATAAATCGAAACGCAGTAGAATTACAACTGAACTAACGGGATCAACCTTGTTATGACCTATTTTTATCATCATTGTATATTACATTTAAAAAAAGCCCCACCTTCTACCTGTGGCTGCAGATTGTTGGTGTTGAATATCACAAAAAAACACTTAACTGTTGTCTTTCAATCAGAAGGTTGTTGGTTCGATCCCAGCTAATGCAGTCAACCTGGACGTTTATATGTATCCTTGCTTACTTGAAGTAAACGGTTATTTTTTTTATTTTTTTTGTAAATGATTGAGTCTTCTTGCATTTGAATGTTGGAGTTTTTTATACCTCGGGACTGTGGGAAACAGTATTTCAATCTTTCTGTGGGCACAAACATATTTTGAGATTGACAATAACGTTGACTTCGACTTTGAAAACCTGTCGATATGTCCTTGGGCAAGATACTGAATTCTGAGTTGTTCCCGATGGCTGAGTGTGTGTGAATGTGTGTGTGTGAATGTGTGTGTGAATGTGTGTGAGTGTGTGTGAGTGTTAGCTTCCCTAGAGCAAGTGTTACTGCTCTGCATGAGGTGTGAACGGGTGAATAACTCGTATGTAAAGAGCTTTGAGGGGTCATTAAGACCTTGGTACGCCCACGAATGACTGTATGTTAGCAAAAGACCCACCACTTGATACCTGTTGTTGCACTTTAGCATTTGGCCATTGGTGGTCCACGCTCTAGCAGAAATTATGATTTATTTCAGGACTATAACACTAGTCTCAAGAAAATATGAATGACGTTGGTGCTCTTTCTCCTCATTGTAAATGTGATGCCCCTGTGGGTTCATCTGGAGAGGGTGTGGCTTATGGAGCTATTTCAGGGTCATAAGTTTTGATCATTCAAAAAAATACAATTTATTTGAAAGTTCAAGTTTTCATCCTGAACTTTGAAAAATACAATGATGTATTCAAAATAAAAATAAGTATTTGAAATCATTTTTCAGGTTGAATATTATTTTGATTTAGTTCAGCAATTTTTTTTGAATAAGATATTTATTTTCAGATTTCACTTTTTTTACATATTTTGATATTTGAATCCTTATTTTTTTCAGTTGCAGATTTTTCGTTTTCAGATTCAAAACAATTATTTTTTCAGTTTCAAATCTTGTTTTTTCAGGTTTCACATTGCTTTTCACCTTCAGATCGTTTTTCACCTTCAGATCGTTTTTCACTTTCAGATCGTTTTTCACTTTCAGATCGTTTTTCACTTTCAGATCATTTTTTTTCGCTTTCAAACTTTTGGCCCTGATGTTGCTTGGGGGGGCGGGGCTTAGCAAAGAGTAGTTGGGCATCCTGAGTGACAGGCCTCCCTCTGTCATGTTGCATTTCAGTTGTTTTACTTTGTGCACCTCAACCCCCTCACACATACATGTTCATGCAATCCTCACCCTGCAGTTCCATTACTGACGTTCACACCTCATGCTTTGCACTTGATTCATTTGGTTGATTTGAATTGTTTGTTTAATTAAACATCTGTTGCTAACCGTTGCTATGGTGTGTCTCCTCTTTGTTGTGAGCCAGGTCATAACAGGAAATAATAAGAAAAGGTTGCTCGCGCTCAGAGAAAGATGCTATCTAGACACGTGCCCGAAAATCTGGTCATCAATGGGCATCAAAGGCAATATTAGCTAAAGAAGAATAAAGTGTTTAATCTAATACATTTCTGAAATGGAAACTAAAGACAGTATTATAGAGTTAACCCCTTCAACGCGTCGAGATCTGTCTTTTTCTCCTCCTTCTCGTGATCAAACTGAATATCTGTGGAATAAAATAGAACTCATAGAAGAATGTAGAATTTCAGTAGCTCAAATGAAAGCTCCTTTTGAGTGCGATGTGTACGAGGTTGAAATGACCGTGTTTCTGCTGCTCCTTAACAACTGAGCTTTGTTGGATCTTAATGGATTTTAAAACAGCTTCTATTTAAGTCAAGCAGCCTTTTATATTGCTTCACCTAGTGCTACACAATTAGCCTCTCTTTCAGGAGCTGCTAACGTATAGGATAATCACACAGGCATTATGGGTAATTTTATGGAAACCTCCCTGGGTGCACCTGTTAAATGGGCCTTATCATTATGTATGTAAAGTCTCCCGGAGAAGGTTAAACACTGTTTGTTATTTTCTTCAGATACCTCCCCTCTCCAAACGCTCCATAATGATCCGCTTTATGCAAATCTGGTGATTCTTTTTAGAATAAACGCAACGGCAAGCTTTTTAAACGGGGGAATAGTGAGGAATATTTTTGATCAAATAAGATGTTACATGCTGCAGCCCCTCAGAGCGAACAGTCTACTTTCAGGCAAGTTTATTTAGAAAGCACTTTTCTGTACGCGACAATTCAAAGTTCTTTACAAAACAAATTCAAAGACTTTTTAGGAATAAATACATTAAAAACACATTATACAATTTTACAACAGACATTACAAAGCAAAGATAATAAAATAAAACGCTGCCTCTCCATGTTTTGTTGTTACTCTCGGAGCCGATAGCAGACCCATCCCAGAAGACCTGAGGCACCTTGATTGCTCGTAATTATGCAGGAGTTCAACAATATACTTTGGTCCTAAACCATGTAATGATTTAAAAACTAGCAGCAGTACTTTAAAATCAATTCTTAGGCCGACTGGAAGCCAGTGTAGAGATTTCAGAACCGGACTGATGTGATCCACTCTGTTAGTGTTAGTGAGGACTCGAGCAGCAGCGCTCTGGATCAGCTGCAGCTTTCTGATGGATTGTCAGCCGTCTGAAGACACTATTGCAGTAGTCGAGTCTACTGAAAATAAAAGCACGGACAAGCTTTTCTAAGTCCTGCTGCGACATTAGTTTTTTAATCCTCGATATGTTCTTCAGGTGATAATAAGCAGACCTAATGACTGTTAGAATGTGGCTGTTGACATTGTTTTAATAGCCATCTTTTTGCTCACATGACACTGCAGTGAGGGAAGCTGGGGACTATTACCTCATTCACACCAACCGTGTTTCAGGGCCGGTTCGGAGCTGGAGCTTGAAAAGCACCGGGTTTTCCTGTTCACACCGCAGCGGAGCCGCCTCTTAGCTCCGGAATCCGGTTCGTTTCAAGCACCAAAAAATTGTCCGGCCAGAGCAAAAGCACCGCATACGTCACGCTTACGTCGAGGCGGGGGCGGGATCAACTCCTGAACAACAACAAGAAGCCCGCGTTTTATCCAGTTTGTACACAAAGATGGAGAAACTTATCAAGCAGCAGTGGTCCACTGAAGAGACCAGCTACCTACTGGGAATCTGGTCTTCTGAAGAGGTACAGAGGAAGCTGGAGCACAATCGGCCATTGTTGTTGTTGTCGGTGTCAGCTGTGAGGGGTTTCCGCACGGTTTGGCTTTATGAAGCAGGCACGCAAACGGTTACATCATGACGCAAACGATGACGCAATGACGCAGCACCAGTCGGACTCTGGGCGGTGTGAAAAGAGCCGGAGCTAAACCGAAGAACCGGTTCTGAACCTGAAAAGCTCTAGCACGGAGCTTGAACCGGAGTTGCGTTGGTGTGAATGAGGTATATGTAACTGTTGCATTATCACTCACACTGCACATTTCTCTCCTGCCGAAAGCCCACGTACGGACAGACGATTGATAACTCACGGCTTTGTATCGTCCGCTCTTTCTTCTTCTCTGGGTGTCATGCCACAATGGACTGCTCGGAAATCTATACCTTATATTTATCCAGCAGAAGGTCAGCAGCACTGAGCTTTCTGTGTTATTGATCGGTGCCATCCATAATGCAGCTACAGTGTTGGAAGAGCTGCTGGACATCTGCAGACCCTCAAAGGTTAACAACAATTAATAAGATGGCACAAGTTTATGACAACTGTTATTTTGACCATGATTTCTACCGGTTATATTCTATACAAAGTGTAAGTGTGTGTATTTTACTTAAACTTGTCATGATCATATTTATATTTTAAATATTTTCTATTGGACATTTAACTTTATTTTTGTATGTTAATATACATATTTTTTAATTTTAATTGATTTTTTCTTTGCACATTCTTTGGTTAACTTTTGTTTATATATATGTTTTGCCTAATATTGAGCAACTGTCACATAATTAAAACAAAGTGTTCGTATTATAATTACAATATACTCAGAATATAGTAGTCAGTAAATCAGACGGCAGTTGAACCAAATGATAACTAACAGTGTTTATTTTGACTTAAGCTCAAAGCATCAATCAATCAATCAATGTTTATTTATATAGCCCAATATCACAAATGTTACATTTGTCTCAGTGGACTTCACAGTTTGTACAGAATATCAGTATGACAATACGACACCCTCTGTCCTTAGACCCTCTGTCCTTAGACCCTCTGTCCTTAGACCCTGTGTCCTTAGACCCTCTGTCCTTAGACCCTCTGTCCTCAGACCCTCTGTCCTCAAACCCTCTGTCCTCAGACCCTGTGTCCTTAGACCCTCTGTCCTTAGACCCTCTGTCCTCAGACCCTCTGTCCTCAAACCCTCTGTCCTCAGAGCCTCTGTCCTTAGACCCTCTGTCCTTAGAGCCTCTGTCCTTAGAGCCTCTGTCCTCAGACCCTCTGTCCTTAGACCCTCTGTCCTTAGACCCTCTGTCCTTAGACCCTCTGTCCTTAGAGCCTCTGTCCTTAGACCCTGTGTCCTTAGACCCTCTGTCCTTAGACCCTGTGTCCTTAGACCCTCTGTCCTTAGACCCTCTGTCCTCAGACCCTCTGTCCTCAGAGCCTCTGTCCTTAGACCCTGTGTCCTTAGAGCCTCTGTCCTTAGACCCTGTGTCCTTAGACCCTCTGTCCTTAGAGCCTCTGTCCTTAGACCCTGTGTCCTTAGACCCTCTGTCCTTAGACCCTGTGTCCTTAGACCCTCACATCGTACAAGGAAAGACTTCCAGAGAAAACCCACAGTTTAAAGGGAAACATGGGAGAAACCTCAGGGAGAGCAACAGAGGAGGGATCCCTCTCCCAGGACGGACAGACGTGCAATAGATGCCGTGTGTAAATCAAAGAGATAATACATTTGCAACATAGGTAGTCCAAATGTTTGGATATGCATGTGTCTGTAATAAAGCATCACACCTATACATATCTGTCACTTTAGATATGTCACATTTAGGGCGAGGCACAATAGGCACATTTAGGGCGAGGCAAGTTCATTCATAGAGCACATTTCAACACAAGGAAATTCAAAGTGCTTTACAAAAATGAAAAAATATTAAGAAATTATATTTAAAAGCAAAGGGTACATGAATTAAAGTGACAGTGCAGTGTGCGATACACACGTCTGAAATGTTTAGGTCTGACTCTCAATCATTGATAACTTTTTAGCAGAAATAGTTTTCTATCACCTCACGTTCTTTCTACTTTCTTGTTCAACTTGTCCTTTAGTTATTTTAAGTGTTTCATGCTAAACGAACCCCACTTTGGAAAACTATAATCTGACCCCATGATACCTTTTAGTTTTCGCCAAAACTATTCCTCTTTTTTATTTTTAAATGCACAATAGGCACTTTCACACCGGAGTACTTTTCCCTGTACTTTTCCCGTTTAGTTCCGTTAGTGCCTGGAATTTTGCGTTCACACCAAAAAGAGAACTTAGTTCAGATCACTTTTACCCCCATTGTTAGTGCCTGCTAGAGAGGTGGGGCTATCCTGGGGAGAAAAAGTACCAATTTCTATTGGCTGGGCGAATTGCAAACCACGCCCCGTAAAACTCTGAAATGTTTTGTGAAGCCGCCATTGTATTTGCTGGCATTAGCATTATTAGCATTAGCATTATTAGCATTAGCCCCGCGCACCAGCTTCTACTGAAGCCAGTCCCCAACTCCGGGGACTTCGGGTGGCAGTACTGTAAAGCGTCACACTGTAAAGTATCTTTGAGTTGTGAAAAGCGCTATATAAATAAAATGCATCATCATCATCAGTAAACCCAAAGCAGAAGAAGACGAAGTGACGTCAGCGGCTTCATTTGCGTAATCTTCCCTCAGGGAACTTATTCCGGTGTGAACGCGATCAGCTCTTAGTTCCATGGGGGTACTAAGTGCTGGGAACTAAGTACGGCAAAGTACTTGGTGTGAAAGCGGCTATAGTTAAGTTTACCTTGTCTTTCTAGGACTTTTTTGGTGTCCTCCGTGAACCAGGGTCTTGAAACCAAAACGGATTTCTGTACCCCATGTTACCATTTTAGCTTTCGCCAAAACTATTCCTCTTTTCTTTAAATGCACATTAGTTAAGTTTAAGTTGTCTTTTCTAGGACTTTTTTGGTGTCCTCCGCAAACCAGGGTCTCGAAACCAAAACGGTAGGGTAGGTAAGAGTTGCTCCGTTAGCTGTAAAGATGTTTTAGCTGTAAGCCTGGATTTGCATTTCCAAATATTCTGTTTGTTTTCTCGCTCCGTCCGCCTACTTTCTTTGCAGTCACTGCATCCTCCAGATCTCAGCAGTTAGAGAATATGTCACATGTCTTTAATATAATAAGCAAATGGCCGTGTGCACTGCTAATGGATCCAGTGACGACTCCTTTGTTCACGTTGACCCCTCTCTAGCATGAGACCCACAGGGTTCTTACGGTCATTAAAAACCTGGAAAAGTCATGGAAATTCAAAATGCTAATTCCAGGCTCTGGAAAAGTTATGGAAAACAATATTTTTCCCAAAGTTTTGGAAAAGTCATGGAAATATAACTAAAGTTGCATCAAATATAATTTATATTTTATCTAATCGCCAAAATAGTAATACTATAATGATAATAAATACTGTATCGTATAGTAATGAAATGTAAAATGGCATTTAACTGACGAGGTATTTTGCTGGTGAGAGATTTTAGTTGCTTTAGCCTGTAGAACAGGGCTTCTCAAACTCTGGACTGAGGTCCGGATCCGGACCGAACTGCAAATCAATCCGGACCGAACCCTGTGTCCCATTATTAAAAAATAAATAAATAATAATTTCTGATTCTGAAGTTAAAGTGGACCTATCATGCTATATTGGAAAAATATATTGTGGGCCATACCTATACAAAACATGTCTGTGAAGTTTTTTGCTTAAAATACCAAACAGATCACCCATTGTAGCCATGCCTCATACTGCTCAAACCCCTCTTTTGAAGCCCTGTTAGAGAAATGCGGATTTTGGGTCCTTAGCTAAAAAAAAAAGAAAAAAAAGAGGAGGCGGAGCTAATGCCTGATCAGAATTCTACCGGAGATAAAGTTAAATTCTGCTGTGATAAAACGCCATCCTGTTCTAAACCACATCAAGGATTATTTCTGAAACAGAATGGAGCTCAAATGCTTTTTCTCTTGCGGGTTTATCACAAGGTGAGTTCCTTTCTTTATTTCCTGCTTTTTAAACACATGTGCTCTCCAGTAAGGCAAGGCAAGTTTATTTATATAGCACCTTTCAGCACCAGGCAATTCAAGGTGCTTTACAAAAATGAAAGACATTCAGACAAAGGCATTTTAAAAACAGTAAAAGATAATAAAAGAAACATTAAAACAAAAACAAAAAATGAAAGACATTAAGAAAATGGCATTTAAAATCAGTCATTAAAAAGAAAAGCTAATAAAATAAACATTAAAAGATAAAAGTTACAGTGCAGTCTAAGATATGAATAGTTCAATTCTTTAGGTTCTTGATTTTTAATTTACTCAAAGAACCTCCCTTTGGAAATCCGAACATTTCCGTCCAGATTTATAATTTTGACAGACTGTTTTCACCATGTTTTGCTCACATGACATCCACAATCGGACCCTCAGGAGGGTGTACTAGCCCCCTACTCTGCTTTGCGTTCCATAACAAAGTCTTTAAGTGTTACCAAAACACTATTTTTCACCCGTCGGTGATGTGATATTTGTTCCTCAGTACAAATCACACAAAGACTGATCGTAAACCCTGGCTACGACGGATATCCCAAATATCCTACTTTCGAGCAGTCCCTCTAATAAATGTCATGGAGTTTAATTACGTTTAACTGTAAACAATTTATACACTGTACATCTCACCGAGCATTGAAAGCCTTCTTTCCTTCACATTCATCTTCAACCTTAATATTTTCTTAAATCCACGAGGCCAACTGCCTTCTTTCACTGCACTCTGCTTCATCCTCCCACTATTTTAAACACTTTCTGTGAGTGTCCCGCTTTTCTAAGTCTCTTACTTTAATTGTATTTTTACCCTTCATTCCGTCTTCATGTTCTTGTAATTTATTCTTTAGGTTCTTGATTTTTAATTTACTCAAAGAACCTCCCTTTGGAAATCTGAACATTTCCGTCCAGATTTTTAATTTAGACAGACTGTTTTCACCATGTTTTGCTCGCATGACATCCACAATCGGACCCTCAGGAGGGTGTACTAGCCCCCTACTCTGCTTTGCATTCCATAACAAAGTCTTTAAGTGTTACCTGAACACCCCGTGTTACCAAAACACTATTTTTCACCCGTCGGTGATGTGATACTTGTTCCTCAGTACAAATCACCCAAAAACTGATCGTAAACCCTGGCTACGACGGATATCCCAAATATCCTACTTTCGAGCAGTCCCTCTCATAAATGTCATGGAGTTTAATTACATTTAAATTTAAAACATTAAAAGAAAAATACATGGATAAAAGTTACAGTGCAGTCTAAGATATGAATAGTTCAATTAAAAGCAGCGACAAAAAGAAAAGTCTTCAGCCTGGATTTAAAAGTAGTCAGAGTTGCAGCGGACCTGCAGGTTTCTGGGAGTTTGTTCTAGATATTTGGAGCATAATAACTGAACGCTGCTTCTCCATGTTTAGTTCTGACTCTGGGGACAGAAAGCTGACCAGTCCCTGAAGACCTGAGAGATCTGGATGGTTCATAATTTAGCAGGAGGTCAGAAATGTAATTTGGACCATAACCAGTCAGTGCTTTATAAACCAGCAGCAGTATTTTGAAATCTATTCTTTGACACACAGGAAGCCAGTGTAAAGACTTCAGAACAGGAGTGATGTGATCCACTTTCTTAGTGTTAGTGAGGACTCGAGCAGCGGCGTTCTGAATCAGCTGCAGCTTTCTAATAGATTTGTTAGTGAGACCTGTGAAGACACCATTGCAGTAGTCGAGTCTACTGAAGATAAAAGCATGGACAAGTTTTTCCAAATCCTGCTGTGACATTAGTCTTTTAATTCTAGATATATTCTTTAGGTGATAGTAGGCTGATTTAGTAACTGTTTTAATGTGACTGTTGAAACTCAGGTCAGAGTCCATGACTACAGCTAGATTTCTGGCTTTATCTGTTGTTTTGAACATTGCAGACTGAAGCTCAGCGCTAACTTTTATACGTTCTGCTTTGGCTCCAAAAACCATTACCTCAGTTTTATCTTTGTTTAATTGGAGAAAGTTCTGACACATCCAGTCATTGATTTGTTCAATGCACTTACTCAGTGCTTGAATTGGAGCATAGTCTCCTGGTGAAATTGTTACGTAAATTTGTGTGTCATCCGCATAGCTATGGTAAATTATTTTGTTGTTTTTCATTATCTGAGCCAGTGGTAGCATGTAGATGTTAAAGAGAAGAGGCCCCAAGATGGAGCCTTGAGGAACCCCACATGTCATATTTGTCAACTCAGATGTGTATTTACCTATAGAAACAAAGTTGTTTCTGTCCTTTAGGTAGGATTCAAACCAATTTAGAACTGTTTCCGAAAGTCCCACCCAGTTTTCCAGTCGGTCTAGTAATATGCTGTGGTCAACAGTGTGAAACGCAGCACTGAGATCTAATAATACTAACACTGAAGTTCTGCCACTGTCTGTGTTTAAGTGGATGTCATTGAAGACCTTTACAAGAGCAGTCTCAGTGCTGTGGTTTGGACGAAAGCCTGACTGGAACACATCGAAACAGTTATTTAAATGAAAGAAATTACTCAACTGTTGAAAAACAACTTTTTCAATGATTTTACCTAGAAATGGGAGGTTTGATATGGGCCTGTAATTGTTCATTACTGAAGCATCTAGATTATTCTTTTTTAAGAGCGGTTTAATGACTGCAGTTTTCAGGGCCTTTGGAAAAATACCTGAGTGAAGAGATTTGTTTACTATATGAAGTAGATCTGAGGCCATGCAACGAAAAACATCTTTGAAAAATCCTGTTGGAATAATATCAAGGCAGCAGGAGGAGGATTTCAGAAGTTGAATAATGTCCTCTAGGTTTTTATCATTAATCTGATGGAATTGTGTCATGGTGTTTGAATTGATGTTAAGTGGATACAGAGACAACACATTTGCTGTTCCTGATACAGAGGCACTGACTGCTTGTCTGATTTTCTGAATTTTGTCAGTGAAGAAGGCAAAATCATTGCACGCCCTAGTGGATAGAAATTCAGAGGCTACTGACACTGGGGGGTTAGTTAGTCTGTCGACGGTAGCAAACAAGGCACGTGCGTTGTTTTTGTTTTTGGTAATGATGTCAGAGAAGAACGATTGTCGTGCGTTTTTCAATTCCAAATTATAAAGGCCAAGTCTCTCTTTATAGATTTCAAAGTGAACCTGGAGATTTGTTTTTCGCCACCTGCGTTCAGCTTTTCGACATTCTCTTTTTTCTGTTTTCACGGTCATGGCCTTTCTCCATGGAGATATTTTCTTGCCAGACACTTCCTTTACCTTAGTTGGAGCAATGGCATCTATAACATTTTTAATTTTTGAATTAAAATGATCTACTAGCTAATTTACTGAGATGTTAGCAGGGGCAAGTGTGGAAGAACAATTCTGAGTAAACATTTCCCTATTATTTTCAGTTAAATATCGCTTTGTGGTTACCTCTTTCTGAACATTTTTGTGAACAGAAATAGAGCTCTCAAAGAAAACACAGGAATGGTCAGAGAGTGCAACATCAGTCACCACAACCTTAGAGATATTCAGACCCTTTGAGATAATTAAGTCCAGAGTGTGCCCCTTATTGTGCGTGGGCTCCGTCACATGCTGAGTCAGTCCATAGCTATCAAGAACACAAAACAGTTCTTTTGCCCCTCTGTCCTGGGGGTTGTCAACATGGATGTTAAAATCGCCATCAATGACTAGACGGTCAAAGTCAATACACACTACAGACAGCAGTTCAGTAAAGTCATCAAAAAAGCTTGCGCAGTATTTGGGTGGTCTATAGATATTTAGGAACAGAGCTCGAGAGGAGCATTTCAGCTGAAGGGCCACATATTCAAAAGAAGCAAAGTTCCCATAAGATGTCTTCCTGCATTGAAGGGAATCATTGAACAGAATAGTAACTCCACCTCCTCTCTTTTGCATTCTTTCCTGACTCATAAAACTAAAGTTGGGAGGGGTTGATTCGATAAGAACAGCTGCACTGTTATTTTGTTCAATCCAAGTTTCTGTTAAAAACATAAAATCAAGATTGTGCTCAGTGATAAAATCATTGATTAAAAATGTTTTTCCTGGCAAAGACCTGACATTTAATAAAGCTAGTTTAAGTTTGTTAAACACACTATCAGTCATGTTTTTTGTAACAAGCTGTGGCTGACATGGAATCACTGCTAAATTAGATAAACTCACACAAACGTTTGAGCGCTTCCTGTATCTAAGATGATTCACCGCTCTTAATCTATTACCTATCAACACAGATATCGGCAAAGCTACTGGCAGGCAGGGCCCTGGCATGTCCTGGAAAGAGTTGAGAGTGCCATACGCCCTTGTGCCTGGACCCAGCACATATCAGTATGGAGACGGGGGAGATGGTGCGGGGGTAAAGGACACGCTGCCAGGGGGGGGAGGTGGTTGACGTATGCGCGGTGATGAAGACGGGGGAGATGGTGGGCGTCTCTGCGGTGATTTTGGTGGGCGTCGTTGAGGAGCGGGGGTAAAGGACATGCTGCCAGCCCTGCGTATCGCCTTAGTTTGTCTTTGAACTCCAGGAAGGAATCGGTGCCAACCCTCTGTATCTCCTTCTCCAGGAGGGTGAACGGAGTATCCTCAAAGGTGTTGACAGGGGGGGGGGTGACGGGCAGTGGAGACTCCTCCATGTGTTTCATAGGTCTCCCATAATCATAACATTCCTCAGGCGGGTGCAGTGATAATTCTTCAGTACAGGTTAGCTCTGAGTGTTAGCGAGGCTTGCTAATGTAAACAAAAAAAACGTCATTGATACTGGCATTGATCCGTACCATTGACCTTGTATACAATTCACAAGTGGACCTTCAACAAAAAAGTTTGAGTACCCCTGCTGTCGAAGCTAGTAAGCCTACTATTTGATTTGTTTTAGATAAGCACGACATGTTTCATATGCAGACCTTATTTTCCTGTTCCATGTTAAAATAAACCATGTTCAGTGGTACTGCTGAGAAAGAGTCATGTTATTGGTCATGGAAAATTAGGTAAAGGTCCTGGAGAAGTCATTGAAAACCATTGGTGAAAAAGTGTATGAACCCTGGACCCATTAAAGAAATTGGGGGACAATTAGCCTTTTCAATGTACAAATGTATTGTCATGTTAAGCTGATGCTAATTGTAAGCCTCTGCAGACTCAGCCAAAACATGAGAAGTTTATCACAAAGAAAAGCAATTTTTACACCTTGGCAGTGACATTTTCATTAACACATTGATTTAAAAGCTGTGTTCCCACTAATGCGTGTGTTAATGTTCTCCAAGCTCTTATTTTGCACGGTTTCATATTTCATGAACATGGCACGGCGTTCCCAGCGGGGAACAGCGAGGCTGCTGATAGGATCTCTTTGATTACACTTCTTTCACTGTTTCCCTTTGTCACCTCGTCAAACTCTGTGTAGTGAGTTGCTGCCTCGGAGCATTTTGCTATCAGCGTGGAACAATGTGCTGAACACTTCTCGAGGCGTCAATCACGGCAAAATGTATTTTCTTTTCAAAATCACAATCACACATCATGAACCGAGCTAACAGTGCGGTGCTTAATCTGGGTCTTTTATCCCAAAGATAAAGGTGCCATTGAACGTCAGAGTATTTATTTGCTTCAAGAGTTTTGCTTCTTCATTTACAAGCTTGTCCTTGGCAGCTGTTTTCGCTTCGCTCTTGGATGGATGGTGTTTTTATAGCCATGATAAACTAGATTTTCATAAGATTTGTCTCTTTTTTTTGCAAGTCTCTAAAGCTTTAAAAGGCGCTGCTAGACAATCTCATCCCCAATAAGTGGCACAGTTAAAATTCAGTGATTTTTGCAGACCTTCCTCTGGGGAAGCTTTGACTTACAAATCATTTAAAATTGCCTCTGCAATCATATGCTGTCCAAGCTGGTAAACATGTGCAGTAGTCAGACTGCATCATATCTTGTGATTAAAGTCCCTCAAAACATTTTTGATCATCCGTGCCTCTCAGACACTGAGAAATGATCCTCTGGGATCAATTTCCAAGTGGTCCAATTTCTTCTGGAAGGTGTTTAGAAAGAGTTGCTGATAACAATATAATTGCAGGAACAATTTCCGACCTGATTCACAGCTTCCACATCATATCTTTTTATTCTAGAAGCCCCCTCGGGGGACACGCTACAGTTCCCCTCACTCACGGAGATATTTCACTGCTTCCAAATTGGCCGTTTGTCATTTATAGCCCACAGGTGGCAGATCCAGCAAACTGCAGCCCACTCTTTACCCCCCCCCCAGCTGCAGTATTGATACACTGTGAAATGAGTGATCTGGGATAAGCAGGCTGTAACGCCTCAGGATCTCTGTTGACCTTGCAGTTTGCCGTTTTACCGTCCCTCTAACAACCTGTTAGGCCTTTTTTATGTTGGAGGCAAACGCGCTACAACGGTCCAAAACACCTACATTAGGAGGAAGGCAGCACTTTCAGAGACGAAGAAGATATCAAAACACAAATGTGCCAAAACACATCATTCAACTTGTATAGTTTCTACTTTTTAATGCTGTTTTATTTCTATTTTGAGAATTTAGAATTGTTTATTTCTACTCTTTTAATTGGTGTAATGCCTTGTCTTTCATGCTGCAAACATTTCCAATATTGGGATCATTAAAGTACATCTTATCTTAAATGAAGAAGCATCTTCACCAACTTGATGAAACATGCGCAGCGTTTACTAAAAACTCAGCACAAATGAAACGCTGCAAGAAACACAACGGAAACCAGGGGACACTAAAAAGTGACGCACACAGCTGGGGCCGAGTTAAGAGGCTTCTCAATACTCAAATTTCCCCTCCTCGACTCCTCGGTCCTCCGGTAGTGACCCAGAAATGGATTTCAGCGTGCCATTTTGAAGGACATCTCATTTCTCTAAATGCACATCGAGGATCGAGCGTTGAGGAGGCTCTCTGGAGGAGCTTTAACCGAGGAGAGAGCGTCGATGAGGCTCTCTGGAGGAGCTATAACCGAGGATCGAGCGTCGAGCGTCGAGGAGGCTCTCTGGAGGAGCTATAACCGAGGAGAGAGCGTCGAGGAGGCTCTCTGGAGGAGCTTTAACCGAGGAGAGAGCGTCGAGGAGGCTCTCTGGAGGAGCTATAACCGAGGAGAGAGCGTCGAGCGTCGAGGAGGCTCTCTGGAGGAGCTATAACCGAGGAGAGAGCGTCGAGGAGGCTCTCTGGAGGAGCTCTAACCGAGGAGAGAGCGTCGAGCGTCGAGGAGGCTCTCTGGAGGAGCTATAACCGAGGAGAGAGCGTCGAGGAGGCTCTCTGGAGGAGCTATAACCGAGGAGAGAGCGTCGAGGAGGCTCTCTGGAGGAGCTATAACCGAGGAGAGAGCGTCGATGAGGCTCTCTGGAGGAGCTATAACCGAGGATCGAGCGTCGATGAGGCTCTCTGGAGGAGCTCTAACCGAGGAGAGAGCGTCGAGCGTCAAGGAGGCTCTCTGGAGGAGCTCTAACCGAGGATACACTGATGGTTCCTCCACGGCTCCTTCGCGGATGCATTTCCGGGAACGGTGGAGGCGTGACGCACGGCCGGACTTATCTCAGCCAATGACAGCTCTGCATGCATCCGCTGGATATTATATTAGTAACTGCTCTCATCTTGTCGCGATGTTTCCAGAGAGAACAGCTGTGAGGTCCGTGCAGAAAGCAGAGCAGTGTGTAAAATATATATCACTCAGTATAACAGGCCTACTCTTTTTATTTGCTGTAGTTTAGTAGATATCTACAAACAAAGAGTCGATATTTTAAGACCATTTAGTGCTTCACAAAATAAAATACACAACGGCTGTAGCCTGATTATGCTTTAGGAGCAGTAGGTGTGTGTGGTACAGTGTGTAGGTGTGTGTGTGGTACAGTGTGTAGGTGTGTGTGTGGTACAGTGTGTAGGTGTGTGTGTTGTACAGTGCGTATGTGTGTGTGTGGTACAGTGTGTAGGTGTGTGTGGTACAGTGTGTAGGTGTGTGTTGTACAGTGTGTATATGCGTGTGTGTTGTACAGTGCGTAGATGCAGCGGACAGACGGGTCTCAGTTGGTTTGGTGTCCTCTGCTTACTTTTAATACTTGTAAATACAACTTTTGGCCCGTAATTTCAATTCCCCATTTCAGCGACCAGAGAGAGGGGGGGGGGGGGGGAGATATCCAGTCTCTGATTGTGTTACGTTATTATGAGAGTGCTCTCATACTTTAAATTGTATATATTTATATAAATATATGTGTGTGTGTGTGTATGCATCTGTAGCCTGTTATTGTCTCATTACACCGCACTGTGAATGAATTAAAAGTAAATATATAAGTGGCACACATCTGTCCATCAGACAGAGGGCTGCTGTGCCTCCTGTCATCATTAATGGACGTCTCTTTAATATGACCGCTCAGAGGAGAGGAGTTCTCATTTCTCTAACCGCCTGCTGCTTCCCCTCCTCTCTCCTCGGCTCCCCTCCTCAGCTCCTCCGCTCGCATCTCCTGCGGGCGGGACTAAGTCTCGAGGATAGGAGTGGAGGAGGGGAGTCGAGGAGGGGACATTTAAGAATTGAGAAGCCTCTATAGTCTGTCTCATAACTGTAAGTGTTTGTCAGTATTTGAAGGTTAGCTAGGTAGATTAGAGCAGATCTGCAGTAATATCTGAATTAATCACATTGTTAAAATTAGCCCATAAAACTTAAATAAGTATGTTTCCAGTGAGAGTGATTGTTGGCTAGCTTTATAGCTCCAGTCCCAGCTGTGTGCATCACTTATTATTGTCCCCTGGTTTCTGTTGTGTTTTGAGCTTCTTGCAGCGTTTGGTTTATGCAGCTTTGAGTAAACGCTGTGCATGTTTCCCCAAGTTGGTGAAGATGTTTCTTCATCTGTTTTGGCACTTTTTTTTTATTTTGATCGTTTTTTCAAACTGCAGCGCGTTTATCCTGACGGAATGTTTTGAACCTTTTCGTTGTAGTGCGTTTGCAGCCGTCGGCCACCGTGCTTCCTACTCACTCCTTTACCACAGAGCTGCACTGAGGCTATATCTGAAATGACTACGTTAGCTATCACAAGGAACCATGTGATCACATTACTCAAATAAGCCGATAAAACTTAAGTAAGTACGTTTTGAGTGAGAGAAATGGTTGTCTAACTTTATAATCCTGCACGTCACCAAGCGCCCAGTTGTGTGCGTCACTTATTATTGTCCCCAATTCCTGTTGTGTTTTGAGCCTTTCCGTTGTGGCCACCGTACTTCTCAGAGCTGCACCGAGGCATTTATTTGATCCTGTTTTCACATCCCCTGATGATGTGCCCTGGGTTGAATCTTAGTGATTGAGCTTCTCGCTAACACTTTGCCGTCTGTATTGACACAAGAGTCCGCAGAGAGAGGATGGATACCTGGGGAGAAGAGAACTCTGTGGTTATTAAATATCACTGCCTCCTGGTTGTTTATCTTTCATTATGCTGGATTTTTATTAAAAACTGCTTATGGAAATCTCCTCGAGCTCTGGCCTCTCTCTGGCCTCCTCCTGTGGGACTGAAGATGAGGAGGGGCATTTCATCTGCTGCTCTTCTCATAAGCAATGCTCGCTGGTTGTTATTTTCCGTCCTAATGACTTCTAAATTTGATATGAGACCTCGTGCCGGAGCTTCCTGGTCGCTCTCCGTCTCCTGAGACTCCACTACTGCCTCCTGCTCCTTTGATTAAACTTTCTCATGTCAGTGAACTGCAGCAGGCACTGAGTCACCCTCTCCATCTCCCTGCCTTTGTTTACCCAAGTGAAAGAGGAGAGGATATCTGATGTGCACCAAATGACACTGCTGCAGGAACAAAAGTGGATTTCTTAGTGGAGTGTCTTCAACAAATACACCTACACAATATTGTGTTCTGGGTAAGCAGCGCAGTGTTTGTTCGCTCTTTATAAAGTGGCTGAAGCTATAGCGGCTACACAGTGACAGGCTATCTCTCCGCGGTGGTGCAGCAGGTCTGTGAGGTAGGGGGAAGGGGTGTGGTGGTGCAGCAGGTCTGTGAGGTAGGGGGAAGGGGTGTGGTGGTGCAGCAGGTCTGTGAGGTAGGGGGGGGGCCTTATTGTTGAGGGCTTTGTGAGTAATGAGGAGGACTTTGAAGTTGATTCTTTGACGGACGGGGAGCCAGTGGAGGTTCTGGAGGACGGGAGTGATGTGGTCTCGGGAGCGGGTGTGGGTGAGGAGGCGGGCAGCAGAGTTCTGGATATGTTGGAGTTTATTGATTAGGTTGGATGGTATGCCGTAGAGGATGCTATTGCAGTAGTCGAGTCGTGAAGTGATGAATGCATGAATCAGGGTTTCAGCAGCAGAGGAGGAGAGTGATGGGCGGAGACGGGCAATGTTTTTGAGGTGGAAAAAGGCGGTCCTGGTGATGTGATTGATGTGGTGGTTGAATTTGAGCTGACTGTCGAAGATGACTCCGAGGTTGCGGATGTGAGGGGGGGGAGATAGAGTGTGGCTGTCAATGGTGAAGTTGAAATTCTGGATGTCTTTGATACGGGATGGGGGGCCGATGATGATGTCTGATTTGGCACTGTTCAGTTGGAGATAGTTTGTTTGCATCCATGCTTTTATTTCCGAGAGACAGTTGGTGAGAGTGGAGTGTGTTGTGGGGGTGATGGTTTTTGTTGAGATATAAAGTTGGATGTCATCGGCGTAGCAGTGAAATTGAAGGTTGTGGCGACTAATTATTTTGCCAAGGGGGAGCATGTAGAGGATGAAGAGGAGGGGGCCAAGCACCGAACCCTGGGGGACGCCTTGGGACAGAGGAGCATTTAATTTAATGGAAGTTTCCTTACCCCTGACACTTCCTGGTATTACTTTCACCACCCTCACTTTGTTGAGCATCTCCGAATTATTATCCGAACACATCCTGTCTGAAGCGTGGAACAAAAGCCTCATTTAACTTTTTTTCCCCGCAGTACTTTTTGAATACACACATCTATTGATTGTTCCAGAAATAAAATAAATACATGTTTGCAGCAGCTCCTGACTTTGTTAGAACCACATGTTGTTTGTTGGGTGCTCTGTAGCCTTTCCCATTAGCACGTCTGCTTGTATTGACGTCCTGTCAAGCCACTAGCAATAGGGGGTGCATGCTATGTGCTAAATGGCGGAGGAGAAGTCTGGCTGTGATGGTGACTAAGCTCCCACTCAGAGCCCTTTTCCCTCCGCCTAATAGAGAGCAAAGTTTAGGGTTGTTATGGAGGAAGCTCATTTATCTGAACCCCAGGGATCCGGTCTGAACCACCTCTGTGTTCAGGTTGTACTGTGATAAAATGCTGCTAACATAATGAAAAGCTAGCGTATAGTTTCCCTCTCATAATAACCTAAAGTCTCCAGTACGTGTTTCCTCGAGTTTGCCACATTTTAGTCGACAGCTGGAGGGGATTATAGTTTTGGTTGTTGTGAAAGAGGCTTGTTGCTGTATGGTTTATAAGATAAGATATACTTTACTGATTATTGATCCTAATTTGGTAAATGCTTTTGTCACAGCTGAATGTGACCGGGTGACGTGGAGGCTGTGGCTCAGTGGGTAGTGTGCTGGACTTCGAATCAGGGGATAGCAAGTTCGAGTCCCACCCCAAATTGCTCCTGTGGGGATTGCCCACAGTACTGAATGTATGTTAGTCGCTTTGGATAAAAGCGTCTAACAAGTGACATGTAATGTAATGAATGTAAACAAGACATAACCCTAAAGTAGAAACATCTCAAAGTAGAAAATAAAACGTAACTGAAAAGGTTAAATATATAATGAAGGGCTTATAGTTTCCTTATCATGATAACCTACATTCTTCAGTACATGCAACAGCTGGAGGGGATTACAGTTGTGGTTGTTGTGAAAGACGCTTGTTACTGTTTGGTTGATAAGATATACTTTATTGATCCCAATTTGAGAAATGCTTTCGTCACAGCAGGATGTAAACAGGACATTGCACACAATGTGGAAATGAGTACGGAATAAACCTAAAATATAAACAGAACTTAAAATGTGTACATAATGACAGTGAAATACACATCTGAAGACTTATCCGTCAAATATACACTATGAAGGACCAATTACAGAAATATAAAAGTAGGATATTATTAACTTTCAGTGTGCAAGAATGATGCTAATTGCAGTATTTTGAAGTAGTGGTATTCACACGTAGGTCTTTTTTGTCAAACAATATACTTATATAATATAATATATAACAATATTGATTGTCCTGTTGGATTAGCCTTGCTAAATTGTTCTCGTTTTCCAACATTAAATAAATACATTTCAAAATGGCAAATAAAGTGGAACAAAAACCTAATTGCGGTTATTTTCACTGACATTTCATTTGCAACATGAGACATAATGTCAAAGGGAATGATAATTGTTTTAACAATATTCATATTATAATTGAATAATATATACAACACATGCTCATGGTGTGATTTTTTAAATGGATGTGTACCTGAACAAGTCTGGAGAATACCGTTTGTACGCCGGCACCACAATACTTCATCCAGATATTAGTTTTTTACTGTACACACGGTTGTTTAGATATTGCACTTGTCCATATTGCGACTTTGCTGTAATGTAATTGAGTAAGCCTGATTTCAACCCGTAGTACCTCAATTGTTAAGGGGAATCAAATGACTCTAGATTTGGATATGGACTCTTCACAATAGATCCACGTGAACATATGATCCGTTGGCATTGCTTTTGAACTCAATAGGCAAAATATGTCCCAGCTTTCACGGTTGCACGCGGGAAGAATGAGCCATTGGTGGAAGTGCTGCTACTTTCCCCCATTACTCTGCAGACACAAAGAGAGACACTTGCACCTTTTCCAAGTTCATCCGTCAGTCAGTCTATTAAGGCCTCCTCGGGCCCCGTAATGACCCATTGTTCGGGGACCGAGGGTCACTGATGGCCAGGGCTGATGGAGTCTGAACTCTTTCTCCTCGGGTGAACGGAAAGTCTTTTGATTTACATCTGACTCATCTCCTATCTGCCACCTACGTCCCGACACCGGGTGACAAAAGAGCGATGCACATGCTGATTCTTCGCCCAAAGTCTGATTGATCTCTTTCGACCCAGATACCAGCAGAAGAGACATTATTACCTTTGTTCGGGAGCACAGTGGCACATTTCAAAGAGGCACCATGGAGGGAGAAGTGTGTGTGTGTGTGTGTGTGTGTGTGTGTGTGTGTGTGTGTGTGTGTGTGTGTGTGTGTGTGTGTGTGTGTGTGTGTGTGTGTGTGTGTGTGTGTGTGTGTGTGTGTGTGTGTGTGTGTGTGTGTGTGTGTGTGTGTGTGTGTGTGTGTGTGTGTGTGTGTGTGTGTGTGTGTGTGTGTGTGTGTGTGTGTGTGTGTGTGTGTGTGTGTGTGTGTGTGTGTGTGTGTGTGTGTGTGTGTGTGTGTGTGTGTGTGTGTGTGTGTGTGTGTGTAACCTGCCCAAATCTGATTCCAATTTAAAGGGAGAATAAGCGGCGATGACAAAGTAAATTTGAACTGTGCCTGTGGCTATGTATGCATATATTATTATGTACACTTATTTGTATTTACTTTTGTTTGGCCTTAGGGTGGCGATAATTGGATGACCATTTTAGTTTTCACTTCATTTCACTGTAAATTGCATGAAATTATGAGCTGTTTTGTTTTAATTTGGTTGTTTATGTATGTTTTGAGTGTGTGAGGACCCCAGGAAGAATAGCCAATGCTCATGCTAGTGCTAATGGGGATCCTAATAAAGATATATATAAAGATATATTAATGCTAATCCTGGCAGATACTCATGTTCCCTTTGGATTTAAACTTTTCCTTATGATTTTTCCCTCTCCCCTGCTTTGGTTTTCTCGATAAAGAGACACTTTTCCTTGGGTTCCCATCCCGAAGGCTTCACTGTTACTTCACAATGCAGTAGCTGATTACACATATTAAAGCTGTCATTATGATTGAAAGCCTCTTAATCAATGATGTCAGGTGCTAGAATGTTTTACTGGGATGAAAACCTGCCAACATTTCAGTCTCCGTGGTGATTTCCTTTCAAGAACAAAACACTGAAGCGGCTCTCAGAGGGTAAATATTAAAGTGAAAGTGGTCATAGGTGACATTTCAACATCTAAAAGCTTTCACCCAAAAGCAGAGTGAGGGGGATGTGTTCACCAAGACATCAGCGCTGATTCATTATTGATAGGATTATGACTCGGTAAATAGGTCTTAGGCCCATTTCCCTTCCCCAGGAGACGGCTCCTATTTTTGGAGAAAATGTAGTCGAGACTGAGTGATTGAAGCGCAATCACCACGTAGAAAAGTGTCAGCTCACACAAGTATTTGGGTGTGGTAATTAAGGACCAGTTAACCCTCTCGAGTCCACACACGTAGCCCTGCGTCGAAGTGCGCATATTTGACGTATTTAATCATATATTTTCGATTATAAGGAGTAGAAATATGATTCAGATAACCACGGAAAAACTGGATGAGATGAGTACATCTGTGTTTTCACAAGAGTTTTGAAGATTTCCAAAAATCGGATGTCAAATGTTCAGCTTTAGAGCTTGTGAAGCTGACAATTGAGCGGCCCGACCAAGCAAGGAGGCAGAACGTCCAAAAATACAACCCGGTGTGGGCATTTATTAACTCATACACATATGATATGACACAGCCTCAATCTGCTGCTCCTGTGCGCACAGTCACCAGCCACCACACTACCAGCCTCCAAACAGACAGGGCAACAGAGCCTAAATACACACCCACACTAATCAAACCAACAGGACACAGGTGAGGGGGGGAGGAGACAACACAGGGCACCAGGTACACACAATCAGCAACAGACATGGAGATAGGGAACACTTTTCAACATAAAACCAGGAAACAGAGACAGACAAACTAAAACACAGACAGATGCACAAACTACATACACTTTGCCACCAATGAAGCTACAGAATCCGTAATGGAGGCCGAGATCTATGGCCCCAGAGATCACCTCCGTTACAGAGCTAATTATCTCATCACACAGGGCTCTAAGGTGAGTGACTTGCATTTCTAGCAACACCAGAGACGGTCCTGAACATTTTGATATGTAACACTTAGGGTGCCATGTTATAAAAAATACATTTAAAAGGTGATTTAAGGACACATTTAAAAATCGAGAAAATACCCTTAAGCTCCTTACACACTAAAGAACACCAAAGAACTAGGGCTGTCAAACGATTAAAATTTTTAATCAGATTAATCACAGCTTAAAAATTAATTAATCATGATTAATCACCATTCGAACTATGTCCAAAATATGCCATTTATTTATGTATATTGTGGGAATGGAAAGATAAATGAAAGAAGGCGGATATATCCATTTAACATACAGTATCTATGTTTATTATAACATTTTTCTGCGTGTCAAAATGAAAGACAACCCACACACCTATCAATCATCAAACCGTGGGGTCTTAATTCATTACGTGTTGATTTCTATCAACGGGGGGGTACTTCAGGAAAGTCGACGGGGGGGGGGGGTTAGTGGAGTACTTGTGACCACAGAGTGCGAACGTTGTGATCAGCTGTTTTAGCTCAGTTCTCCAGTGAAGGGGGGGAAGTCTCCCTCCGCAGCCGGTTGGCGTAGTTTTGGCACAATTCCGTTGTACAGACCGACGTTAACAGCAGCCCTGTCTGTGCACACGGAGACCGACTCTGTCGTCCGGTGATCTAACCACCTTCTGGAAAAGCTTCACAGGTACGTCAGTACGCAAATGCGCTTTGTGACACAAGTTTCAGATTACGCACATAACCTGCGTACCAGTTATGTGCACCCCTGTACTACAGCAAAAGTATTCTCCGTCGGGACTTCCTGCAACAACACCGACATTATCAAAGATGTTCTATTGAGAAGACGATCACTACGTGACAAAAGTTTTCAAAACCGTTTCTGGTCTTCGGTATTTCCAGACAAGTGGCTTCTGAAATCAATCTTACTAACTGCTGTCTGTGCAATTTACTCCGCGCGAGTTGGCGGACTTTATTTAGCTTACTTTAACATCATTTTTCATGGTGGGGCTAAGCCATTTCTCGGTATGGGTGTTGCCTACCCCAGCCATACCCTGGCGCTGCCACTGGTGGCACGTATGGGGCGGGCCATTCTGCACATGCGTTAAATGCGTTAAATATTTTAACGCAATTAATTCAAAAAATTAATTACCGCCGTTAACGCGATAATTTTGACAGCACTACAAAGAACACGTCCTGACAGAACGTCTCCTCACGTCGCCTCACGTCTCCTGCGTCTTGGCCATGTGTCGCACTGGAACACACCGCAAAGACTTCAGCCGACGGCCAAGAAGCACGTACGAACTGCGCATGCGTGGGTGGCAATAACTCTCCTTACCAGCAAGCGACGGTAGTGTGTATTCGTCATTCAAAAGAGGCAACAACCGGAAGACAGACTGCGTGATAACCGAGGGAAGAAGAACAGACTGCGTGATATAAACAAACAACAAATAGCGTTCCATGTTCACTCTACAGCGAGAAGCTCACGGGGCTTTCCCGAACCTGTGTCGAGAGCTGGAGTTAAGTGAGATCTCAGATTTGCCTTCTTAATAGTTTGTTTGGGTCCCTCACTTCCGTTTCACTTCTGCACTGATTCGCTAGCTGCACAGCCAATCAGAGTGATTTCTTTGGCCGACAGCCTCCCGATTCAATATGTCGAAGGTGTCGGCCGAAAAGACACAACGGTGCGGGACACACCAATCTGAGTAGGGCGACACGACGCTCATCGACGGCCAGACATCTATCAACGCCGAAATTCGGCTTGGTGTGTAAGGGAGGCGTGTGGTGCAGTGGATAGAGCCTTGGTGTTCGGATCAGTGGGTCACAGGTTCAAACCCCACTGCAGTCAGCATGTCGTTGTGTCCCTGAGACACTTCACCCCAAAGTGCTCCTGTGGGGATTGTCCACAGTATTGAGTATGTAAGAGCTTTGGATAAAAGCGTCTAACATATAATGTAATGATGTAATGTAAGGACCTTAAGACTCCAGAGTGTTAATCTCAAGTTGTTTATGCCTCTCTGTCCTCTCCGTTTCTGAAGATTCAAGGCTTTATTGTCATGTTCACAGTAGCTACAGTGAACATGAACAATGCAACATGAATAGACATAAAACTAATTAAACCAATAAAAACAGTGAAAGAAATACCAATAGAAAAACAATAGTGCAAACGAATGTGAAGACACAAATCTCAAATTTGAACAACATCATAACTTTGCACTTTTTGTTGTTGTTTGACGTGAAATACATGATTAACAATCTTTGGCCATGATAAAAATATATTTTCCACTTCTAATTCTTTGTTTTCATCGCAAAGTGGGCGGGGCCATCATTTCACCAGAAAGTGACGGAGCGCTGCTCTCATGTACTTCAGGCTAAATTAAGTCAGACTGAAATCTAGATTATTCAAAGCCCAAATATATATGTCGGTGTCTGTTTCACACTTCATGTAACTTCAGTATGGGAGGACAAATAACTGAGAGAGAACCGCTTTATCATTTTAATCAGAATTTACTGAAATAATGGCACTCTCGTTTTGGAAAACATTAACATTTCATTGCGAGGGAATTTTGTTATCTGCAAACAATTTGCTCTCTCTGATGAGATGAGGGAAATGAGAGGACAGGGAGCCACAAGTAGCAAATGAGAAACACCCCGGCACAGCGGGGATCCTGAAGAAGACGAAATGACAGGAATACTTCTTAACGTTCACTTGTGTTACTCCATTATTACAAAAACAACAGCGTGTGCAAATGTTTGGATTAAAACAACTTGATATCAATCATTCAAATCGCATTATCACACCAGAACTCAACAGTGGGCCAATATATGTCCAGGAACTGCCACTTCTAATAAACCCATGAGTGACTAAATCAGATATAATATGCAGGGTTCTTACGGTCATTACAAACCTGGAAAAGTCATGGAAATTCAAAATGCTAATTCCAGGCTCTGGAAAAGTTATGGAAAACAATATTTTCCCCAAAGTTTTGGAAAAGTTATGGAAATGTAACTAAAGTTGCATCAAATATAATTTATATTTTTGCCGAAATAGTCGAAAATAGTATTACTATAATGATAATACTGTATCGTATAGTAATGAAACGTAAAATGGCATTTAACTGTTGAGGTGTTTTGCTGGTGAGAGATTTGAGTTGCTTCAGCCTGTAGAAGCTAGTAAGCCTATTTGATTTGTTTTAGAGGCACGACATGTTTCAGATGCAGACCTTATTTTCCTGTTCCATCCATCCAACATTTACTCGAGTCCTTTACTAGGACTCGAGTAAATGTCCGAGTACAGAACATGTTTTGCTACTTTCGACTTCTACCCCACTACAAGTCCTTTAATACCTTAAGTTACTATGCAGGTATGGATACATTAATCAAATATATGTATGATCAATACTTAAAAAATACTTTGGTCACTCGATTTGGTCACTGTTTCAGATGCAGACCTTATTTTCCTGTTCCATGTTAAAATAAACCATGTTCAGTGGTACCGCTGAGAAAGAGTCATTTTGTTGGTCATGGAAAATTAGCTAAAGGTCCTGGAGAAGTCATTGAAAATCATTGGTGAAAAAGGGTATGAACCCTGAATATTACTTTGCTTTGATTTAGTACTGACTGAAAGAAAGACGTGATGAAAGTTTGTCTTAATATCTTTTAAATGTTATGTTTGCTCGGTTGAAATTACAAATGTGATATTTATCAGACATTGAAATGACATTTACCATCTTAGTTTAGTATTTCCATTTTATACTACACATATATTTCTAGTCTGCATTTTACAGGCACATATTTTTCTCCACAACATTCAATGACAACAAAAAAAAGATTGACTTCACATTGACATCATTAAAATGGTATCGCATGGATTTGTCATTAATAGAAAACGGCAATAATATTCTTTTAAGTTTTAAGGCCATATTATTTCTTGTGTTGAGTTTTTTAAATCTGCTGAATGAATGGATTAAATAGACAGGCGTGTGGACCACATCACATTGAGATAGAAACACTTTTCTTTGGGCTTACTATACAAAAAGCATTTGAAGAACCTTGAATTACACTAGCAATGTTTTGCATTGTGACAACTCAGTCAAAAGACGCTGCATCGGTTTTATTTCTATTGAGACCAAACAGAAGTAGTGATGTGGTATACAAGTAATTTTTCTGGTACTTTCGCATCCTATTGGACGAGTTGTATTCACAGGAGAGCTTTCCTATTCCTCGCGTCATGTGGTTTTCTCCCTCCTGGTCCATGGAAATGTGATGTTCCACCGCAGAGAGGAGATCTGTGACTGAACGGTGGAAACGGCACGTCAAACCTCGGCCAACTCTCTTGTTAAAGCATAATGCATTTCACTGTCATCTCTAAAAGCTGCAGCATGCTTATCTCCACCACTGAGACAGGATTTAAAGGCAGAGCTTTGTTGGACATATTGAGCGTTCCATGTTTCACAATGAAATATCGCCAGATTTTATTTTTTAAGTGCAGCCTGGAGCCATGTTTCACCACGGCGCCGCTCTCTCTCTTTTACTATAAGTTGGCTGTCAGAGAGCTCATTTGAGGCATGTTATCTTCCGTCTCCTCAAGACAAGAAGAGCGTCCTTTAAATCCATCGCACTGTTCATGTCTAGACAGGCCGTGTATAAACTGTCTAGACGTCTCCTGGCTTCCTCCATGAGCTAATGTATAACGCAGTCAGCTGTGTGAGACAAAACAAGACATTTTGAACTACTGTACACGTCAATACAAAGACCATTTGTCTCTGTTTTTCTGTGTAAGACTGTCAAAGCTTATCTTCCCAAGCAACCCTCTTTCATTTCCAATCTAATGACACATTAAGTCGCAACTCAGCTATGTTATGTACAACCTAGAAGGATATCGGAGTTGTTTTGGTCCATTATTTCACCCGTCATCTCCAACCATCTTTCCCCGCTAATAAATCTTCCTTTCGGAGCGTTAAGATGATTGATGGGGAAGGCGCTCAAGTGCTTGAAAACAGACAATAATAGCAGCTTTGTGCCAGACATTACACCTGACTGTTGCAGCGGTGTGATATTGTTTGTGTCTTAATCGCTCTCTTAGAGGTGTTTCACAGCAGGAAATAGCAAGTGCTGGAGAGGCAATCGGATATCTGGTAGATCCACCACTTTGGGAATAATTGAAACCGTCTGTCAACAGGAACTCTAGGTTAGCATCAAGGCAAGTTTCTGGCCAGTTCGGTATCAATACTTGTATTATGATGACCACTTAGATCAGGGGTGTCAAACTTGATTTCATCGCGGGCCACATTGGCATTATGGTTGCACTCAAAGGGCCGGTTGTAACTTTAAGACTATATATAAATATACACATATAAATTAGGGATGCACGATATTGGTTTTTTGAAACCGATACCGATAACTTCCTGCTTCTCAAGACCGATACCGATAACCGATAATAATATAATATATATTAAATGTACCTGTAGTTTTTGCACACCTGGTGGTAAAAAAAGACTAGTAGTGAGCAAATGACATGAGCATTACTACTATGAACAAAACAAAGCCAAGAACAGTTTTGACTCTTCAAAGTGACCATATTTATTTTCCCAAATAAAGTTCTTGCCTTTTTCAAAAGCCTCGTCGATAGGTAAAAGCCCCGGTGCCTTTGCAGCTGGCTTTGGATTCGCCGCTAGTTTAGCAGCGCAGGCGTCTTCGTACGCTTTGAACACACCATCGTAGCCATGGCGATGTTTCAGGTGACTAATCAGGTTGGAAGTATTATAGCTCGTTGCCTTGTTCCCTCCTCGTGGAACTTCTGCATTGCATTTGTTAATACAAATAGCAAGCGAACTATCTAACTCTGAAACTTTGAAATAGTCCCATACTACCAACGACATGTTTGTTTACTGTCCTGGCTTCACGGCCGCACACCATTTACGTCACAGCCAGGCATGAGTTAGGGAGCGCTGGATTTGTGAAAAACTCCCCTCTTCCTAAACCACTAATACCACAGTACTGGCCAAACGGGAGGAGCTGAGTGAAAAACAAGCGCCCCTCATCCCAATCCACCCACAGCGCAGGATTTATTATATTATCGGGGCTATTAATACTTTTATCGGGTTTATCGGGATGACGTCATAATTCCTAATATCGGACCGATAATTATCGTGCACCACTAATATAAATATATAATATACATATAAAATAATGTGTCATATTACATTATTTCCTCTGCATTGGATTATTATCAGATAGGGTAATAACTTATTTATTAACTACGTCTGAAAGCAGAAGTCTAGGGCAAATAATTGCAAGTCTCTTCAGTGTGCATGTCACAAAACGAGATGCATTGTGGGACATGTAGTTTATGGGCAAAATGCTTCTGTAAAGCGGCATGTAATATAATATAATAAACGTATTTTCTTTGCAAGCTCTTGCGGGCCACATCAAATTAGGTTGCGGGCCTTGAGTTTGACCCCTGTCTTAGAAGAAGTAATGCTACAATTCCTCAATGCCCTAACCCTAATCCCAATATGAGTCTTCTGGCTTCATTAGAATATTGTTTAGCATTTTTTCACCCGTCACAATTTCACATTATGTCCTGTTTTCGTGTGCTTTATAGCTGATAGTGATGTATATAAACACTGTTCCATCACGCAGCATTGTAAACATTAGACAGCAGTTTGAAGTGCTTGAATCTTTAACCTGAATACTGATATGCTGCTGGTCTCCATGGCAGCTAATCCAACTCTTTCCTCTCCTGTTTGTCATTTTCATTTCGTAACTTGTTTGCTGTCATTTCATCTCAAAATAAGCTAATTACTGCAGAGGATAGAAGGCGTACTGCGAGAGACGGCAGGGGGTCTCAGATGATGTCTGATGGACTAACTTGGCTGTTTACTTAAGATTCAACGTTTATTAATTCTTGGTGCTGCTCGCCACTAATCTTTGACAGTGATGTACAAAGCAGCAGCTTCACAAACACTTTCCTCTCGGTCTGTCGACAAATGCTCCGTGAATTAGTCCAGCAAGTTGAGCAGATGGCTCACGCTCTATTTTCAGCTCCTTTTCAAGTAGCACAACTTTCTACCACCACCTACACAACAACTGAACTTTTTCTACTCAAGGACCTCAGTGTACTTTTGCACACAGAAACTTAACTAAACATCAAAATTAATGAAGAGTGCCTCGCAGAGAAATCACTATGACCCCAATTATTGCAAGCATTGTCAGAAGTTTAGACTCTTGACTTGTAACTCCTTTCTTTTTTCGATTGATTCAATGTTCTTTTTCTAGCACTTAAAGCAGAACAGCAATCATTGGAGTTACACCAAAGTTATCATTGAGCTGTTAAAAGTTTTGAATGTCAGCCTCAAGTATTCCAACAGGCAACAGGTTAATAATATACTAGTTAGAGATTTTACATAAGGTTTTTTGGACTCGGAAAGCCCTTACAGTATTTGCCAGTCGGGCACTTACAAAAAGCCACCATCATAATCTAAGAGGGCACACTTGCACATAAGGGGGTTACAAGATCTTTAATATAATTAGTGCCCCGATCACTTAACGCTTAAAGGTCAACTTGTAAATCAATGCAAAATTGAATGGGATCTAATGCAGAATTAGAGCTAAATGGACATATCTTATTCCCATTTGGATTTCACTGCATTTTAATCAGTTAAGTGTTTTCGTTTATTATTATTATACTTTTTTTCTTAGATTTGAATCCTATGATAAAGCCTGTGTCATTGTTTTGCTTTACTTTTACTATAGGTATTCTGAACAAAGTGCATCTGGACAACCTAAGCCAATAAATAAAACATATACAAAAGAAATAGAACTATACAGAATCATCTCGGTTTCTTGAACCTTGTTCCTACAATCTTCAATTATTGACAGGTTTCCATTTGATACCATTGCAGATGCTATTTTGAGGATAGCTATGGAGACAGGAACCGGCAGCATTTCGAGAGAGCAGCTCACCTGGAGTACTATTAAGTAAATAATACTTTTAGGGTTACGACCTGTAGCACTAGACCAGAATGCAAAGCTTCCTTAGAGACGTCTCAAACACATTTCAGGTCCATCTTCTCAGTTATTAGTCAGAAAAGTGTTTGTGAAGTTGAAGTGATGAAACACTGGCGAACTTCAACCCTCTCTGCTTTCTGTCGCCCGAGGCGTCTGTCAGTCGAGCAAAAACACCCCAAACCTTCGTGGTTATAAAACAATGATTCTCAAATCCAGCACACACATTAGAAAAAGGGTTATTAAATATTAAGGGCTCAACTCCATGTGGAAGCAAAGTTCATGTCTTTGTATTTCATAAGTATATTTTTGGGCTTTTTGAAAGAAGTCATCTCTCGCTGGCTTCCTTTTATTCTTTTTCTCGAGAGATTTCTCCAGACTGGGCGGAGAAACATTGAGTTTAGCATTTTTCTCGGCATGTAAACGGAACTATTTCATGTTCCATTGCATTCATGAAACATTTAACTCATCTAAATATATCTTTATATGCATACATTATTCATGTTTTGCTAATACAATAGATGCAACATATAACATGTCCTTTTTTTGCCCATTTTAATAAGGTTTCGCCATCTCATTGAACTGTATTGACTCTAAACCAGAGTGCGCTTCTTTGTCCCGATCTGTCAGATGCCATTTACGAGATGAGTGAGACGAGGTGCTCAGGAAGTCGCTGTCGGTTAATAAAATGCGACCCAAGAGAGTCGACATGGCCTCTGTTTCCCCAGCAGGGATGCTTCATAGCCGGAGCGAGGGCATTACTCTTTAATGCCGGCGTTGAATAACTGTGGGCTCGCTAATTTATAGAGGCTTCTTAAAGGTCAGACAATAGGGCAGGAGCACATACTGCCGGAGGTTATTGCCAATACTGCTGCATTGCAAATGCTCTCCCACTCTTCAAAGAGGCTGAAATGCAAAGATAAACCCAGTGTTTTGCTCTGATTAGACATCCAATCAATCGGCTGTACAGTAATGTCTGTATTTTGGCCAGATATTGGCAGTTGTATTGAATGTCATCATTAGCCTTTGCACTCGTGTGGGCGGTCAGACATTTCATCAGCAGCAGCTTTTCCTGCTCAGCTCTCACTTTTCCGTTTACAGCATTTGATTTAAAATTCTTCTGATCTCATTGAGACTTTCTTTTATGGACTAATACAAAGCTTGCACAGGCTCTTCCTCGAAGGGAACGTGCCAAGAACGAGCCTGGCCAAACATCTTTTGACCGAGTCTGTATTTGTTTTCCTTCATAGCATTAATTTGTCTCAGCTAATTTCACAGTCTGCGTTTGTGCTAACAGGAGCAGAAAAGCTTAGGCTCTGCTTTAAATCTCAGCCACAAGAGGATTTGTTACCTCAAATTCTTAGTAACAGCTAAGCTCACTGTGCTGTCGTTATTCTGTTTGGCCCTCACACTCATTTGTCAAAGTGTACTTGAGCAAACAGCGACGTGAAGAGTCACAACTCAAGTTTGGCTATTAGGATAAACACCAAATGAAATGTGTCTTAGATACTGTACAGAGTCTTTTAAGCCTTGACCCTAACTATCTAATGCTTTGGAAGCGTACCAACTAGTTATTCATGCATTTCCTACAATATATGTTGGCTAGCACTTCTGCACCGGAGAAGGAACAGTGATGCTGATATTAGCACAGACACGGCAAAGGAGCAATCCCTGAAGTAAATGCTGTGGATGAGACAAATGTTCTCTTTTCTCATACATCCTCTGAGTCTGAGTAACTATCCCATTATCTCTACCTTTTCCCATGGAGCCACCCCCCTTCCACCTGTTTTATTTATGTATGTTGAGCCATCAACACCTGCAGAGAATCAATGGCAGTGTGTTACGGGAGTCCATTATAAGTAGCTGTGTTATGTGTAGCACTAAGATAAATAAAAAGACAGGCATTTCTGGCTCTACAGTTTGCCTTTGTACCTGATTTCCTTTAAATTACATCCTAATCTTGCTACCATTCAGACCCAAAGTCAGTGAATTGTCTTTAATGGTGGCATCCATTCTTCCCAGATTACCATGTTTCACTCAAATCAAATCATTCTTAAAACCCAAGGATTTCCTGCGAATGAGACAAAAAAAGAGACACACATAATTATTCATAGAAGGCTGGAAATGATCCACAGATGCGCACAGACTCTTCCTCATCCACCCCTCACATGTTTTAATTTGATCAGTGGGTTTCCGGATTAGCAGCAGGGGTTGTTTCAGGGACTTGTCCAACCGTTTCAGATGGCCTGGCGACTATACCTGCAGCCAATCTGTTACTTTATAAATATCCTGCCAATGGTTCTGGGCAGATATGATGTCTCCACCATAGCAGTCTCAATTTTTGGAATTCTTGAGACGCTAAATCCAATCTCTCAGCACCAATGGCCGCCGTGCTTTGGTTAATATTTGGAGTTAAAGAGTAAAAGGGTTAGAGTCCAGGCACAACTGGAAGCTAAAGAGTCATAGTGGGGGTTTGAGTTACTGTTCAAATAATGAGAGTGAAGTGCAGGCTGATCACAGTTTAGGGGAGATTATAATGTTAGTTTCCCGTGTTGATATTGCCGACTGTAAAACATCAAGCTGCCTTTACTTTTCAGCACAAGCTGGGTGGTTAGCAAAATAAGGGATGAATGAAAAGGAAAGGAGAGTATAATCCAGTGTGTTGACAGTACAATGATTTCAACATGTCTGTATGTTATGTATATTACATCACCATACCACTTCAGATGAATTTATTTAGGCTAAACTATCAATAAGATAACCATCAAACACATAAAAAGACATCAAATGAGTTGGCATTGGCAATTCAGATGAATTAATTTATGCTAAGCTACCTATGCTACCTAAGCTAACCCTCAAAAACATAACAAGCCATCAAAGTAGTTTTCATTGGCAATTCACATGAATTAATTTAGGCTAAGCTACCTATGCTACCTAAGCTAACCCTCAAAAACATAACAAGCCATCAAAGTAGTTTTCATTGGCAATTCACATGAATTAATTTATGCTAAGCTACCTATGCTACCTAAGCTAACCCTCAAAAACATAACAAGCCATCAAAGTAGTTTTCATTGGCGATTCACATGAATTAATTTAGGCTAAGCTAACCCTCCGGTACATAATGATCCATCAATTGTGTTGGCATTTCAGATGGATTCATTTAGGCTAAGCTAACCCCCCAAAACATAAGAACCCATCAAATGAGTTGGCTTTGGCAATTTAGATTAATTAATTAATGCTAAGTTACCTATGCTACCTTAGCTAACCCTCATAAGAAGCCATCAATTGAATTTAGGCTAAACAAACCCCCCAGAATATAAGAAGCCATCGATTGAGTAGCTTTGGCAATTCAGATGAATACATTTATGCTATGCTACCTTAGCTAGCCCTCAAAGACATCACATGTGTTGGCATGGCTCTGGATATGTAAGAAAGAGTAGTAGCAGTCCCTAATAAGAGGAAACTGAGTGTCCCCTGAAGCCAAATTCTCCCTTAAAAGGTTTTCATGGTGGATGTTTCATTCAATAAAATTAGGTACCATTACGATGCTCTCTGGTTGGTTCATTAGCACACTGATCATATTGAAAGCAAGCAAAGAGATGAAAGGACCTGATTTTACTCCCTGCCTTCGTTGTACCAAATTAGTCACCCACTGTGCATGATACAGAAAAAGACTCGTATTATTCTGAATTGTTTTATTTCTGCCAAAGCAAATGTAAAGACATGGACTCCGAAGAGAGGAATAGATGAAATTGGGGATTCTGACCTTTGGTTGGTTGTCGCCTCACATGGATTCACCATTTGTATCTCTGGCGGAGCTCACTTCCCTTCTGTCGCCCTGCTGAGAATAAATTAAGCTTCTTCGGGACCCTCGCTGCGTTTCTGGAACTCACTGGAACACTCTGAAATTGGCAAAACTTCCCTCCATACTTAGTACAGCACACATTAGGCAAGCTCTCCTTCAGCCGGCCAAGTCCATTTGGTTAATGGCAGATTTACACCCTTATTTCCCATAAATGCTCAAGCAGGAGTGTCCAATGACATGGGCACACTTATTCCTCCCCTCAAATAACTTGGCAATGGTCAGAACTCAGTTAAAAATACATATTTCCCTGAGTACTTATTATTAATGATTTCTTTTAGGAATGAACCACAGATGTTAAATGCAGGATGTCCTTGTGGTTGATTGGAGTGCGTAACATGTAGGCTATCCAGTAATTACAGTATTTATCTATGGTTGAATCGATTCATTACTTGTTCAAATATCTTAATTTATGTTGTTGATATAATAATAATAATAATAATAGCTTGGGTTTATATAGCGCCTTTCATGAGACCCAAGGTCGCTTTACAGAGAAGAACAGGAGTAGAAACAAACATAACAAAAGGCAGTCAGACGCACAGTCAAACAAAACAACAATTAGATTTGGGGCCAAAGGCCTTGGCAAACAGATGGGACTTGATGGCCCTTTTGAAGGCGTTAAGCGTCGGGATGTTGCGGATCTCCACAGTTCCAGAGGGTGGGGGCTGCCACACTGAAGGCTCTGTCCCCGAAGGTTCGCAGGTTGGTGCGGGGGGTGGTAAGCAGGCCAGAGTCTGAAGACTGCAGGTTCTGGGGTGGGGCATGTGGGCGAAGGATGTCCGATAAGTACTGGGGGGCATGGGCATGGAGGGACTTGTAGGTGATGAGGAGGACTTTCTAAGTTATGCGGGACTTGACCGGCAGCCAGTGGATGAGGGTGGGAGTGATGTGCTGCCACGGCTTTGTATGTGTGGGTACCCTAGCAGCACAGTTTTGAACATACTGTCCAGGGTTTTTATGGGGACCCCAAACAGGACACCATTGCAGTAGTCCAAGCGGGATGTGACAAACGCATGGATTAGGATTTCTGCATCCGACTCCGAGAGTGACGGTCGGAGTCTGGCTATGTTCCTTAGATGGAAAAAGGCAGATTTGGTAACAGCCTTGATGTGGGAGTGGAAGGAAAGGGTGGAGTCAAGGATGACATATGATATGTTGTGAAATGAGTTGAAACACTGAAAGAGATTCTGTAAACTGGCAGATATTCAATCTGTAATTTAGATGAAGGTCAACACAAACAGAACAGTTTTAAACTAGAATGTTCTTTTGTGGCGCTAAGTAGGTATTGGTAGCAGTAGCTGTATTGTTGCTTTCTGGGGCTTTTATTTTGAAAAACAACCTACAAATCAGCTTCTGTAATAATAGATATACTTTTGGGGGGGGTTTATTTTGAAAAACAACCTTAAATGAAGCTTCCTTTAATGATAAACTGACTTTTGGGGGAGTTTATCGTGAAAAACAACCTAAAACTAAGCGTCCTGTAACGACATAATGACTTTCCTTTGTTTGAAAACCAACCTGAGCTTTCGGTACCTTCTGTAGTTTATTTTCTGGGGCTTTTATTTAAAAAAGAACATCCCCCACTCACTGCTTTCTTTACTTACACAATTACGCTTTGTCTACAAATTCAAATTTTTGTTATTTCACTAACCATTCCACCCCTCATTATATCTAATTTGCCTGTTACTCTACTGTTTTCTGTTCATCCTTTCTTTGATTGAACCACCTTATCGACCTGTTTGCTGACGGGGTGTCGAGGTGAATTCACTTCCTGCCTTTTGAATCGTGGCGGCTGCTGTTAAACTGGCTCGGACTCTTTCAGCGGATTTTGTTCCAGCCACGGTTGACTTTGGCTTCCTGCTGGAAATGAACCCGAGCACGGATCAGTGGCTTGCTCTGAAAGGATAAAGTTGCTTGGCTCGTGGTTTGAGACTTTGGATTGGATGTACCTGTCCGCACAGGGCAGCCAATTTGAGTTATTTTTTGGCAGAGGACTGTGGGTCGTGGTGCTCGTCAGCGGCCATGTTTCATGTCAACACGTGTCCATCAAGTGCAGCCTGTTGTCACATTGAGCAGCTTTCATTTCGGAGATCGCTGGTTCACCGCTTTCTGACAGCTGGTACTTGTGTAATCTCTGTGTTCGCTCTTTCAGACCAGTCTTGGCCTGTTCGCTGCTCTCCTCACTAACTCATATATGCCGTAATAACTGTGCAATATATACCTGGCTGCCATATCTTCATTTTGTATACATGCTTCTTAGGTAACATTAAGCTGTCTTTGGCTCTTTTCTGCTGTAACAATGTACATTTCCCCTCTGTGGGACGAATAAAGGTATTCTGATTCTACATCCTTTACTCGAGTAGAAGTACAGATACTCGTGTTTAAAAATACTCTGGTAAAAGTAGAAGTACTGACTAAACATCTTTACTCAAGTAAAAGTAAAGAACTTTGAAATGTACTTCAGTAAAAAGTACCCATAACTAGCAGCTGTTTTAAAGAGTACCTGACCTCCCTTTATATCAATAGAACAATAATGTCATTGTTAGCTAATGAATGTTTCCATGCTGAACAACGGCAACATGACAACGTTTCCATTGGTCCCTCTTCTTTAGAGAAGACCAGGAAATGATGGATACACGGATCGTGTTCAAATCAATAGGCACGCAATGACTCTAAAGAATAATGATCACGCCACCAAACACACATTCAGACTAAAGGAACCAGCTGTTTGGAAAATGAGAGAAGTAGAAAGTTCAGGTATTTGTGTTCAACATGTAAGAAGTAGAAAGTACAGGTATTTGAGTTCAACATGTAAGAAGTAGAAAGTACAGGTATTTGAGTTCAACATGTAAGAAGTAGAAAGTACAGGTATTTGTGTTCAACATGTGAGAAGTAGAAAGTACAGGTATTTGGGTTCAACATGTAAGAAGTAGAAAGTTCAGGTATTTGGGTTCAACATGTAAGAAGTAGAAAGTACAGGTATTTGTGTTCAACATGTAAGAAGTAGAAAGTACAGGTATTTGTGTTCAACATGTGAGAAGTAGAAAGTACAGGTATTTGGGTTCAACATGTAAGAAGTAGAAAGTTCAGGTATTTGGGTTCAACATGTAAGAAGTAGAAAGTACAGGTATTTGTGTTCAACATGTAAGAAGTAGAAAGTACAGGTATTTGGGTTCAACATGTAAGAAGTAGAAAGTACAGGTATTTGTGTTCAACATGTGAGAAGTAGAAAGTACAGGTATTTGGGTTCAACATGTAAGAAGTAGAAAGTTCAGGTATTTGGGTTCAACATGTAAGAAGTAGAAAGTACAGGTATTTGTGTTCAACATGTAAGAAGTAGAAAGTACAGGTATTTGTGTTCAACATGTAAGAAGTAGAAAGTACAGGTATTTGTGTTCAACATGTAAGAAGTAGAAAGTACAGGTATTTGTGTTCAACATGTAAGAAGTAGAAAGTACAGGTATTTGTGTTCAACATGTAAGAAGTAGAAAGTACAGGTATTTGGGTTCTACATGTAAGAAGTAGAAAGTACAGGTATTTGGGTTCAACATGTAAGAAGTAGAAAGTACAGGTATTTGTGTTCAACATGTAAGAAGTAGAAAGTACAGGTATTTGTGTTCAACATGTAAGAAGTAGAAAGTACAGGTATTTGGGTTCAACATGTGAGAAGTAGAAAGTACAGGTATTTGTGTTCAACATGTAAGAAGTAGAAAGTACAGGTATTTGGGTTCAACATGTAAGAAGTAGAAAGTACAGGTGTTTGTGTTCAACATGTGAGAAGTAGAAAGTACAGGTATTTGAGTTCAACATGTAAGAAGTAGAAAGTAAAGGTATTTGTGTTCAACATGTAAGAAGTAGAAAGTACAGGTATTTGAGTTCAACATGTAAGAAGTAGAAAGTACAGGTATTTGTGTTCAACATGTAAGAAGTAGAAAGTACAGGTATTTGGGTTCAACATGTAAGAAGTAGAAAGTACAGGTATTTGAGTTCAACATGTGAGAAGTAGAAAGTACAGGTATTTGAGTTCAACATGTAAGAAGTAGAAAGTAAAGGTATTTGTGTTCAACATGTAAGAAGTAGAAAGTACAGGTATTTGTGTTCAACATGTAAGAAGTAGAAAGTACAGGTATTTGTGTTCAACATGTAAGAAGTAGAAAGTACAGGTATTTGGGTTCTACATGTAAGAAGTAGAAAGTACAGGTATTTGGGTTCAACATGTAAGAAGTAGAAAGTACAGGTATTTGGGTTCAACATGTAAGAAGTAGAAAGTACAGGTATTTGTGTTCAACATGTAAGAAGTAGAAAGTACAGGTATTTGGGTTCAACATGTAAGAAGTAGAAAGTACAGGTATTTGAGTTCAACATGTAAGAAGTAGAAAGTACAGGTATTTGTGTTCAACATGTAAGAAGTAGAAAGTACAGGTATTTGTGTTCAACATGTAAGAAGTAGAAAGTACAGGTATTTGTGTTCAACATGTAAGAAGTAGAAAGTACAGGTATTTGTGTTCAACATGTAAGAAGTAGAAAGTACAGGTATTTGTGTTCAACATGTAAGAAGTAGAAAGTACAGGTATTTGTGTTCAACATGTAAGAAGTAGAAAGTACAGGTATTTGTGTTCAACATGTAAGAAGTAGAAAGTACAGGTATTTGTGTTCAACATGTAAGAAGTAGAAAGTACAGGTATTTGGGTTCAACATGTAAGAAGTAGAAAGTACAGGTATTTGTGTTCAACATGTAAGAAGTAGAAAGTACAGGTATTTGAGTTCAACATGTAAGAAGTAGAAAGTACAGGTATTTGTGTTCAACATGTAAGAAGTAGAAAGTACAGGTATTTGTGTTCAACATGTAAGAAGTAGAAAGTACAGGTATTTGTGTTCAACATGTAAGAAGTAGAAAGTACAGGTATTTGAGTTCAACATGTAAGAAGTAGAAAGTGCAGGTATTTGGGTTCAACATGTAAGAAGTAGAAAGTACAGGTATTTGTGTTCAACATGTAAGAAGTAGAAAGTACAGGTATTTGAGTTCAACATGTAAGAAGTAGAAAGTACAGGTATTTGTGTTCAACATGTAAGAAGTAGAAAGTACAGGTATTTGTGTTCAACATGTAAGAAGTAGAAAGTACAGGTATTTGTGTTCAACATGTAAGAAGTAGAAAGTACAGGTATTTGAGTTCAACATGTAAGAAGTAGAAAGTACAGTTATTTGAGTTCAACATGTAAGAAGTAGAAAGTACAGGTATTTGGGTTCAACATGTAAGAAGTAGAAAGTACAGGTATTTGTGTTCAACATGTAAGAAGTAGAAAGTACAGGTATTTGTGTTCAACATGTAAGAAGTAGAAAGTACAGGTATTTGTGTTCAACATGTAAGAAGTAGAAAGTACAGGTATTTGAGTTCAACATGTAAGAAGTAGAAAGTACAGTTATTTGAGTTCAACATGTAAGATGTCAAAGTAAAAAGTCATCAGAAAAATAAGTAGTGGAGTAAAGTACTGATACCAGAAACATGTACTTAAATACAGGAACAAAGTATTTGTACTTCCCACCTCTGCTAGCTGGATATTTGATTGGTCGACTCGATATACAGCTCTAAAATCTCTCGTTATTGCATTTCCTAGTGCTAAAAAGCTCCTGGGGAAAAAAAAAACTAAAATTAGCTGCTGACCGCCGAGCTTCTAACTAATCTGTTGAATTGCTCTTCAAATTGTCATTATTGTTAAACAAATCCGGCTTTTAATTAAGACTCTTAACAAGTTTGCAGCAGCCCTATCACACGACTAAATTACCTTCAGACTTTCTCCTCGTTGCTGTAATGCTAACAGATAAATGCGTGCCGGTTGATATTGCATTGAGAGGGTGTTTTATAGAGACGACTGATGGTTATACATCAATGTGGTCTTTTTAAGCAGAAGATAATCGACTTAATTACAAAAATATTAGATGTAAGCTGTAAGCAGCTCGTTACCAACTGATCAAAATAAAGTTAAAAGGTCTATTGTTATTTTATGGCCAAAGGTAATCAAGCCAATAGGAGCTCAGAGGACATTTAGGCGCTAAGCTAAACACAGTGAACATTACATTACATGCTTTTATCCAAAGCGACTTACACTCAATACTGTGGACAATCCCCACAGGAGCACTTTGGGGTGAAGTGTCTCAGGGACACAACGACATGCTGACTGCAGTGGGGTTTGAACCTGTTTTTGTTAGTTCTCTTATAGTTGAAACACTGGGAGAGTTTGCATTTAGATGAATGTGAAAAACAAAAAATAACAGTTGATTTGAATGATTTAAAACTAGACAATTGTTTTGTGCACATCATTAATAGCTTTAATGTTGGTTTCTGGGGCTTTTATTTTGAAATAATAAGCCTAAACATGTGCTTTGTGTGACAATGCATTTATATTTTGCAGTGTTTATTTAGTAAAACAACTAGGGGTGTAACGGTTCACAAACATTTCGGTTCGGTACGTACCTCGGTTTTTAGGTCACGGTTCGGTTCGGTACGTTTTCGGTACAGCAGAAAAAATTATCACAAAACATAACATTTTTTTTTTTATTATTATTAAACTGTGAATAATGTATTCACTCAAATAAATACAAAATATAATAAAATAAACATTAAGGTGCAGCATTTCGATGAACTGAAATAATCTGTATTTGAACTGTACTAGTACCTAAGCAGCCAGTTCGACATTAGGACTTGCTTGTCATTGTATTTTCATGTTTTTTTAAAGAAAGATGAACTTGTCCACATTGCTTGCTGAAAGGGCAGATCTGCTGACACTAACAATGTCTCCTGCTGTGGAGAACACCCTCTCTAGGGACAGAGGTAGCAGATACAGCCAGGTAGCGCTTTGCTAACATGGCAACATAAGGATATTTGGCGTTTGTAATAGCTTTGGCTCGGTCTGAACTTTCTGCGAGTGGTGGAGGCTTAAATGCTAGCGGGAGTTGGGTTTGCACTTCAGTCTTTTTTCTTTTGGTACCGGTGATATTCACGTTCGGGTGATGCCTTTTCAAATGAGTGTGCAAGTTTGATGTATTGCCAGCCGCGTAACCAATGTTAGTTGAACAATGCCGACAAACAGCTTTGGTTCGGTCCACCTGTCTTTGTCCGTCATCCTTGTACGTAACTGCGAAACCAAAATGTTCCCAAACCGGAGACTTCAATGATGCTGGAGGATTTTCGAGCTCAACTTTATCTGCGTTCGCCATTTCGACCGTTCCTCAAATTACTGACTAAATTTGAACGCATCCCTCTGACCAGCTCTCATAGTATGCCTCTCGTCCAATGAAATGACTTGCTCGCTCTATGACGCGTTGAACCCAATGTGAGCAAATTACTCTGAATGCTGCGACGCAGCACCCGAGATTACTTCCAAGAAGTTGTTCACGTTCTCAATTTTTTACGTTTAATGTTATATTCGTTCGGTACACTTCGGTACACACGTGTACCGAACCGAAGGGCCCGCGTCGCCAAACTCTAGTTCTTGTAATTTCACTTACAATTCCATCCCTAATCATATTCAATTTGCCAGTTGGTGTACTGTTTTCTGTTGGTCCGTTATTTGATTTAACAACCTTTGTGGGGTGTCCAGGTGAATTCACTTCCTGCCTTTAAACTGTGGTGACACAGAAAGAGTTTCTGTGAGCTGCTTAAGACTCTGAAAGGTGGCTCAATTTGCAGTTGAGCTGTAAGCAGTTAAACTGTCAGCGGAGTAAATCTATGTTGATAGATTTCACAATGCAGTGCGAGTACACTGTATTATTTGATAGACGGAACTGGTGATGGCTTAGTTTCCGGGCAGAATTCCCTAGTCTACTCAGGAATTGACTGCTTAGTTTTTTTGGGGAAGAATATCAAATCTCTTGAGCCTACGCTGCATTTCTGTCTCTGATCTGGGATGCTTCCCTCTGTGAACATTAGCACAAAATGGCAGCTTGTAGCAGGAATGCCTGGCTCTCTGCTTCATGTTTTAGACAGCTCCAAAATATCCTGCAATCACGCTCCGCTGTGGCTCCACTGGAGGTCTGGATGTCTCTCCATGGCTGGATCTGTGTGGACATCTGAATACAACAGCAACATGAGTGCTGAGATCCAAAAGGCCAGAGCTGCTTTTCGACTAGGGGCTTCAGCCGTTGATTATTTCATCAGACCTTGTCGGGTTTTTGATTATAATGATATATTTTATCTCTGTTCAGAGACAATTGGCATAATATGTTTTTCTGATCATCATAGCCTTTAATGACCTCATGAAGCGAGGCTTATAGTCCTCTGTTGACCCCAGCTGATGGGTGGCTGTGATTTGTAGAAGAATATAGCAGATTTTTGTATTCATCAGGTTTAATGAAGGCACTCATCATGTTAGGATAGGTTTAACCAGTCATATACTTTGACCCTCTTATGGTGATTGTTACTAGCCACACATTGTAGTCAACAAAGCCCATTTTTGGCCTGTCGGGGTTTCATTTCCTTTTTTTTTGTTGGTCTGTGCATTAAACAGATTATTAGTTTCACTTGTGATTTTTGTCAGATCTTCTAAATCTGATCATTTGCATATTCACCTGTGTAGCTTGTAGAATAAATAACAGGGCTGTTTCCCTTTGCATAATTTCAATTAGGGATGTCCCGATCGCCTTTTTTTTGCTCCCGATCCGATTCCGATCATTTGATTTTGACAATCTGCCGATACCGATTTTTCCCGATCCGATCTTTATGCAATGCATTAAGAGAAAAAAAGGTAACAGATAACGGCTGGTCATCCAACGCGATGAATTCAGCTAACTTGGCTGTTATTTGTTTGGCCTTTTCACTGTTCTGGGGCAGTTTCTCTTTCCTTTTGAAAGTCTCTGAAAGTGTCGGTTGTTTCAGTGCCGTTCCCTGAGTGGCCGCTGTGTACTCGTCCTGTTGTTGTTGGTGTTTGTTTCTCAGGTGGCATATTAGATTGGTCGTGTTGAACGTAGCTCTGTTATTTCCACCAAGCGGAACCTCCGCCTTGCAAACATTGCATCTGGCTGTTACACTGCCCTCGCTTTCAATTTTATAATACTTCCAAACTCCTGACATTTTCTCTGTCCCGAGTCCCGAGTCACCAGCTGAACGTAGCCTCTCGTTAGCTTACTGCTACTATTAGACACTGCGCCCACTCTGTTGCCAGATTTGAGAGAAATAAGAAACCAGGTAAAAAAATTCCCGATCCCCGATTTTTTTTCTTCCGATCTTTTGAAAATCACGTGATCGGCTCGGGACATCTCTAATTTCAGTAGATACCTTCATGTAATTTGACTTTAACTTGTCTTAATTAACTTCTTACTTGTCTAGATTGACTTGATTTGCCCCAGCTCCTCCTGCAGTAGGAAAATTGTCATTTCATGTATTTTTACATAAAACCAAGGCAAGTTTATTTATATAGCATCTTCCAACACAAGGCAATTCAAGGTGCTTTACAAAAAGGAAAGACATTCAGACAAAGGCATTTAAAAACAGTAACAGATAATAAAAGAAACATTAAAAGAAAAAGTACATGAATAAAAAGTTACAGTGCAGTTTAAGATATGAACAGTTCACACAGAAGTTCCACTTTACTGATGAACACAACCGCTCAGGTTCAATTAAAAGCAGCGACAAAAAGAAAAGTCTTCAGCCTGGATTTAAAAGTAGTCAGAGTTGCAGCGGACCGGCAGGTTTCTGGGAGTTTGTTCCAGATATTTGGAGCATAATAACTGAACGCTGCTTCCAAAGAGTCCCGTCACATTTCCTCTTCAGAACACATCAGTGGCGGTTACATAACTCCACCAGTGATACATATAGCCCGTTTTATTCCGTCAGCTGTCACTTTACCAACTCCACCCTGCATCTCCACTTCAATCACTCTCTTTTAAGTGTCGACAACACAGCTGTATCCCCTTTTATCTGTATATCTGTTGATTTACCTTATTCTCTCCCAAAGCCTGGCTGTGCTCCTCTCTTATCTTAGCTTTGTGTCCCTGGAGTGTCTGTCTCAGCCCACTCTCTGCTGCCTACCTGATCTTTGTTTGCAGTTTGCGAGGCAGCTCTCCTTAACAGAGGGAAATTATAGGACATTTAAAATCATTATTGTGATCTTTTCTGGTTTCCCTGCATGGAAACTGTCACACTGGTGAATGTCAGCGTGTGTTTGTGTTCTGCTGCTGTCATGTGAATGCTTCAGGGAAATAGACTCGCCTATGAGACGTCGTTGTCTCCTAGTAACGGGTCAAACGCAGCGTCTCCACAGGGGGTGTGCAGCTCCCTCACGCTTTAATATCGTCACATAGTGGAGTCCCCGTAACGCTGATAAACACCATTAGACTCTCAAACCTCTCCTCTGTTTTCCCATTGACTGAGAATAAGGTGATTTAAGCCCTTTAAGTGTAACGGGTAGAACATAAATCACATGAAAAAAAGTGAGATAGAAAGTAAAAGTGCTGATGAGAAGTGAGTCTGTCAAGGCTAGATTTGGTGTTTCACTTTTTATTGCAATTGGATTTCATCAGGGCTGTGATGAAATCTCCAAATGGTCCTGCGGTGATGTCTCTGATGCAGCACCTGACCAGATGTGGTTGAACAGGCGGAAGAAAACAAAAAGTTTCTATCATCCGTCCTCTGAGTTATTTCAGAGCTGGGAGTGCAGCAACAGGAAAAACGATTGGAGCAAGAGGAAGTGTAAATCTACTAGATGTGAGAAGCACTCGCTGGGTTTGTTTCCTTGGACATTTATTGCAAACTTTTACCGAATGTCAAATAAAACAAGCAAAAGAAAATCCAAATGAATGCTACAGCACATCTATTCACTACAATGATGTGGTTATTGGGAGTTGATTCATTGAGGTAACCAGTTCTGTGAATTTGTTTGGGGCAAAAACATCATAAGATAAGATGTACTTTATTGATCCCATCCATCTTCTCCCGCTTATCCGTGGTCGGGTCTCGGGGGTAGCAGTTCCAGCAGAGAGCCCCAAACTTTCTTTTCCCTGGCCACATCAACCAGCTCTGACTGGGGGATCCCAAGGTGCTCCCAGGCCAGCGTAGAGATATAATCCCTCCACCTGGTCCTAGGTCTACCCCTTGGTCTCTTCCCAGCTGGACGTGCCTGGAACACCTCCCTAGGGAGGCGCCCAGGTGGCATCCTAACTAGGTGCCCGAACCACCTCAACTGGCTCCTTTCGACGCGAAGGAGGAGCGGTTCAACTCCGAGTCCCTCCCTGATGACCGAACTTCTCACCTTATCCCTAAGGGAGACACCAGCCACCCTGCGGAGAAAACCCATCTCGGCCGCTTGTATCCGCAATCTCGTTCTTTCGGTCATGACCCATCCTTCATGACCATAGGTGAGGGTAGGAACGAAAATGGCCCGGTAGACAGAGAGCTTTGCCTTCTGGCTCAGCTCTCTTTTCGTCACAACGGTGCGGTAAAGCGACTGCAGTACCGCTCCCGCTGCTCCGGTTCTCCGGCCCATCTCACGCTCCATTGTTCCCTCACTCGAGAACAAGAACTTTCTTGATCCCAATTTTGGAAATGTTTGCGTTGCAGCAGCATAAAATACAAAGCATTGCACATAAGAGAAATTAAAAGAGTAGAAATAAACAATTCTAAAATGTAAACATCTCAAATATAAATAACACAGCATAAAAAAGTAGATAATATACAAGTTGAAATAACAATATACAGTAAACAAAATATAAGGCAGTGCCAGTTGGACCTAAAGTGCGGTAAATCGGATATATGACATTTCTGTCATATTCTACAGATGCTTGTATTAGAGTTGGTATCAGATCTGTGTGGAATTTTTAGGTTGTGATCCCCAGTTAAGACACATCATTTAAACTCTAAATCTATTTTTAAATCTTCGTCATATATACTTTGTAATATGTCATAGTTCAAATGTGGTTTTTTATGCATGAAAAATGTGTTATGTGCATCAAAACAAGTGGATGTACACGCACCTAATGAGAGGTTTTTCAACATTTTACCCTTGTTTTCATTTGTGTCTGATGAGAATAGACGCTAAGCTTAAAGCATCATAATTTGCCCCAAATGGAAACTGGGAAAAAAAAAATACACAAAATACCAGAACAATACAAACTGTTTTTACTACAATAGATTAGAGCATATTAAGGTGAGCTCAGTAGCCTGCCTAGTTAGCTTGGAGATTGACACAGATAAATGTTTTTGTGTCAAATGACCTTGACGTCTTTCGTATGCTTTGCAGCAACAGTTCCATTCCCAAATCACGAGGCGTCTAACTCTTGTTTTACGGTTAGCGGTTAGCGGTTAGCGCGTGCCAGGTGTGTGCCGCCTGAAGGGAGCTTTGCCTTTAGAGAATCAATTTGACGCCAAGTTATTCTGCCTGCTGCTGCCTATTAAGTGTTTTCAGCAATTGCAAAGTATCAGTCAAACTTGGCAAACATCAACCTTTTTATTAATTCAGTGAAATCCGGCCTCTCGGCTGTGATGGACAACGCTAGTTATGTTGGAGTCTGAAATTGGATTTTGCAGTAATGATGTAGAGTAGGGGTGTAACGGTATCCGTATTGGTCCCGTACCGTCACGGTTCGGACGTCACGGTTCGGCACACGCAGTCACACGACGAATACACCTTTTTTTTACGAGTGGGAAAAAAGTCTCATTCAGGGCAGTATCCACTACACTATATATAATCCAGGGGGCGGTATTGCGCCTAAAAGCTGTTTGCCAGCCGCCCTTAAACGACAAATGAAGAACAAGAAGAAACACAACAACAAAACGAACTAAATACAAGAAGAAGAAAAGTTAGTATGGCGATTTCAGATAACACACAGGAGCTAGAACCCACCTGCTTCTTTTAAATCAGCTGTGTGGGAACATTTCGGGTTCCCTGTGGACTACAATAACGATTAAGTGTGCGAGTGGTCGATCGGACGAGGACGGTGTGTCGGCGTTGTTCGATAGCGGTGCGGTATGCTAATGGTAACACACGCCAAACATGCTAAATCATATCAGAAGGCATCACCCAGATTTGCCAATCACCGGAGCCCGGCGAAAGACAACAGCAGTTCAACAGCTGATCCCCGCTGTTTTTAAGAAGCCAACAGACATGAGAGCCGAGAGACCAAAATAAATAACAGAAGCTTTTGGCATATGTTTTTCGACGACTTTGCGCTCTTGAAACACTTTCTTATTATTTATGATGTTATATTTTTAAGACATTCTTTTTAGTTTTACAGCTTGATGAAACCTTTTTGTTTGACATCAGCCATTATAGATGATATGGCCATCTGAGTGTGTGTGGTTTGTTTTTAACTGTTTAATACAGTTAATTATTCAAAATGTCAGAGTTCCTTATTTTTAAACTGAATTGCACTACTGTTCAAACATAAATAACAACAAACCTGGAATTATGCATTTGGGACTTTTTTTTGTTTTTTCTTGTTGTACCGAACCGTACCGAACCGTGACCTCCAAACCGAGGTACGAACCGAACCGTGACTTCTGTGAACCGTTATACCCCTAATGTAGAGTGTTGAAGCCATGCCAACTCCAACCTTCCTGGATCATCTTACCACGCACCCCCCCTTTTATACTTGTTGACATCCTTTTCAGCACAAATAGCCCGAAGGTGAATGAAAGTCAAGCATTTCAGGCGGGAATTGTGTCAAGACTTTGTCAAGTGGTCACACTGGGCGAGATCAAAGCGAAAAGCGGACAATTCCCCGATGTGACAATGGGGTCATTGCTGTCATCGGGATTAGAAGCAATAACCACTTTTCTCTGCGGGTTTTCCAACCCCCTCCATTCTTCATCCCCTTCGCTATACCATTAAGTAAAGCGTGGCTCTTGAGGAAATTCTACCATTTGTCAGAGGGAGTTTCATCTTCCTTTATCTCCACACCCATCTATTATGTCAAATACCCCGGCGAGCTGATGGAGGTCCAGTTCTAGACCGAGGGGAGATTAGCTACAACCCCCTACTTCCTGTCACTGTTGACCTCAGAGGACACACACTGAGAGATTGAGGACACGGAGAGACACGGACAGAAAAAGGCCAAAGGCAAAAACCCCCCCTCCCAACGGTGCGGAGGATTTGCTGCTTTCTGTGCAGCCGCAGGAATACAAACTGCAAACCGCCGAGTTCACAGTGACAGGAACGCAGCCCGCAATCGATGAGGTTTGATGGAAAACAATTTGAGCAGAGAATGAAATGGCAGGAGTTTCTGATATGGCTAATGGCATTCTGCCCACACACACGCCTTCATGGTGCCTGGATTAATGTGTCTTAGAAATGAGGAGGTCTCCGTGCTCAAAGCTAAATGACTACCTACAGATATGGACATTAACTGATACTGCTTTGCATAGAGTATTTATCTTATTGCATTACATTATAATGCACATTATCCTGCTTTTGACATGGCTACGTACCAAATAAACCGACAACTTGACTCACAATATTTATTTAATTATGGTCGTATTGCTTTCGTGAAAAAACAATTGTCTGTTTTCTGTTTACTTCCTGTATGTCTTCTTCTGCTGTTCCTTTGACTGTTTACTTCCTGTCTGTCTTCTTCTGTTTTTCCCGCTAGTGTTTACTTCCTGTCTGTCTTCTTCTGCTGTTCCCTTTAGTGTTTACTTCCTGTTTTTGTCTTCTTCTGCTGTCCCCGTTACTGTTTACTTCCTGTCTGTCTTCTTCTGCTGTTCCTTTGACTGTTTACTTCCTGTCTGTCTTCTTCTGCTGTTCCTTTGACTGTTTATTTCCTGTCTGTCTTCTTCTGCTGTTCCTTTGACTGTTTACTCCCTGTATGTCTTATTCTGCTGTTCCCTTTAGTGTTTACTTCCTGTCTGTCTTCTTCTACTGTTCCCTTTAGTGTTTACTTCCTGTCTGTCTTCTTATTGTTGTGTTCTTATGTCATGAATGTCGTTTACCATCTTTCCTTCTCTTGTTCTCTGTTTCTTTTCTTATCGGGGACAGTTTAGCCGTCATGAATCCAAGGTTTTATGCTCTCCACAAATATAAAAACAAAAGATTAAAAAAGTATTCAACCGATGAGAGAAAATTAATTAATGTTTGTTGTCCTCCTTAGGCAGGCTAGAGAACTAAAGAGCGGACCTCTGAAATGGCCAAATTGACCAATCAGAATTGAGCATTCAACTAAGTCGTGTAATATTGCTTTATAAAGTCCTGCCTGTTGATGAGCGTTGAGTTCATTCTAATGTAAATGTCAGTCCATTGGACCAGTGCCAGTTCTGATCTTATTTACAAAAAGCTCGGTCACCTTCTGGTTGGCTATCTTCCTCGTTTTAGTCTCATTAAATATCAAAATGGATTATTCGGCTTCCCACGAATAGATGATAGAAATGCGATGCTGCCGGTCAGTCTACTTTGTATTTTCCCGCATTAAAAATAAATTACATTTAATCCAAAGCTAAACCTGTAAAAAAGAGAAAGGAGGTTCTTACGGTCATTAAAAACCTGGAAAAAACATGGAAATTCAAAATGCTAATTCCAGGCCCTGGAAAAGTTATGGAAAACAATATTTTTCTCAAAGTCTTGGAAAAGTCATGGAAATATAACTAAAGTTGCATGAAATATAATTGATATGTTATCTAATCGCCGAAATAGTAATACTATAATGATAATACATACTGTATCGTATAGTAATGAAACGTAAAATGGCATTTAACTGACGAGGTATTTTGCTGGTGAGAGATTTTAGTTGCTTTAGCACAGGGGTGGGGATTCTCCGGCCCCCGGGCCGTATACGGCCCACGAGACCATTTGGTACGGCCCTCGAGGTAATTTATAAACACACGCAAAAAAGAAAAAAATTAAAGAAATCTAGACTGCAAAATAATTAAACAAGTGAGTGCCTGTTTTTCCTGGCCAAGGTCAGGGTCCTTGAACACAACACAAGCCTAACGTGTCATCACGTGGTATATGTCTCGTCTGACAGGGGTGCAGTTCTGACGGAGAGCACCAGAACGCCGCTCCGCTCCGGCACTTCCAAAAATTGCAGTACACATGCCGCAGTTCTTGCGTGGCTGTGTCTTTAGTTGAAAGCATGGGCGTCGCAGCCATTATATGAGGGTGGGACAAGTCCCCCCCACTTTTTCAAATGATTCGTTTAGACCCCCTCCACTTTTACCATGTGGAAAGTCCGTGAATCGGTCTATCCACTCGCCGCACTCTGTAGAGCGCTGTGTCAGTGCTTCACTATCAAATCCATTCCACTTGCTTATTGAGAGAATGCCCAAATCAATGAAACTCCGTACCATGTTTTCACTGCTACTTTGTACCAAGGCAGATTCTCACATAGCGCGCGCATGTTCAAGGAGTGTTGCCATAGTTGCACAGCTCAGATCTGTTGTATGAAGCGATGCCGGTAGCGGAGGTAAGGCACACACACCAAGTGTTCAGGAAATGGTTAATACAGCGAAAATCAAAGCTGACGATCTCTTGGTTTGATATGTTTTCTCCCCCAGACAACATGGACATAAGAACCTTGTTTTCAAAGAAGAGGAAAGTAAGTCTTCAGCTGGTGGCGGCGGCGGCGGCGTCTCACTTCTGGAGAGGAGTTTCGTCCTTTATGTCATGATAGAGAGATACAAATACTGAATAGTTTAGATGAGAAAAGGCATCGAAATGCCAGGTTACTAGTATTTATCATGTAAACAGGGAACATGAATAACCCGATCTCTCTGTGCTCATGTAAACACCATGATGTAGAGACGCAGTCAGTGTGTTTTACTGGAGCCTCAGTTCGATGAGAGATTATTTTCTGAGTTCTTAGGTACTCTCTCTCAAAATGGTAATGTGCATTATGTTTTAATTATACTTCTTATCATTCAGAAGCTTTTTGTGTGTGTTTATGTTTTACTGAGTGCTTATAGGCCATTTCCATCCCAGTATTCAGTTAACTATTTATTTTCTGTGCACATTACATAGACAGCTAATATTCTACCTACTGCTTGGGACTTTGAGTCTTCAAAATGTCCAATGTCACAGACTGGGACTTACTTTAGAGTCAGTTGTATTTACATTCAGTATGACTTGTTATGATTCAATGTGAAAGAGTATACTGCTCAATAAATAGTGATCACTGCACCTCTCTTGACATCTAGGCGCTTGAGAGTGAGTGAGAGGCAGAACACAGGGACAGTGGAGAGAGGTCCATTGCTGAGGTGAGTGATGAAAGGGAAATGACAGTTTAGAGTAAATTGTGATTTGGACTCTCATCCCAGAGTGTTCAGGAAATCAGTGGGGATATTGAACAGGAAGCATTTCAGGCAAGGGGCATCATATGACCAATATAGACAGAAGAGCAACATTTATTTGAACATTTAAGTCAATGATACCATTCATAGGTGAACTTAACATCTGTATGGAGTCAGATCAGTCTCAATATTAATAAATGCTCACAGAAGGATTCACAAATGTATTTTGTGATTTATATATAAATGACTCTCCACAACAATATCTCAATGCACTCACAAATATTTATTGTTGTTTATAAATGTACAAAAAATGGGCATTTAAACTGCTTTTTATTAATTCAAAGACGGCTCTGAATTAATAATCAAATATGTTTCCTTTCTTTACAACTGGATGAAATTACAAAATGTACCCATCATTTTCCTCATGCTAGTATAGCCACATAAAAGTATCAAAACACCTGTTAAAACGCACTAGAATACAGGACATCTATTTTATTTTCTATGGGGGAGGACCCCCACACCCCCCGTTAAAAATGTCCCCCCCACATTCAGGATGCTTCCTACGCCCATGGTTGAAAGCCTAGTGGCGATCTGCTCATCTGTCATACTGATCATACAGTCAATAACTTTGTTGTTATTAGCATCTGGTTAGCTAGCTATGCTAACGAATATAAGAAGCGGTTTCTCCAACCAGTGAGGTAAAAGCACATCTTTATATGATCATTATAGTTATCAAACAATAAGAGAATAAAGTAAACAGGTATAAAATACTATATGACAGTAAAAAAAAGTTGTTATTAATAAAGAAGAATACAGTTTGAAAGGGGAGTGATTTGTAAAATACCCATAAAGAAAAAGAAAATATGCTTCCAGTTCTGTTTCATCTGGGTGTTGAGAGATGGATCCATAGATCTCCTAATGTTGCTCTCAAAGTGCACCAGATTGATGCTTTTAACTTCAATATTTAAAAAAACAAATCTTCCCGAGGGAGGAGGTTAGGTCCCCCCCACTTAAATCATGTTCACAGGAGTCTAAATACATTTGCACACATCTTGTGTCCATATCTTTCTGTTTTGGTGGTCATGCCACAACCGTGCACGTGCAAGATATCTGGATTAAGAGGTTGCTTTTTCTTTGCACAACATGAAATGAATGGGCTGTGATTTTAGTATTTTTAAGCAGAGGTCAATAATTTGTACGGCCCTCGGAGGATGTTGAAAACATTGAAATTGGCCCTTGAGAGGAAAAAGGTTCCCCACCCCTGCTTTAGCATGTACTATTGGATTTGTTTTAGATAGGACCAACATGTTTCAGATGCAGACCTTATTTTCCTGTTCCATGTTAAAATAAACCATTTTCAGTGGTACCGCTGAGAAAGAGTCATGTTTTTGGTCATGGAAAATTAGCTAAAGGTCCTGGAAAAGTCATTGAAAATCTTTGGTGAAAAAGTGTATGAACCCTGCAAAAGGCACAAAAAGCAGGGACAATATTACAGTATCTCCCACTGAAAACAAACGTTATATTTCCTTTAGATCTCAGGGGGGTCAGAGTATTACGTTTCTGCTGAGCAGTTTGTACAATTTACTACATTGCCAATGACATAACGCACCAATTAATTTAATGCGGAGCCACCTTTGGGTTAATGGATTGTGTGCTAGTCCATAAATTGCCGGTCTGACATGTTTATCTCATGTCATTATCCCACTCTTCAACGCTCTTATTTGCACAGTGCCATTAAATAATCATAATCTGATGAAGCAAGATTAGCAAATAATTAAAAGTGGATAATAAATAACAATATAATGTTGCTTTAATGTCAAATATCATATTTGTATGTTTATGATTATGATCTGTGTTCTATAGGTCTTATTGGTATTCATGGCCAACCGCTCTCTTAGTCGGCAGATAATGTCATGGTTGTGATCAAATGTGAAAAAAGTGGGAAGCATGTTTGCTTTTTCATCAACTTCACTAGTTTGTTTTTGCACTTGTTTGGTTGAATGAAGAGCGATTCGCTTATTTTCTTTCGTTCTGAGTCAAACCATATTTCTATTTATTTGATTTGATTTTTTTACAAATTGTCACAATGAAAGTCGGCACGTGTTTGAAATTCACGCCCAGCTTTTGCTTTTTGTTTATGGTGCTGAGTATTTTCTGCACCAGTTATATGTGGAGAGTCTCGCTGTCGTGTTTGCATGAAGCCTGACTTTATGTTATACGTTCTGTCGGTTTCTTTCCCCGAGGTAAAATAAGGTAAACAATTCATGGTTTTCCATCTCTGGAGATTTCTGCATCCATGAAAATCAGAGTGGTGTTGATGCATAGCCCCTCCAACAGCACATAGTATAATGTCAATACTTTACTTCTTCATTATTTGATCTCTTACTCGAATAATACCTGCTAACCATTGTTGAGTAATAGAAAAGAAAAAAACAGTTATAAAAGCATTTGGTTTTCGATCTGCATGGTTGTGGAAAAAAAGTCTGCTTCCTCTTAGCATAGTACCATTTAAGGATTCCAAGTAGTAGTATTTCTACGTTTAAAATCCCTACTCATAAACATATGTCTGCAAAGGTCTATTTCTGGCAGTGTCCCATGATTCAGCTTTTATTTGGGGACAAGGTCAACTCTGACTCATGGTGGTGATAGCAGCAGTTGGAGTGACTGTTATTTTGTATATATAAGACTCGAGGTCCATTTTTAAAAGACAGTTATACCAATGTTTCCAGAGAGGTGACTGGTATCATATCAGATTGTGCTTTTATTTAGGTCTTAATGTGTGCATATGTATGTGTCTGTTGATTGTGTATACCGTACTTTTCGGACTATAAAGCGCACCTGCATATAAGCCGCAGCAGCTAAATTGAACGATGTGTAAACCGCACTGGACTATAAGCCGCAAGTGTTTTAATGTTTAATTACCATATGTAAGGTTTCGTGCACAGAGGGGATTGTCGGGAAAGAGATGGCTGTTTGAGGAAGCTCCCATTTATTAACATTTCAACAAACAAGTTGCATATTTGCATAACGTATTCAAGTGTTACCATTTAGTGCAATAGTAGCTACAGAACATGTACTGTGCTGTGTAAACTGTACTGTATCACATAGCGTTTCAGACACACAAACTTTTCAACTTTCAAACCACTGATCTACATTATAGCCTACAGTAGTACCATAACAAAAAACAAAGCTTACAGCGCTTGACGAGGCAATATCAATGGCTAAATTAAATGTGTTTTTTTAAAAGTGCAAAATAAAGTGCCTGTAACACGACAGTAAGCGCGTAAGCCTAAAGTTGCAGTAACACGGCTGCTTAAAATATACGGTAATCTGCCTACCAGAAAAGTCATTAATCCTCATCTTCGTCTTCTTCCTGCGTACTAAAACCAACAAAGTCCTCATCTTCAGTGTCGGAAACGAACAGGCTCAGGGTGGCTTCGTCAGCCACTCTCCTCTCTCCTTCGTTGTCGCGCTCAAAACCAACGAACTCCTCTTCGTCACTGTCGGAATCGAACAGCCTCTGAAGGGCCTCAGCTGTGTCGGCGTCCTCCTCTTCATCACGCAGCAGTCCAGCCTTTCGGAACCCGTTGGTGATCGTGGATGTTTTGACACTCCTCCACGCTGTCAGGATCCACTCGCAAACTTGAGCGAAAGTTGCTTTTCGCATGCGACCAGTTTTGGTGAATGATTTATTGCCAGATTGACTGCCTTTAACTTAAAAGCTGCATCATATGCATGTCTACGTTTGTTTTCCATAATGAGGGTTTGTGCATGAAAACTTCCTTTGCACAAACTGTCTCGCTCTCGTAATGTCTGTCTGTCTTGCTCTCGTTCTGTCTCTCGTACCACTCTCGGTTCCACTTTTACTTTTGCGCGCTACCTGTCTCACTCTTTTCCGGCCTCCAGCTTTTCCTGCTGGAGCCCGCCGCTTAAAGGTGGGGGGTGCGGACAGGCCATAGAGCCCATAGAGTTAAAGGTGGTGGACTGTAACCTGTAAAATCCATAGATTTAGGAGGTCCCCTAGTGGCCGTTAGCTGTATAAACCGCAGGGTCGAAAAATGGGGAAAAAGTCGCGGCTTATAGGCCGAAAAGTACGGTATATAGGTATATTCATATTTTTATACATATTTGTTTTTATATTCGTGATTGTGGGAAACGGTATCCCTCTGTCTGTACACACAAACTGAAAGACTGACAATAAAGTTGACTTTGACTTGAATTTTGAGCAGTTCAGCAGCAGTGTCCGGTGATAACACCATACACTCTCCTGAGGGACCTTTGTTCATTGAAAGGCTCATTAAAAACATTTAAACCACTCGGAAAAAGGACATTTTCTGAGTGAAATTCCATTCCATTTTAAGCCGCCATGACACTTTGGGGATGTTCCCTTATCGGTGCCTAGCAGAGAACTTTAAAAGCACCCGACACCTCGTCTGGATCTCCTCATATCAGTATCTCTCCTTCCTTCCTTTCCTCTCACTCTTCCCCTCGCTCTTCACTTCTCACTCCGAACAACTCTTAAGACAAGCGTTTTGATGTTCAAAGTAAAAGGGCTTGAAAGCTTTTCCACCAAACCACCCAGACTCAAGATTTCCTTCCCCTTCAAAGAAAAACAGAAATTGGCTCGAGAAAATGTATTCACGCCGGACACAAACACGGGCAGACTTCCCCTTCGGATGTTGCAAACTCACTGCAAGAAATATGTTCAGCGAGTTGTTGGGATGAAGGCGATTTCTCAGAGGGGGGTGAGGAAGATTAATCGTTACATATAGCCTCTCTTTTCCATCCTTGCAACCTCAAAGTTAATTAATTCTTACTTTGGACCGTCATACTGAACGAAGGATTGGAAAGGTCCCTGCAAAGCATATACTATTTCTGTAACACCCTTCGCTTTTATCTAACTCCACTTTTTGGAATATGGATCAACTGAACTCTGTAAAAAACATCTAGCTAATTATTTATCTATACATCATATTCCATTTGTGAGGGAATATTTCTGTCTTTACTCCTAGATATTTAACCTATTCTGTGTGTTGACTTTTACGACCAACCCTGGCTCTGTTATCTCTCTTAAGGAATGGGAGGCTCCAGCTATCTTGATAAACCAGTTCAACTCTCGGTCACGAAATGGTTTACGGCTATGGGAATGCTGGCTTCGAGGCCATTAAGGGTCAGACGCAAGTGATTCAGGGTGCCCAGCTGTTTAGTCTATCTCCCCAAATATGTTGTTTACTCTCTCTGAACTAGTTAAAAGGTCTATCGAGAGAGAGGCGCGGCAGATTTGACGTGGCAACCCACCCGTGCAGTCAGAACCTATGGCTGTGTGACTTGTGATGTGAATTTCTCCGGCCGATACTTGTAAATAAATACCAGTGTTTGACATCAAAGCTCCAACTCTCCTCGTGTCTCTCTGAGTCCTGACTCTCCATGTCTGCAGAAGTTTCCCTTACAACATTTACTTGTATATAGACTCTTCTTGCACTATTTCAATTGTATTTGTGTTAACTTGCACACCTCAAAACATTATCTTGCACTATTTCATCTGTTTTATTAGTTGTATTTCCTATATGTGTATATGTTGCACTGTTGGAGGAGCCTGTGACCTAAGTTTGTCATTGCCACATCTACACTGTAGCTTCTGTGCACAGCCTTGAATATTGAATCTTATAAAAGCATAGTTGCCAAATAATGTATTTACGTCTTGGATAACCTGCTATTAGTTTGAATCAGCAATCTCTTCAACACCTTTAATCCCCAAAAATATCTCTAGCTCGTAAAAGGACTCACTTCGGAGGCACGACACTGCTTTAAAAATCAATGATTATTAAGTCTGTAATCACTGTGCTGTGTGGAGTCAGTGCTGTGTTAGCATGGAGATGTTACGAGGTTAAAGTGTGACGCCTGCCAGGCCGCTAAAAGCTTCTGCTCATCACAGCACAATGGAAGAGGCTAAGAACACGTTCACAACAAGCTGTCCGCTTTATTCTGAGATTTCCTGTTTACCAGTTGGACATTTGGCGCAGTAGAGGAGAGGTTATGGGCGTTATCTATTATGGGAACCTAATATTCACACTACATTTCATGCAGCTTATATTGGCAGTAGCTTAAATATCGTATCTTCCTCTTGGTGGAAAATAAGAAGAGCCTTTGGCAAGTATTGCACAAACTGCAATTTGGATATCATAGTAGTCCGTATTGCATTTTTGATGTGATTGCCAAGGGTGATAAGGATAGTCTTTTTTTATTTTAATTGCTGTGAAAATCCTGAATGTCCTCTTCCAACATGAGAGTAACATGATAACAAAGGTATCCCAACTGTAGCTGTGAACATGACAGGATGTATGATGACCTAGAAGAGCATCAGGACTGTTTGAGGCAGATGATAGCTATGTGATTAACATGATGATTCAGCCTCTATGGAGATAGACATATGACAAGCATGCTCATTTCTGACGTGGAGCTAATCTGAAGTAAACATTGAATACTGCTTTCTATTCCTCCATCTTGTGACTGTGTAACTCCCTCTCTTGGATATCAGCATGTGAAGGACACTGTTCAGGAACTAGTTGATGCTCTGTATGTGATGACTCCTTCCATTCTGGAGAGGATCACAGATACATGGATCCTGAGGTTGAAGCTCAAGCTGGAGACGAGTGATTATTAACATTTTTTGAGATTTTGAGAAAAAGTCAGAGAAAAAAAGTCAGAATTTGGAGATTTTGAGAAAAAGCCAGAATTTTGACATTTTGAGAAAAAGTCAGAGAAAAAAAGGCAGAATTTTTAGATTTTGAGAAAAAGTCAGAATTTTGAGATTTTGAGAAAAACGTCAGTATTTTGTAAATGACGGGATGCATGATTACCTAGAAGAACCGGCATTCCTCCATCTTGTGACTGTGTAACTCCCTCTCTTGGATATCACCATGTGAAGGACACTGTTCAGGAACTAGTCTCTGTATGTGATGACTCCTTCCATTCTGGAGAGGATCACAGATACATGGATCCTGAGACTGAAGCTCAAGTCGGTGACGAGAGAGATTTTTCTAACAATTGCTCTTTTTGATCAGTTAGTTTAAAGAAAAATATCTTGTGCCACTTATGCATGGGAAGTTATTTCATTGGTTTTGAACGTCTAAGTTAAAAATAGAATAAGATTGTTTTTTTCTTCCCATTCCTCGAGTCATTGTCCTCCTCTGCTGCACTGCTCTTAATCTCTCTTCATTAAAGAAACCCAGAGTTTATTATAAGCATTTACTGAACACCCAGTCAGTCCGTGCTCTTGAACGTATCCCACATGTGGCATATTACTCTGCCACTATATTAAATATTCATTTGCATGTTGGCTCCCACAGACAGGACTGCAGTGTTTACGATGGGCATCGCTTCCAGGACCTATCACTCCTCCTCACGATCCTCAGCTAAATTTCACTCCCCCTGTGATGACGGCCATCTGGTCCGATCCGAACTTGGGAACGTGTCAACGCTGCGAAATATGTGTTGCAACTTTTGCATGCGCTGAGTTACCGCTAGTTATTTTCTCAGTGTATTGCTGTCAGTGTTAGTGTGACCAGAGGAATGCACGAGTCATATGGCACTCGCCTTTTGGCACCGGGGTTAATCAAAGGCAGGCTTTGTAGTGGCAGCAGTCCTTTTGGTTCTGAAGAGGAGCCAAAAGCCTCTCTATGGCAGCAGTTGTTGGATCCTCCAAAGTGGGTCAGGCTGAGCGGCACACACACATTTATATTTAATGTTCCCTGTGGGACTCATGCTACAGACCATGGAGCATCCACTCTTCAGAGTGTGCTCCTGTATACATGCTGATCTGTGTGACCTGTCATGCTCGCTGATCACATATCCAGAAATTAAGAGCGTAACAGATTCCTTTTTTCTCTTGTTGGTTCTTATTTATCTCTGTTGTTGAGGCACGACTTGTCTCCGAATATCCGAATATTCGTTCGTTGGAGTACTATTCGGGTTTCAATTTCGTTATTCGTATTTTTCGTTTTTTTTTTGGCAGCCGCGCTGCACTGTGGCTGCCAGATTGAATTGATTGAAATCTCCAATATCAACGTAAGAGCTTGTGCCTCTTCGGGGGGTGGGCTAACACTTAACCATAAACTTTATCGTTTACTTTCTCCATCTTTATATGTAGATATTACTTTTCTCCGTTAATCTCTGTCACATTGTTTCCATAGCAACAACAACTTCCTGTCAACAGCGCTACCTCTCCTTCAAGAGAGAAAAATAGGAAGCCAAGCCAAATTACACTGAAGATACAACTGCAACGAAAGTAACAAACACAATGCGATATCCTTTTCAATTTCAAAGAACACAAATTGGGTTACATTAACAAGTAACTATAAAACAACAATACTGTAGAATAACAAAAAGAATACCGTGAATACACCGAAATACACGTGTTGAAGCGGTTCGCTGCTGATTACTACGCCCCCCCCATTTTCCAAACAGTGATGCCTGTAGCTTGTCCGGACATTTCACGCCAACCTCTATTGTGTTTCAAAGCGTTTCTGCACAGTTGGTGAGGATTCGTTGGCGTGCGTCGGTGTGAAAGTGGCACCACTTTGTGAGCTCTGTGCATGAAAGTGGCATTGCCTCACCAGTCAATAGCATGAATTAAGTATGGCAGGAGAAGGGGAAAGCCATGTTCTGCATCATCTGCAGGCTGTTCTGCAAATGGACTCTTGGACAGGCATTTTCTGGCTTCAGGAGGGTTTGGACCTCGTCTAATGGCTCGCGTTCAGTTCAGGAATTAATTCCTCAGTCATTTCTCTGAACGGAATTCCTCTACTGCAAATCATTTGTGACTGAAGCGGTCCAGTTTTAAGGGAGCAGGATATAAAGGGCGTGGGCAGATTGAAGTGGTCTTTAATTGGCTGGCTTCACGTCAGGTCTAATCAGAACTGCTGTCCTGTCATCCAAATCCTTCCTTCTCATTGTTCCTCTGGAAGACGTGCATCCCTCCTGACATTGACGGCAATATCATTCCCTAATTTGCATAGGTACTGCCTTGACTGTCCCTGTGGTTCAATGAGGTTGTCTGCATTATTAATCCTATGGAAATACATCAATCTGGGCAGTATACAAATCCACAATTCACCAAACAAAGCTCATCTGATAAGGTTCTTGGCAAAAAAAGAAAAGGATTTGCAGAAAACTGTTGGTTGTTGGGATGCTGTTAATGCACTTCATGCTATATTCTCTCAATGTTTTAACAGCTGCTTCACAGTTTGGTTTAAACACCTATAATCCGTCTAATCACTCTTCATAGGAATGTTAAAGTTAGCTCTGCATTGCTAACGTAAATAAGCAATATTGAACATTCAATTACATTTCGTAGTTGACCAGCAGTCATCAGTTCAAGCGATTAGTCCACTAGTCTTCATACGTTTATGATATATTTTAATTATTCACATATATTTTTAGGGCTTCACAAAATGGTTTTAGTTGCACATGTGTTTTGACGATATTTCTTAATTTGCATGTGTTTTTGGCATATTTGTGTTTTTATATTTTAATCGTTTTTGAAAGTGTTTTCCAAAATGGACGTGTTTTGTAACTAGATAGATTTATTGATCCCAAATACTACAGGAGCATAGACATACTTCACAACATACAGTAAGATAGTATATCATTTACAGATATATTGTAGCGCCACAGTCACTAATAGGTGAATGAAAAATTCCTCGACTATGACTTTCTTAAGCTGACTAACAATTGGTCAAGTGTGACGTGGCAGACTTAGTGTATATGTTGCCCTGTCATGTTAGTCAGTGTTTCATTCAGGCTACCCTCCATGTTTTTCATTGTTTCTTGCATTCATCTACGAGAAATTCCATCCCAGCAGGTGCAGTGACCCATGATAGATTTTAAAAGGTACCTTGAGGCATGCATCGGGCCTTTCATTGGAGAGAAAAACCCACATTTTGGGATCGCTGAGGAGAAGCACTTTTACTCTCAGACCTTTCAGTATTCCTCACGGTTCGTCCTCGCTCTTTAGTCTCGCTCAGATGTTCTTTCTCCGTCCTCTAAGAGCTTCAATCTCAGTGACGCCTACCTTCCATCAATCTTGATTCAGGAGAAAGGTCTGCAGCCCTTGGAATAAATGAAGCTCGGTAATAAAGGCTATGCATCCACTAAAATATCTTAACCCCATTCCCATCACTTTCTACATTAGTGGTTCTCTTGGGTAATTTCAGCTGCCTCTCTTTATTACTTCTATGTCCGTTGGAGGCATTTAATATTCCCGTGGCACATTTTTTGCTTTTTTTCCTCAATCGCTTCCATATAGATTAGTCAGATGTAAATAGCCTAGAGTTGTTTTTTTCAATGTTGATTAAAACTGATTTAATCTAAGATGGAGTTTCAGAATGTTCCAAATGGATGTTGATATTCATCAGGACTAAAAATCAGCAAACTGTTTGAGCAACAGGACGGAAAACTACTGTTTAACTACAAATTAACCTTTATATTTGGTAGGGGGTGCACTTTGTAGTCCCTCACACAGCGCTTTATGTGAGAGTATTACTTATTCTTAACATGGAGATCTGACCAATTAGAATACTGTATCTAGGATGACAATGTTGATAATAGGGTTGCACAATCAATCGTAATTTAAGTTTAATATTCAAACCGCTGTAAGCACAATGCAAATACAATTCCCAACTGACAAAAACAACAGATGTAGTAAAAAGTCCTTGTTTTGATATATAGATCCTCTTTAAAAACTCACGCCATTATAGTTTGAATTCCTTTCTTTAATGATAAGGTGCACAATGTTTTATTCCCTCTAATATTGGGAACAATATTTAGTGGTGCAGTGATGGCGTATTTCTGTAGTCCAACACGGAAGATAGCATCACAAATGGTTCCCTCGAGAGAATCCAATGGGATTTTTCCATTGGATTTGGGAATTTTACAAAAAATAAGACCTTTTGCAAACAAATGTTTATGATACTTATGTGTTTTGTTCAGCGGGATAATCTCCACATCAATCTCCAGATATTAACACCACTTTATGAAGTAAACAGCTAACGGTGGGTTGTAAAGGAACTACAGCACGGTCACATGACTTCACGTCACCACCGCTAAGCTAAAGGCGGCTAATGTTGGGCTATAAAGGAACTACAGCACGGTCACATGACTTCACGTCACCACCGCTAAGCTAAAGGTGGCTAATGTTGGGCTATAAAGGAACTACAGCACGGTCACATGACTTCACGTCACCACCGCTAAGCTAAAGGCGGATAATGTTGGGCTATAAAGGAACTACAGCACGGTCACATGACTTCACGTCACCACCGCTAAGCTAAAGGCGGCTAATGTTGGGCTATAAAGGAACTACAGCACTGTCACATGACTTCACGTCTCCACCGCTAAGCTAAAGGTGGCTAATGTTGGGCTATAAAGGAACTACAGCACGGTCACATGACTTCACGTCACCACCGCTAAGCTAAAGGAGGCTAATGTTGGGCTATAAAGGAACTACAGCAGGGTCACATGACTTCACGTCACCACCGCTAAGCTAAAGGCGGCTAATGTTGGGCTATAAAGGAACTACAGCACTGTCACATGACTTCACGTCTCCACCGCTAAGCTAAAGGTGGCTAATGTTGGGCTATAAAGGAACTACAGTACGGTCACATGACTTCACGTCACCACCGCTAAGCTAAAGGAGGCTAATGTTGGGCTATAAAGGAACTACAGCAGGGTCACATGACTTCACGTCACCACCGCTAAGCTAAAGGTGGCTAATGTTGGGCTATAAAGGAACTACAGCACGGTCACATGACTTCACGTCACCACCGCTAAGCTAAAGGAGGCTAATGTTGGGCTATAAAGTAACTACAGCACGGTCACATGACTTCACTTCACCATCGCTAAGCTAAAGGTGGCTAATGTTGGGCTATAAAGGAACTACAGCACGGTCACATGACTTCACGTCACCACCGCTAAGCTAAAGGAGGCTAATGTTGGGCTATAAAGGAACTACAGCACGGTCACATGACTTCACGTCACCACCGCTAAGCTAAAGGAGGCTAATGTTGGGCTATAAAGGAACTACAGCACGGTCACATGACTTCACGTCACCACCGCTAAGCTAAAGGCGGCTAATGTTGGGCGTGATGACATTTAGTCGTCTCATTTAGACACTTGTTAGCAACCTCTGTTTTTAAACACACCAGTGGGGGATTTACTGACGTATTTTATGTCGTAGATGGAATTACTCTTATCTGTGGACACATGTTTTCACAGTCTAGTCCAATGCTCTGTTGCAATTGGCTACAAAGAGCCGTGACCATTTGGACCTGTTTCTTAGTTTTGTCTTTCAGATACCGATTAGTCATTATTTCCATCATTGTTTTCCGCTCTTGATTCCATTTAGCTTTGTGTCTGTGTTGAAATACCAGCAGCCATTGAAGTGCAATGACCCGGGATCATCCTCATAATACTGCACATCATAATCCGCCATTTCCACATGACCTTTAGAGTTTCCTCAGAAGACAATATGACCAGAGTGAGATTAGCTTCATGCACATAAACAAACCAGCCTTTGCACATGAATATGCAGAGTGATCAGGTCAGTCTGCGAATCGACCTGGATGTAGATCCCCCAGCAATTACCCAGAATCCAATGCAGGTGCTTTGTATATTTGTTTTCGGTTAAACTCAGATAGGGGTTTTTGAGATGATTCATGTTTAAATCAATGTTTATTTGGAAAAGAGGCTTGTGTATGCTTTTACTCCTGATCAATGATGCTAAGAGATGTTTTTATTTTGTTGAGAAACCTCAGAAGAGGGATGATGTAATAATAATAATAATAATACATGACACTTAAATAGAGCTTTTTTAAAAACTCTAAGACGCTTAATGTAACCACTTATTTATTTATATACATATTATGTATTTCTTTAATTTCTTTTTTTGTTCATTCAGCTATTATTTATTTATTTATTTGTATTTATTAATTTCACCTCTACACAACTCGTCAGCGTGATATTGATTTTTAGAGTAGTTTGTAGTTCTCTTTACACAAATGACATTAAGGAATATGTCTTAAAGGTCCCATGTCATGGCCATTTCTACTGATCATAACTCCATTGTTGGCTTGTTGGAGCTCCTGCCCCCCCCCCCTCCCTGTGAGCCCAGTGGCCGTCTGCGAGACACAGCGAAACCCAGCCCGAAAACCAGCCTGAAACCAGCCCGAACACACACACCCGCAGCCTGGCTGGGAGTTTGTGTGTGTGTGCTCAGGCTGAGTTCCGCGCTGTCTCGCCGACCCCACACCAGTGTCTCACAGTGTCCCGCTCTTCGCAGCAGCGAGCCTCGCATCGTCCCGCCGATTATGTGTGTGTGTGAGGAAGTCCGCGGATTGTGGTGGCTGTGGCTCAGTGGATAGTGTACTGGACTTCGAATCAGGGGATAGCAAGTTCGAGTCCCACTGCAGTCAGCATGTCGTTGTGTCCCTGAGACCCTTCACCCCAAATTGCTCCTGTGGGGATTGTCCACAGTACTGAATGTATGTAAGTGGACGGGTAATAACCAGAAAAGCATGACATGGGCCCTTTAAAACCTCTATTACGATGAGTGTTTCTTTCATTGCCAGCCTTGTATTATATATACAAATACATGTAGGAGTTATTGAAAGCACACTGCACCTTGTGAAGGCTGCATACGATAAAGAAACGTACACTTTCTGCATAAAACCCTGCATTCATCCCCATGTCTACTTTGCATCTCTGCAGTATTTCTAGCGCTGTGTCTCCAGGCCTCAGCTCCGCCTTTGCATCGCACCTTTTTTCGGAGGCCGCTGCTCTTTACTCCAGCTTTGAAGTAATGTTTTTGGCTTTGAACACGAACGCCTTGAGGGAAATCTCTGCTTTTTCACAAACACCGAGTTCACAGGTTAACATCCACAGCAGCCACGCACTGCGAGTTTCAGACCGGAGCTGCTGGAAACGTTCCATGTCAGTTGCTGTTAATATTAGCTGTAAACTTGTTTTGAACGCGGTGTACAGCTAATGGTGACCCTACCGGAGAGAGACTGCTGCCGTCCATTAGAAAGAGTTAGTGAGGAGGAGAGGACATCAGACGTTACCAGCTCTTCTATTTATAAATGAAAATGGCACTTTTTTCTTGCAATTTCTGTCTTTTTACAAGAGTCAGATAATCCACGTTCCTGTCTTTATTCGCGAAAAACATTTAAATGATGTCCAAGCAGATCCATGATGGAGCTTGAATATTGAAGTAGTTTTATTTTCGGAAATGCTGAATTATGCCCATCTTATTATTACCCAGATCTCCGATATAAGCTTTTATTTTCAAACCTATTTCATATTGTAGTGAAACGCACCCAGCATCTGTTATATTCACAGACACAAATGCACTTTTTATGGACTGACAAAGAGGAATTTATACATTTATGCCCAATTAGATGCATTTATTGTTTAATTTCTGCCTCAAGTTAGTCCATTTTAAAATACTGCAGAATGTATATATCAAATATAACACTAATACCTTTATATAACAGGTATATTGTATTCAGGAAAAGGCCAAACATCTATTTTTGGTGCAGGGATAAGTTGTCATTAGGACCAGATGTATACGTTGGATGTGTTATTAAACCGAACAAAGCCAGGGGAAATGTGAGGCTTTCCAGAGTAACAGACTGTTATGCTGCTCTTTGAATAACCCTGCTTCTGTCTTTGTGTTTTCTCCTAGGTAAGCACTTTCTTCTTCTTTCTCTGTTGGTGTTGGTCATGGTGATGGAGGAGGGTGAGGAGGAGGAAGAGGAGGGTGAGGAGGAAGAGGCGGGGCTTCCTGTTGCTGTCAGCAGGTGAATGTTTCTTGCAGCTGAATGTGAGGCAGCAGTGATTACGGTGATGCATTGAGCCTGTGTGCCCATAACTGAGATGCTTCTCCTGCTCTGGATCTGCCACTGTCAGCAGTGTGAGCACACACACACACACACACACACACACACACACACACACACCACACACACACACACACACACACACACACTGTAACGCCGAGCCATCAGTAGACAAAGGGGAGAAGAAAGCTCGAAGTGTGAAGGTGTGTTTACAAAAGAGTCTTCTTCTGATGGATGGGGGGGCAGAGTGTGTTCTGACCCGCGGCGCGTGGAGGTCACGCAGCCCGGGTTTGATCTTTGTCAATGTGTGGTGCATGCTGGGAAGGCATTTCATTTGATGGAGCTCTACTTTTGATGTGTATTTCATTGGTAGGAGAGGTCTTTATTTAGAGCAAGTTGAATACAAGGTGTTTTCACTTGAAATAAGTAACACAATAGAACAAGGGGAAATGTTCTTGGTTTAGATTTCTTGAAACAAGACGGGATAGTTAGATAAATCAGATGTTGTAATCAGCTGGAGAACTCATTTTGAACTATATTTGACCAGAATCAGGAAATGCTGTGTTAAAATACAAGTTGCAAATGCTCAAAAGTGTTCTGTGTTCTGATGTTAGTTGGTGATTTTCCAGTAAATATGTGAAAAAAAACAAGTTTCATCTGAGAAACAACTCAAAATAAGATTGTTTGATTGATGCATTGTCTAAAAACAAGACCCTATATCTCACTGCATTGTTACTTCTGAAGTTATTATGTCTTATAGCAGGTGTATTCTATTCTGACTTGATATTAGACACATATACTTGGCAATATTTTGAGTTTGTGTAGTTTATTACAGGAACTCCACCTCAGAAATGCAGTGAATCTTAAAACACCTTTTTAAAATATTTTAATGTAGGGTTGCCTTATTTCAGACATTTCAGTGCATTTCAAGCATAAATCAGTAGATATTGGAAACTAGCTTGTGTGGTTGTACTTAAGGCGGTTGTGTGGTTTTGCCCGAAGACAAAATATATGTTTTTTTGCTACTGTTCTTGTGAAGGCTGTTGCGAATGTCATAGTTTACACAAATGTTGCAAACACTAGAAGTATAACTGACTCCTGTCTTTCTGTTTTGCTGCATCTTTCTGGTCAATAACTCAGCATTCACCAAAATACCAAACTTGTGTGTTTGAGGCAAAACCAAACCTCAGACACTCGCTGCTCGCTGTGATGGAAATAGAAAGCTAGCACACCATGTATTTACAGGTTCTGGGGTTCTGGTAGTGGAGTGGCAGCTACTTGTGTCCCCTGGCATGAACACTACAGGAAGCAAATTATGGCAAACAGCTCTGGCACATCCATTATGCTTTACCCAGAGCTGAGAGTTTGAAATGTTTTGACTTCCTGCACTGCCAAAATCCCTAATGTCATGCAAGACAGGTTCACAAAAACTCAAATAACTCTGCAACGCTGAAAGGTAGCAGTAATGTATGACTTATTAAGAAAGATTTGGTAATAACAATTGAATTTTACAACAGTAACGCAGCGTCCACACGGCGGCGTGCGTTGAAGCTTGCCGGTGGGCGTGTCTGAAACTCGACCAACAACCAATCACATGAATCTCCCGCCCCGGACACACAAGCACGCGGTTTGATTGGCTAGAGCTTGTACTGGCATATGATTTGATTGGCTGACGCTTCCGTTGAAGCTTCAAAAGTTGAACATTGCACGCGAGCAAAAGGAAGCGACGGAACCACAATGCAGTTCGGCAAATTGTGACGTCACCCCATTCAAAGTGAATGGGCAGAAGCGTTGAAGCTTCAACGCACGCCGCCGTGTGGACGGGCAGCGAGGATAGGCTTCCTTACAAGGATATCTACTGCTAGTTCTTACTGAAGATGATAACAAACAAAACATTTAAAAATTAAAAACAACTAAAACAATTCAATAAAAATACATTAAATAAAACTTAAATACAAAAAAAGAAATAATAATAATAACAAATAATAATAAAAAAATGCACTTAAGTTGAAAATATAAATATATTTTATCTAAAACAAACATCAATTGACAAATGCTCCCAAAAGGATATGTGAAATCGTAACATGTTCCACCGCTTGACGTTAACAATCACGTAGCTTAAATCTAAAATATCTAAAATATAATTTGATTATTACCAACACCTGCTCGGCCTTTTACTTTTCAACCAAACTTTGTTGAAATTAGTTTATTGGGGAGTGCCGCAAATTAATACAAATCTGTGCTCTTATGAGGCATGAGAATGGTGTTTTGTTGTCATAATGGAAAGTGTGCTGCTCAATTGTTGCAATTGATGCAACAATTGAGCTCTCTGGTGCAAAAGGAATAAGCCAAAGCATGCTCTGGATACACACACAGTGTCTGGATACACACACAGGGTCTGGATACACACACAGTGTCTGAATACACACACAGGGTCTGGATACACACACAGGGTCTGGATACACACACAGTGTCTGGATACACACACAGTGTCTGGATACACACACAGTGTCTGGATACACACACAGGGTCTGGATACACACACAGTGTCTGGATACACACACAGTGTCTGGATACACACACAGTGTCTAGATACACACACAGTGTCTAGATACACACACAGTGTCTGGATACACACACAGTGTTTGGATACACACACAGTGTTTGGATACACACACAGTGTCTGGATACACACACAGGGTCTGGATACACACACAGTGTCTGGATACACACACAGGGTCTGGATACACACACAGGGTCTGGATACACACACAGGGTCTGGATACACACACAGTGTCTGGATACACACACAGGGTCTGGATACACACACAGTGTCTGGATACACACACAGGGTCTGGATACACACACAGTGTCTGGATACACACACAGTGTCTGGATACACACACAGGGTCTGGATACACACACAGGGTCTGGATACACACACAGTGTCTGGATACACACACAGTGTCTGGATACACACACAGTGTCTAGATACACACACAGTGTCTGGATACACACACGGTTATTATAAAACGCACTGTATCCATTCATTGTTGTCTTGGTTTTTTGACAGGTAGATGAATATAGAATATCACCATTATTGTGCTCCCAACCCTATACATTTGATATGGTCTCATGCTTCAAGTAGCCTCTGTGCTTGGCATGCTCACTGGCATGTTGTTTCTGAGCAGAAATCTGCACATGTGATGTATCCGTGGGGGTGACAGTCAATGGAACATAATTATTCTAAGTGCACTGCATCACTGTGCGGCAGAATGAGACAGACACCTTTCCATTTCCACTTTGCATTTGATCAAAAACACAACCCATCTTTTACAACAGCCACTTGCACTCTTGTCATTTTCAAAAGCAGTAAGGACCTTTTCGAAAAAGCAGATGGATGCGTCAAAGCGTGCGATTCTATCGAGGCTTGAAATAGCTTCCTTTTCTCTTGTACCATTGATAAGTGACTGATTCAAGTAGCAGACACGTTGCTATCAAAGTTGTTTTTATTTACTTGGATAGTCGAGTGATGGTCCTATTTAAGGGACTCTTGGTATTTTAAAACACGATTAGTATGGATTGAGACAGCAGTGAATCATTTCAGTTTGCGTTCACCCAGCTCAGCAAAGGACAGTGACAGATCTTCAGCTTCACAGTAAACCCACTTTAGTAGAACAACAAACTCCAACAAAAAGGCTTACGTTTATGAGATACCCCTATCTGAGGTAGCCATTTGTTTTTATAGATGTAATGCTATTGGGGGGTTTTCCCTCTCCTGTTGGATGATATATAGATTTGTGTGCATGTAAATAGTCGACAAAAGCTTAAATTCCAAAGTTTCCTGCAAAAGAAACTGCCAAAAATGTGTTCAAGACAGTTTCATAATGCATATAATAATAATAGATTACATTTGTATAGCCACTTTACATGGTGTAAAGACAGAGATAAAAACAAACAAGTAGGGACATAGAATATATGATAGAGATATGTGAGTGTGAAAGTGACCCATCTTGCTCCTTAAATAGCATTTTTTGAAGACTTTTCAATGGCATAAAAACAGGAAGTAGATATAGGAAGTAGATGTAACAAGGTGTGTCAATTGGATTGTTTTCCATTGTTGGAATGTTCTCTTTGTTTAGTGTGTTTAGAAATAACGTGCACTGCAGATCCTCTCCTTAATGTCCTGCCTAATCTCTCGAGGAATTTTCCCCTAAAAAGGGAACGAGAAAGCTCAACTCTCTCCAGACTCTCGGTGTAAAGGAATCGCTCGTTTAAATCTAAACAAAGCATGAAATTACAAATGTCCTTCACTTCTATTGAGTCCAAAAATGTGCATAGTTGGCGATTTCTGAAGTAAAACATAAAGTGAGATTGCCAAGCTGTGGAGTCGCATGCCATAACCCTCATAAAGTAGGATTTCATTATCGTTTTATTTAGCACTTAGCAGTGAATGTAGTTAGCCTGGGAATCTTCAGGGAGGACATCAATCTATCATTTAATACACTGCTCTGCTCTATATCTTAATGGCAGTTATAAACACTTTTAATGCTACCAGTTAAAGTAAATTACCCATCTGCTCAACAGTCATTTAGTTACTCACACACATGGATGTTATGTAAGGATATTACATTCGATTTTTCAATGATGCAATCCCAGTTAGATTGTCTAACTCCTATAGGGTTTCAAGCTTTAGGACTCTGAGTGGGTTTATGCTGTTCAAATCATTGATTTCTAAATGTAAAATCTGTCAGAAAAAATAAACTCGGGCCATACTGTTACCTAGCAACTAATGAAATGTTCTTTTTCACATCCTTGTTTGAATAAAGTCATGGATCAGGCGTGGGTTTTAAACAGAACTCTGTATAAAAGCAAACACCTTTATACATATAGTATATTTTAATATTGTTTGCTTATCTGTATTATTGTGTTGCATTGTTGAAGCCTGTGACCTAAGACTTTCAACGACATAATTACTCTGTAGCTATGTTAGTTTGACAATAAAGAACCTTGAACAGATGACACATGCAGGAATGAGTCCTAAAACCAAATAATGAGGTCATGTGACCGTGCTGCAGTTCCTTTATAGCCCAACGTTAGCCGCCTTTAGCTTAGCAATGGTGACGTGAAGTCATGTGACCGTGCTGTAGTTCCTTTATAGCCCAACATTAGCCGCCTTTAGCTTAGCGGTGGTGACGTGAAGTCATGTGACCGTGCTGTAGTTCCTTTATTGCCCAACGTTAGCCACCTTTAGCTTAGCGACGGTGACTTGAAGTCATGTGACCGTGCTGCAGTTCCTTTATAGCCCAACATTAGCCACCTTTAGCTTAGCGACGGTGACTTGAAGTCATGTGACCGTGCTGCAGTTCCTTTATAGCCCAACATTAGCCACCTTTAGCTTAGCGGTGGTGACGTGAAGTCATGTGACCGTGCTGTAGTTCGTTTATAGCCCAACATTAGCCACCTTTAGCTTAGCGGTGGTGACGTAAAGTCATGTGACCGTGCTGTAGTTCCTTTATAGCCCAACATTAGCCACCTTTAGCTTAGCGGTGGTGACGTGAAGTCATGTGACCGTGCTGTAGTTCGTTTATAGCCCAACATTAGCCACCTTTAGCTTAGCGGTGGTGACGTAAAGTCATGTGACCGTGCTGTAGTTCCTTTATAGCCCAACATTAGCCACCTTTAGCTTAGCGGTGGTGACGTGAAGTCATGTGACAGTGCTGTAGTTCCTTTATAGCCCAACATTAGCCTCCTTTAGCTTAGCGGTGGTGACGTAAAGTCATGTGACCGTGCTGTAGTTCCTTTATAGCCCAACATTAGCCTCCTTTAGCTTAGCGGTGGTGACGTGAAGTCATGTGACCGTGCTGTAGTTCGTTTATAGCCCAACATTAGCCACCTTTAGCTTAGCGGTGGTGACGTAAAGTCATGTGACCGTGCTGTAGTTCCTTTATAGCCCAACATTAGCCACCTTTAGCTTAGCGGTGGTGACGTGAAGTCATGTGACAGTGCTGTAGTTCCTTTATAGCCCAACATTAGCCACCTTTAGCTTAGCGGTGGTGACGTGAAGTCATGTGACCGTGCTGTAGTTTAAATTTGTTTGTACTGTTTATAAATGCAATACAAATGGTGAAAGTGAACGGCAGGAGATAGTAAACTACGTACATGCAAGTTAAAATAACATAACATAATTGAATACTGTATACCATAATTATATGTATGCATTCATCACTGTAGGAATAGCACAGTGTCTACTCACAAATGAACCACTTTCTTTATGACAGTATTTTGTCAATTATGAAAAGAAAAACAATGTCTAAACAACTCAGCAACCTCATCCCTTAAAATGATTATGTATTAAATTATGCTAATGTTTTTCTTTGCTTCCCTCGGATGTGCATTTGACTGGTCGCTGTCTGAGTCCAGTAAAAATAGCCTCCTCAGAAGCAGGAGGGAGGGATGAGTGACAGCAGGTAAACAGCAGGTCAGCATCAGTTGTATTGCTGTGGGAATGCTCACCCTATGGCGTGCTGTTTTTAGACACAGAGGCGATGGACAAAATACAGAAATGTCAAGATATCCACTTATCTTGCACTTCACCAAATCCTAGAGAGGTTCAGACATTTAGTGCAACAGCTCCTCTCTGACATTTCTATATATTTCTTCAGAAGAAGCAGCGACAGACCGATAGGACTCCTCACAGATCTTAACAAGTCGACATAAATGTGAAGAAAACATTCTTCCAACACACAGGGGTTACTTTACTTCAGGACAACACATGTTTGACGCTTAAGTAATTTTGAAAGGCAAGGCAAGTTTATTTACACTGAACAAAAATATAAACGCAACACTTTTGTTTTTGCTCCCATTTTTCATGAGATGAACTCAAAGATCTAAAACATTTTCTATATACACAAAATAACCATTTCTCTCAAATATTGTTCACAAATCTGAAAAAATCTGTGATAGTGAGCACTTCTCCTTTGCCGAGATAATCCATCCCACCTCACAGGTGTGGCATATCAAGATGCTGATTAGACAGCATGATTATTGCTAGAGATGTCCCGATCCGATCACGTGATCGGGGATCGGAGCCGATCACGTGATTTTCAAAAGATCGGAATCTGGAGAAAAAAATCGGGGATCGGGATTTTTTTTTTTTTTTTTTTTATAAAATATTTTTATTATTTTATTTAATGTTACAAAACAAATATGACCATGTTCACGTCTTAAAGTCATCCTGAGGCCTTAGTTTTGGTTTGAAATTACACAACATCATGTATGTGTTGCTTCTTTTGGGCTTGTTTTCAGACCTGGTTGCTTATTTCTCTCAAATCTGGCAACAGAGTGGGCGCAGTGTCTAATAGTAGCAGTAAGCTAACGAGAGGTTCAGCTGGTGACTCGGGAGTCGGGACAGAGAAAATGTCAGGAGTTTGGAAGTATTATAAAATTGAAAGTGAAGGCAGTGTAACAGCCAGATGCAATGTTTGCAAGGCGGGGACTTTTAAAAGGAAAGAGAAACTGCCCCAGAACAGTGAAAAGGCCAAAAAAATAACAGCCAAGATAGCTGAATTCATCGCATTTGATGACCAGTCGTTATCTGTTGCCTTTTTTTTCTCTTAATGCATTGCATAAAGATCGGATCGGGAAAAATCGGTATCGGCAGATTGTCAAAATCAAATGATCGGAATCGGATCGGGAGCAAAAAAAGGTGATCGGGACATCCCTAATTATTGCACAGGTGTGCCTTAGGCTGGCCACAATAAAAGGCCACTGAAACGTGCAGTTTTGCTTTATTGGGGGGGTCTGGGGGGGTCCGAAAACCAGTCAGTATCTGGTGTGAGGGGTAGGGGTAGGGTTAGGGTAATGTTGTGAATTGAGTGGCCCATGGTGGTGGTGGGGTTATGGTATGGGCAGGCGTATGTTATGGACGACGATCACAGGCCACTTGATTCACAACATTACCCTACCCCTACCCCTACCCCTACCCCTACCCCTCACACCAGATACTGCCTGGTTTTCGGACCCCCCCAGACCCCCCCAATAAAGCAAAACTGCACGTTTCAGAGTGGCCTTTTATTGTGGCCAGCCTAAGGCACACCTGTGCAATAATCATGCTGTCTAATCAGCATCTTGATATGCCACACCTGTGAGGTGGGATGGATTATCTCGGCAAAGGAGAAGTGCTCACTATCACACATTTTTTCAGATTTGTGAACACTATTTGAGAGAAATGGTTATTTTGTGTAGATAGAAAATGTTTTAGATCTTTGAGTTCATCTCATGAAAAATGGGAGCAAAAACAAAAGTGTTGCGTTTATATTTTTGTTCAGTGTAGATAGATAGATGGATAAAAGTTAAAGGATGGCGTTCTTGACCTTTTCCTCTAGGTTCACTTAAAACACCAGGCACATGTTCTTATTGCAGCCGTTGTCAAGTTCAGTGCATCTAACTTGATACTCTTTTTAAATGTAATGAGTTTCAGGTTATGTTAAATATTTATAAACACTGTCAACAAGCTAGGCAAAGAATCAGCATGATTAGCAGGGTCAAATATATTGAACAATCAAGAGTCATGTAATGTTTCTGATGCTTCATTTACTGAAGGCACAGTTGTGTTTTGATAGTATTGCATCCAATATTTGGCAAAACACTTACAATTGGACCAATTCTAATCATTTCAGGTTCATATTTGTATTCTGGGCTTCGACTGTGACACGTTGAAATACTTTAAAGGTCACCTATTATGCAAAATCCTCTTCCTCATGTCTCTTCTACATCAACATGTGTCCCCTCTTCTTCATGTCTCTTCTACATCAACATGTGTCCCCTCTTCTTCATGTCTCTTCTACATCAACATGTGTCCCCTCTTCTTCATGTCTCTTCTACATCAACATGTGTCCCCTCTTCTTCATGTCTCTTCTACATCAACATGTGTCCCCTCTTCTTCATGTCTCTTCTACATCAACATGTGTCCCCTCTTCTTCATGTCTCTTCTACATCAACATGTGTCCCCTCTTCTTATTGTCTCTTCTACATCAACATGTGTCCCCTCTTCTTCATGTCTCTTCTACATCATCATGTGTCCCCTCTTCTTCATGTCTCTTCTACATCAACATGTGTCCCCTCTTCTTCATGTCTCTTCTACATCAACATGTGTCCCCTCTTCTTCATGTCTCTTCTACATCAACATGTGTCCCCTCTTCTTCATGTCTCTTCTACATCAACATGTGTCCCCTCTTCTTCATGTCTCTTCTACATCAACATGTGTCCCCTCTTCTTCATGTCTCTTCTACATCAACATGTGTCCCCTCTTCTTCATGTCTCTTCTACATCAACATGTGTACCCTCTTCTCCATGTCTCTTCTACATCAACATGTGTCCCCTCTTCTTCATGTCTCCTCTACATCAACATTTGTCCCCTCTTCTTCATGTCTCTTCTACATCAACATGTGTCCCCTCTGTGGAAAGAGACTCTGAAAGTTTCAGGAACAAAGATTCTCTCTCTTTTTGATCCATTTCTATAAAAACCTGTCTGAAAATGAGCTGATCAGATTTTGGCCGCTTTATGATGTCATAACGATGTGTTGGCTTGTGTAACCATTAGCCAATCAGCAACCAAGGTAACCCCCCCCCTTATCACCTGAATCTCCTCCTAGAGCACCATTGAGTTCTTTGTAACCAAATGTCTCTCAGAGGGGCGTGGGGAGGGGCTCCTTATTTTCATCTAAAGTAACAGACAGAGAATCAGCACTTTGGAAACAGGGCTGAAACAGAGGGGATTATGGGTAATGCTGCAATCTGTTTGGTGTTTCAGCCAATCAGAGACAGGCTCTGTATATATCTGAGACCTGTAATATATTGATGAAAAACAGAATAAGAGGGGACCTTTAATGTTCAAAAAGTGCTTTATTTTTCCGATTAGTTAACTGTCCGTCTCCGTTGTGATTGGTCAACGGCTTAGAGATGTCCCGCCCCTTAGCCTGTCACGTACAGTTGGTTGCAGCGCTAGCCAATAGGAGAATGAGTGTTACGAAGTGATGTCACTGTTACAGAAGTAAACAAAGGAGTCCAATGGAGGTGTCTAAAAAGGGATTTTTGCCTTTGCAGACCATTTACATGCACTAAAACCTATATAACACACTAAAGGAGAGGGAAAACCTCAAGAAGCATAATAGGGCCTCTTTAAAATGGTTGTAATCATTATGGATGTAAAACTAATGATACACATCTTATGTATAACATCGTACCAGTTTAGTATGCAAAGTTGTATAGCATGTGTTTGTTGTTGTTGTTGCATGTTCTACTCTGTGCACCACATAGAAACCCATTATAGTCCTGCAAAGCTCGAAAGTCGATTTTCTGTCAAAAGACGCCCCCATTTCTCCACCCAGGCCTCAGAGAGTTGACAAAGAAAGATAAAACATGGAGCTTCATGTGGAGCTTCTGTGTATTAAGCGCACAGTAGGCCATTTCCCCTAAGTGCCCACTGCAGTACAAGAAACAGGCACAAGTAGAAGTCACTGTGATCACATTTTAATCACATACTTCCACTGTGTCCTATGTTTTACTTATGAAATTATCACTTTTATTCATGTCTTCAATAAATAATATTCTTTTTAAGTTCTGAAAAGTGAAAAGGATATTCTTTTTGCGAGCCGGTTTGTCATTATTATAATTTAGGCCATTTCACAGTTTAATTCCAAATGTGTCCGAGTATATTTTCTGTTGCAGAGCATCTTAATCAGCGGACAGGAAGTAAACATGGAGCTGATTCCTGGCATTGCAATTAGTTTTGAAATGTCTATAAAGGGGTTAACCAATTGCAGCAATAATACAAAGAAATGTGAACGGCTGTCAGACGGCTGGTCTTCGACTTGGAGGGAAAATCTAGATAGACTTTAGTGTTATTATCAACCGTATTACTGCTGAGCTGTTGCAGCAGAATCAACAGGAACATTTTGAATGTTTTGACCTTTCCTCTAGTGCCCCATTTGGCTTGTTTAGGTTTAGTTTTGCGGTCAGTGTTATGCTCCTCTCTTCAGAAAAGAGTGAACAGTCTTATTCAACGATGTTTAAAGATGGAGGAACAAATCAAAGTTCACTGCTAACACTTTGCCATCGTCTGACCTTTCATTATAGAGAACACCAGTCTACTTCCTATCATTATTTCAGTCTGAAACCTTTAAGTGTTCAAAATAGATCTGACATTTGTGTTACCATATGTATGCCATTAAACTATAGAGCCATACGTATTCTAACATATATTCTTTAAACAGAAAATATCTTTTAGCATAAGCTTCGTCAAGGCAAGGCAAAACAGACTTTCCAATATATAACATACAATAATCTGACAGACTAAACACAAGGCTGATGGGAATATATGGGACCAATAAGGCCATGGACAGACAATACAACTGGGAAAACACACAAAGATAGGAATACAAAAACAGATATGACACATGTTGAGAAAACGTCAAAATCAAAACTGGTATCTCGAAAAATGTTTGCTTCTCTATTCATAAATCAATGTTATGATATTAGCTCTGATCCCTATCATCCATCTGATATGGATATAGGAAAATGTACCATAACTAGTGGTGCACGATAATTATCGGTCCGATATTAGGAATTATGACGTCATCCCGATAAACCCGATAAAAGTATTAATAGCCCCGATAATATAATAAATACTGCGGTGTGGGTGGATTGGGACGAGGGGCGCTTGTTTTTCACTCGGCTCCTCCCGTTTTGCCAGTACTGTGGTATTAGTGGTTTAGGAAGAGGGGAGTTCTTCTCAAACCCAGCGCTCCCTAACTCATGCCTGGCTGTGACGTAAATGGTGTGCGGCCGTGAAGCCAGGACAGTAAACAAACATGTCGTCGGTAGTATGGGACTATTTCAAAGTTTCAGAGTTAGATAGTTCGCTTGCTATTTGTTTTAACAAATGCAATGCAGAAGTTCCACGAGGAGGGAACAAGGCAACGAGCTATAATACTTCCAACCTGATTAGTCACCTGAAACATCGCCATCGCTACGATGGTGTGTTCAAAGCGTACGAAGACGCCTGCGCTGCTAAACTAGCGGCGAATCCAAAGCCAGCTGCAAAGGCACCGGGGCTTTTACCTATCGACGAGGCTTTTGAAAAAGGCAAGAACTTTATTTGGGAAAATAAATATGGTCACTTTGAAGAGTCAAAACTGTTCTTGGCTTTGTTTTGTTCATAGTAGTAATGCGCATGTCATTTGCGCACTACTAGTCTCTTTTTAACACCAGGTGTGCAAAAACTACAGGTACATATAATATATATTATATTATTATCGGTTATCGGTATCGGTCTTGAGAAGCAGGAAGTTATCGGTATCGGTTTCAAAAAACCAATATCGTGCATCCCTAACCATAATGCAAAGCTTTGTTTTGATTTAATAATAATACATACATATAATAATACATTTCTAAGCGCTTTTTCAGGTGGTCAAAGACACAGTGGTGATAAAAAGGAAATACAATCAAATACAAATATTCAAACAACAACACAACATACATTAGTGTTAGATTTAGTTTTGATTGTGATGCGACCTGAGTTTCCCCACTGGCTCTGACTTCCCTCTTCGTAATGTGAGCCTGTAATTAACGAAGGACGCTGCAAAACAATCTCTCCTCATGAACCTTGCCTTTTCTATTGGAGTATTTATTTTTAGATCACCCGATTGCATTACCCTTCATTTGAAATCATTGAGTGTGCCAACGCTGCCCACCTTATTTGCATCGATTGTTACCCGTTTCTAATGCCTCATGGTGACCTCATATTTGATTTCACAAAGCTACCTGATATGCATGGAGTGTGTATGGTTTAATGGACTGTTTGATACACAGAGAGGTTGCACAGTTGAAGTTATTGTCAACAGCCAAGTGGATGAATGGAGCATTTCAAAACTCACCATGAGGGCCCAATCCACTCCCACTCCAGCAGATGGACAGAGTACTTCGACTAATTTGCTTTTTAGTCCAAGAACATGAATTGTTGAGCTTTTCCTGAAAAAAATGTTGGATGTTTTTATTCAAATGAAGTATAATTCAACAGAAGTATAATTCAACACAGATTGTTATCCCCGCTGTATTCCTGTATGCTCCTCAAATCAGAAAGGTTGTATATACTATCATATAAAGATAATGTTGTCTTTGAAGGTTCTGCCGAGCTCTTCACTTTGATGCATGTTCAGAAAGTTTACTGAGGATTCAGACTTTATTCACATTCCTACCTTTAGTTTCTGGAGGCTTTCTTCTAACTTCTAATTTTCAGTGAAACCCTTCCTCTTTTAACATTTCATTTCAGTTTGTGTGAGGATATTAAAGCTCACAGAAACTGTGTGAACATTTTAACTGAAGTGTTTTTTTAAGCCTGTACTCCTGAGAAACATAGACCAAAGATGAGTATTTGGAGAAATAATCAGATGTTCAGTGTTTTTGCAGCTATTCTTACCCAACGGCAAGTCTTCATGTTGGCTACAGAACATGGGCTTATTCCATCTATGCATTTCAGCTCCAATTGAATACATACACCTGTTCCATTCAGGTTTCATCATTTTCTGTTCTTATCTATTGTCTGCATTTGGTTAAGGAACATTTTAGCTTGGTGTCGTAACGATACCACTTCAGTCCTGGCGTCTGTCAGGGAGCTGGTTGCTTATTCATTAATCAATCAATCAATCAGTCAATCAATCAATCAATGTTTATTTATATAGCCCCATATCACAAATGTTACATTTGTCTCAGTGGACTTCACAGTTTGTACAGAATATCAGTACGATAATACGACACCCTCTGTCCTCAGACCCTCTGACCTTAGACCCCCTGTCCTTAGACCCCCTGTCCTTAGACCCTCTGTCCTTAGACCCTCTGTCCTTAGACCCTCACATCGTACAAGGAAACACTTCCAGAGAAAACCCACAGTTTAAAGGGAACATGGGAGAAACCTCAGGGAGAGCAACAGAGGAGGGATCCCTCTCCCAGGACGGACAGACGTGCAATAGATGCCGTGTGTAAATCGAAAAGATAATACATTTACAACATAGCTTATTCATTTATCAATCAATCATTCAATCAATTAATCAATCAATCATAAGACTCATACTCATGGTGAAAACAAGATGAAGACATGTTGAAGACATGATGAAGCTCTTGATGCAATCCTTGATCGGCTAAAACAGTCCTGAAGCATTGAAGGAAACCTTGGAAACGTTGTTGATGGAAACGTTGCCTGTCAGTCCGGACGCAATCAATAGAAGTGTTGTTGTCAGATATTTCCTGGGACAGCCATGTTTACGTAAAGCACATTAAACTAAACTCCAGATATTCCCTCTGACTCTTGGCTAATACCGTTAGCTCGTCCATTATTAGCCAGTGATCTAACATTGCCCAAAATGACATGGCTTATATCTCTTTTGCTCCATAAATCTAGACCCAGTTGTCCTTCTTTGTCTCTTTGGTTTACCCAGCATCCTTTGTGTGTCCTTCTCCAGATTTCAGTGTGGATAGCTGTTGTTCTGACCACCATGCTAGCCGACTTTAGCACGATTAGCTTCTTAGGCAGCCATGGGTGTAGATGCAGCAACTCAACGGCAACAAACATAATCTCTCTTCAAGAAAGTTTAGAGATGGAACAGTTTAAAAATGTACTTCATTAACAGAAAACTAAGCAAGATCAACGTTGTAAATCTAGCAGGAGGACTATAATCATCAAATCAAAAGTGGCTGTAGCTCTCTTCACGACACCGACATGTCTCTTTGAAACAGGCGGTTAATCTTGGAGTTATAAACTTGTAGCCTCCCCTCTTCCTTCACGCCGTGAGAACTACACAAACAAACAACATAGCCCAAACACATTAGCATAGTGTGCTACACATATGTTACATTTCATTTCATTTAGCTGACGCTTTTATCCAAAGCGACTTACAATAAGTGCATTCGACCAAGAAGATACAGACGTGAAGAAAACAGAATCATATAAGTACATCAGGTTTCATAGAGCACAACATTTCAAGTGCTACTCAACTGGCTTTAGATAAGCCAGTCCTTTGTTAGTATGTAAGTGCTTTGTATTTTGTTTTTTTGTTTTTCATTCTATCGCTCGAAGTGGAGTCGAAAGAGATGAGTTTTTAGTCTGCGCCGGAAGATGTGGAAGCTTTCTGCTGTCCTGATGTCAATGTCAATATATATGTATTGTATTAAGGAACATAGGACGTGGCGCCCACATGAACACATGAAACAAATACCTCACTGGTCGCTTGTCTTGAAAGGAGATGATTTGAATCTTGAAAGTTATTTTTCGGCTGATAACTTAATGTCACAGACTTCAGCAGAGCTTCAATACAGACGTCAACAAAAAACACGCAGTGCCAGAACATGAACAAACGAAAAAAGGAAACAACAAACACTTGCGGTCACAACGCATAGTTATCTGTCTGCACATTGGTGTAACATATAAAACAAAACTGTATTAAATCATGCCATATTTTAACGATTTGAATATTACATAAAATAAAGTATTTATTTAGTGAATTTATTGAACTATGAAATGAATTGTTATTCTTTGTAAATAAGGCAACTTTGTGACGTCATTTACGGCTGCCTTTATCATCCTCTCCGGAGTTGTTTTGCATGTGTGTTCATGAAAAGCAAATGAGTAAGCAAAGCAACAGAGATGCTTTAACTTCTAATCAGATCAGGGGGACTCCGTAAGGGGACACCAATTAGCATCTGGGCTGGAGCACATCTCCCCACCTCGGGGTCTTTGAGCCCTCCGGTTGTGGCTCTAGCCTGCGGTGATGTGTTCATTTGAAAGTCTAAAAAAGGTAATGATGAATCCCTCACATCAGTCATATATAATATTTAGCATTTTTTTTTTTTTACTGGAAAAACGGAGCTTAGCAACCGCGGCTAATCAGGACTCTGTCGAGGAGTTGGTGTTGCAAGTTGTTGCAAGGTCCCCGGGTGCAGCTGGCGGGGTCTCGGAAAAGATGAAATGCCATCAGAGATACATTACGTAGGAGTCTTAATTAAGTCAGTCTTCTCTGATTGTGAGCTTTTAAAGCATGCCTATCTCAAGCTTGCCTGTTTAATTGGATGTGTGTGTTAGCGTGCGTGGGTGAGCGTCTTTGGAAATGTCCGTATCGAAGTCATTATAAGTGTAAACAGGAGCTCAGCAGGGAGCATGTTGCATCGCTGTGTTCTTCCCTCATTCTTCTATCAGCGCCACAACTTCACTGAGTTAGACGACTTGGGTGTGTAGGTGGCCACACACACACACACACACACACACACACACACACACACACACACACACACACTCTCTTTAATCTCCCCTTTACCCATGCCTTGTTAGGCAGATCAGCCATGATGTGCTGCTCAATTCAATCAACGGGTGCCAAAGGCAGTAAATCAGGGACTACGGTGCGGCATTGGCACTCCATTCAGCGTGCTCACGGCCCTTCGTCTCATCAAGGTGCAAACAGAAAACCAAAGCAGTTGCTACCTTCTTTCCCCTCCCCTCCTACAATTTAATCATCGCCGGCAGATTAGAAAACAATTGTAGCCTCGCCTCGCCCCCTGCTAGTTTTATTTATTGGCTCCAGTCTCTTTGGGTATATTATTTGTTATCAATCAAACAAGCCTATCAAGCAAAGTGGCTGCCATGTATAAAGCCCCTGAATGCTGTATGGAGCTGGGCATTGCATCTCTCCAGGGGGCCGGTGTACATCTGAATTTGACACAAAGCTATCCCCGGGTTGAATAGGATTTCAGAATCAGGTTCGTCCCGAGGGAAACTCGATAGATTGCCTGATAGATGTTGTCTGTAAAATGGCCGTGACGTATGGAGACGGTTGCTTGCTGTCGCTTCCATTTCTAGGCCATTTCAGACTTTGATGGTGCACTTGTTCGTACTCAGCTGATATCTAACTAAGAATAGATGACAGGAAGACAGTGCAGAAATATCTCCAAAGCAGGAATGTTGCACAAACCTTGCAGAATTTGGAGAATGCAAAGAAAATGAATAAAACATGAGGTTTTTAGTTGTTGTTTTATAAGTCGGGGCCTTTTTTCTTAACAACTAGCGCTGATATTCAACAGTCACATCATCCATTGAGGCCAAGAAAGTCCTGACTCTTTGTGTACTAGTATCTGTTTATAAACCACCAATTCTTCTACATCAGATAAACAACACAATGTTTCTTAGACAACAAATACATCATGTAATTGTTCCAACCTTTGCCAACTTTACAACAATGTGGGATTTATCTCTGATTACTGTCAGGTATACTTTTTAAAATCCTGCGCAAAATACATGTCATCATTTACTGAATTCACGACCAACTATATTTGTGTTGTTCGTTCTTTAATGCATATTTGTTAGTATTTGCACCAACACTGTTTTAACGCATGAAAACGGCACCATAAATGACTCCTAGTGGTTTCAGTTTTGATCTAACGTATGTACTATGTCGTTTTCTTTCATTAACATTTCCTGTGTTGTGATTTTGCATATTTTTAAGTATTTTCATTTCTTTTTTTGAGGGGATTTAAATAATAGAATACAAATCAACGGCGGCATACTTTGTTAACGTGGCTGCCTTTGTACACAGTTTTTGAACAGAGAATACTTAAGGATGCGCTAACATGATGTATACACTGGTTAAGTACAGGAGAACAAAGGCACTGCATACGACACTTTCACTTCTTTGACTGTAAACACACCAGAAGGAGGATGTGTAAAGACCTTGTGAGGCCGCGTGAAGTGTTCCTACATCCTGCCACGTTTCAACTTAACCTCTGGACACCATATTTGCCCGAGTGCCTTCAGTTCCTCCGTGAGAATTGGAGTTGAAGTAGCTGCAGGCAAGGTTTTTGAATTCTTCAGCTGTGACTCGATTTGAAAGGGTTATAGGAGATGAAGACACTTTTTAAAGCCCAAGGATTTATCATGTGTCCTGTGCCTATAGCGGGCTGGATTTAGCCGATCCCTCGACATCAATTTCTCCTCTCGTACACACAGCTGTCATGCAGAATGTCTGATCACATCGCCTGCATGTGGGTGGGCTAGTCTGTCACCTCTGTGTGTGTGTGTGTGTGTGTGGTTTGTGGTTTAAAGGGCAGTGGAATAATGACTCCGGCACCTGCTCCGGCTCCCATGCATTGTTAAACATCACAAAGTCAAATACAAGACGCGCCTAAGTGCTCCCCGATGCTCCTCTTTGTAAATGATGGTGCTAGCAACAACCCTCCGGAGCTCGTTGTGGATCACATTAAAAACATATTCCTGTGGTTTGGGCCTCCCATTAAACGTGTAAAATTCAACACGCGGTTTGAAGTATTAAGCTCCCTGTTGACTTATCAAAGACAGATTGTGTTACTGCAAGGTACAACCCATTTTTAGCTTTTATTGAAATACATTGCCTTGTTAGATGTCCTGGTTTCTTTTAATAGCAGGTGCATCACTTCCTGATGTGTGCCAATCAGTGTCATCAAGGTTATTTGAAGAAGATACAGAGTGTTTCTCAATGTCGAGGACAGGCCAAGTCTTCCGAGTCACTTCCTTCAGAGGCAAGAATCCTTCCTGGCATTCGGAGAACGAAGAATGGAACAGGCGAGCAAGTGTGCAGGTGTGCGTCGTATGAGAGGCCCCGCCTTACATTTTCCGCCACAGATTTTGGAAATTGGTCCGTGGGCGCAAAGCATTGTGGGGATTTTAAGACCGCGGAGGATACACATATGCTGCCTCAAAATTTCTCGCTACGAAGGACTCCGGACTCGGTAGAATTCCACGGAGCCTGGACATTGGAACAGTCCTTCGGCGGCACTCGATGACATGCCATCCTTGAAATAGTGGCTCTGCAGGACACTTCCTCGACATTGAGAAACACCCACAGTCATATTAGCTCAGTAGCTAAGATTTAATGTCTAGGAATTATCAGTTTTTGACGGACTGATTTACCATTTTATACTTTTTAAATGTTTATTTACTGCTTTGTTATCCATTCAGTGTAATATGCAAAATACAGAAGTTAGGAAGTTGTCCCTGAAAATAATTGAACAAATAAACAAAATAAAACAGCAGCAGTTCTATTACAGCAACAAAAACATATAAATACATATTAATATGAGTAATTCTTATACTAATCATAATAATACATGTAAATACAACTTAAAACAGAAACAAACTATTAAGAGCAGAAATACTAATAAATGATAGGGCTAACAAAATAATGATACAGTATATAAACATTTATTTTCAAACATACATCCATCTGTAAAATAAACTTAAACTAGTTCTATGTTAGTCACAGTTTTCTAAAGCTATCTGTATTCTAATTTGGTTCAAATACAAATCAGTTATGGAGGATCCTCAGGGCATGGTGTTTAAAATGTTGATTAACTACAAAAACAGCCTTTCTGGTCACAGATGTCTACAGTGTGTATTCCTGCTCACATTAGCTTCCCTTTGCCATGCAATATGTTCATGTCACACACTACCCAAATGTTTGTAGTGTGTCTTCAGTATATATGAGCATCCTGGGATGTAGCCGCTCCACATGAGCCCAGATGTAGGAGCTCAGTCATCGTTATGGTTTCAGTGGATGTTGGAGAAAAAGAAAGATTAGATAGAGATTGGTTCCATAGCAGAACATAATTGATTTAGAATGCATCAGCTACTAAGTCAGTGTGTGGCTCGTCACGTGGAGGATCAGCGGTGGAGGGCGTTTGGAGGTCAACGTTAGTGAAGGTTGGACGGTGACGTGATATCGTGGTCAGCGTTCGTCAGGCAGATAAAAGCACGAGCTGCCGATAAAAGAGCAAACAGATGATGCCTCTTCGTGGATATTACTGTATTTAACATGACGTGAACAGAGCACCACAGCAGCAAATACACTGTAGACGCTCGAGGATATTTTACATCTTCTCACAGGAAGATAACCGTTAGATTGTTATGGCTATAATCCATCATTTAATTTAATCAAAATCTGGGTACCATGATTTATGTTGCAGTGTTCCCTTTAGTGCTTACTTCCTGTCTGTCTTCTTCTGCTGTTCCCTTTAATGTTTACTTCCTGTCTGTTTTCTTCTGCTGTTCCCTTTAGTGTTTACTTCCTGTCTGTCTTCTGCTGTTCCCGTTAGTATTTACTTCCTGTCTGTCTTCTTCTGCTGTTCCCTTTAGTGTTTACTTCCTGTCTGTCTTCTTCTGCTGTTCCCTTTAGTGTGTACTTCCTGTCTGTCTTCTTCTGCTGTTCCCTTTAGTGTTTACTTCCTGTCTTCTTCTGATGTTCCCTTTTGTGTTTACTTCCTGTCTGTCTTCTTCTGCTGTTCCCTTCAATGTTTACTTCATGTATGTCTTATTATGCTGTTTCCTTTAGTGTGTACTTCCTGTCTGTATTCTTCTGCTGTTCCCTTTAGTGTTTACTTCCTGTCTGTCTTCTTCTGCTGTTCCCTTTAGTGTGTACTTCCTGTCTTCTTCTGATGTTCCCTTTTGTGTTTACTTCTTGTCTGTCTTCTTCTGCTGTTCCCTTTAGTGTTTACTTCATGTATGTCTTATTATGCTGTTCCCTTTAGTGTTTACTTCCTGTCTGTCTTCTTCTGCTGTTCCCTTTAGTGTTTACTTCATGTCTGTCTTCTGCTGTTCCCGTTAGTGTTTACTTCTTGTCTGTCTTCTTCTGCTGTTCCCTTTAGTGTTTACTTCCTGTCTGTCTTCTTCTGCTGTTCCCTTTAGTGTTTACTTCCTGTCTGTCTTCTTCTGCTGTTCCCTGTAGTGTTTACTTCCTGTCTGTCTTCTGCTGTCCCCTTTAGTGTTACTTCCTCTCTGTCTTCTTCTGCTGTTCCCTTTAGTGTTTACTTCCGGTCTGTCTTCTTCTGTTGTTCCCTTATGCGGATTGATATGACTGCAAACAGTCCTTTGTTCCTCCTTAGTCTCCTTTGCTTAGCAGCGTACAAAAAATAAAAGAACTCTGGAGCGTCCAAATTGACCAATCACAATCGAGTATTCATCCAAGCCATGTAATGAACTGGTATTATCTGGTAAGTGTTTCTTGGAAGTGGAATATGTATAACAGCAGATGTTGTTCTTATGATGTGCTAAGCGGTCTTACCCATTAGGTAGATGTGAGCCATGTTCAGCTATAGAGAAAATACATTTTTCTTACTTTTTCTGGCAAATATTGTTTTTGCAACTCGAGAGGAATGCAACTCTGATGTAAAGTCAAACACTGCTACCGTTATCTGAGCTGTAGTTTCTTTCCACCAGACTTGAGTGACATTGATGAGGTGTTTGTGTGCTGAATGGAAAGCGTACAGTAGGATCTCTGCAGTCACTTCTCACCAATTGCCTTTCGCCTTCAAATTACCCTCAATTCACATTCACATCATCTCAGATCACCAATAGCTGAGTTTGTGTGGATGTCAGATGAGCGCTGTGTGTTCCTCTGAAGTGTCACGCAGCAGATTGGTGAGTGTGTGTGTTGGTGTGTGTGTGTGTGTGTTCGTTGATATCTTACTCCCAGAGCTGTTTCGGTGTGGGAGATGCAGAGGAATCCCGTTTATTAGGATTCAGTGCACTTCCTGACGTGCTGCGCGGTAAAAGATAAGAGCGGTGGGAAATGTGGTCGGAGTTAAATAAATAAACAGATCATGCACCAAATAATTAACCTCTCAGGGTTTCTGACATGCTGGAGGGGATGGGGGGGGGGGGGGTGTAGTAACATGAGGTAGAACTCTACCCTTTTTCCACATGAAGCTGCTAAATATAGATGATATATAGAAGTCTAACAGAGGCCTGTGTTCTTTTCCACTATTGTATAACCCTTACCCTAACGCTAATGTACTTGTTATAATGGATATAATGGCTGCTATAGAGTCGATAGAGTTTAAAGAAGCTCGATCATGCTTTGTTTTCGGTTTTCCCTTTTCCTGTAGTGTGTTATGTAGGTTTTAGTGCATGTAAATGGTCTGCAAAGGCTAAAATCCCTGAGTTTCTCTCCCACACTGTCTGAAGTGCCTCCATTGGACTAATTGTTTACTTCTGAAACATAGTGACATCACTATGCAACACTCACACTCCTATTGGCTAGCGTGCAGCAACAGTTTGTACGTGATAGGCTAAGGGGCGGGACATCTCTAAGCGGTTGACCAATCACAACAAAGCTACCAAAACTAGTTTACCAGAAAAACAAATGCATCCAAACATTAATATCTTATCTTAATGTCTTTGCCAGGGATAATAATATTTCAGAATTCTAAATATTTGTTTTATACTATTATTGGGGGCTTTTGCAATTATCTTGACTGATATTGCAATTCCCAAATAATCAAGATAGTAGATGGCTTGATCACTTTTGAATCATAGTCCTCATTATTAGGAATTGATTGGAAAATATATGAAAACGATCACAGTCAGTGTGATACTTTTAGGAGGATGTGTACCAAACAAATATGTTTCGTTGAATCTGAATGAACTGATTTGTAGGCGAGTATTTCTCGAGTCGATATTTTCATTTCAATAAAATGTTGTTTAATGGTGCAGCCTTCTGTTACTCAGCTCTATAACCACGGCATATCTAATTGTTTCTCAACAGAGTTTGTATTTCAAACAATATTCATTAAACGTTCTATAATTAATGGAAGCACATTTAATGCCACAGGAGCGGGGAAATAAGGGAAAATAAATGCAATCAATTCTGTACAGAGCTCTGTAACGTTCGCAGCGCTTCTCATTAACGTGTTTGCTTTATGTGAGGCGGCGCTTTGTTCCCAGGCGGCGTTTCAATACTGCAGCACATGTTACGGGATTCAACTTATAAATAATTGAAATTGCATACATGCACGGAGGGTAACGTGGACGGAAAGGATACGAGAGGGTGGAGAATCTGGGTCAGAGGTTTGACTCCAGTGAGGAGGAGGAGGTTAATCCCCTGATCTGAACATTAGGGAGATATCCAGACCCAGACAACTACAAGTCAGTGTTGGGAAAATCCTGAATGTCCTCTTCCAACATGAGTAACATGATAACAAAGGTATCCCAACTGTAGCTGTGAACATGACAGGATGTGTGATTACCTAGAAGAGCATCAGGACTGTTTGAGGCAGATGATAGCTATGTGATTAACATGATGATTCAGCCTCTATGGAGAGAGACATCAAGCATGCTCATTTCTGACATGGAGCTAATATGAAGTAAACATTGAATTTTGAGAAAAAAGTCAGAGTTTTGAGAAAATGTTTTGAGACTCACAGCCTCTCCGCGTCCCGTCGTCTCAGGCTGAGAAATCCGCGGAGCTGCAGCTGAAAAAACATTGTGTGTGTGTGAAGAAGACGGACCAAAACACGGACTTAACGTAACGGCTCCGCGGATTGGTCCATTTGGACCAATTGGTCCATTGGGTCGTCGTTACGTCACTTGGTTCCCTGAAGAAACAAATGGAGAATGAGAAATGTCCAACGAGGCGTTCTGGGGCCTCACAGACAGGTCTTCTCTGTGTTAGCGTTTTACTCGCTACAGGGTGTACTTTGAGGGGTTGTGACTCTGCAGACCGTTTACATGCAGACATTAAACCTTCAGAACACAAGGGGACGGGTAACAACCAGAAAAGCATGACATGGGACCTTTAAGATTTGCATACCATGAACGGAACAAATACAAATGAAATGAAATATTCAGCCTATACACCAACACTGAAACACATGAGCACATGCTACAGTTTAAAATCTGAGTTGCTCCGTTTTAGTTTAACACACACAGTTAAGCTCACACACACTTTATGAACATATCGGTTCCCCTGCTGAATGAAAACAAAACAAATGAAGTAAAGAAAACCATGAAGCAGATTCGGTGAACGCTCACTAACGTCCTGTAACACGTAGCAGGACTTTTAATTCTCTGTAGTGATGATGGAGCACGCTTTGTTCCTCCGCTGATTTCCCCCAGGAGACACAAGAGCCATATTATCAATCAATGATCAGATTCCCCCGTAAAACCAGCCACACATGCAGGAGCATACATTAAGAACAGGGTGGGTGCATTATAGGGAATAGAACGTGTCAAAGAAAGACACCGTAATGCTGCTGCTCTCAGGGAAAGTGCTGTTCAGCTCTCAATATACGGTTTATTTAAACATTTTACGCCTAGGTTGGCTTCACTCTTGATTGGTTTCCAGAGATACACTCATCACAAGTCTTTCGCCTGTGATTCAGAACTGTAAGTATACTAAATATCCACTGTATATACACGGTCAGTCTGCATCTGCAAAGTGCATTTACAATAAATACACATTTTCTAGTAGCGCTTCACCAGGATGTTAAGGTTTTATTCTGTAAAGCACAACCAGATATTTCTTCTACCAAGAGTTGCTTGTTAATTGAAAGGAAATGTAAGTGTGTGCGTCATCATTATAGTCTTTATTCTCGGCACCAAATCAGTGCACAAAAGGCAGCAGGCGGAGAGATATCAGCTGGATGTCTTTCATACTAATTATTGAAAACGAAAATTAAAACCTATGGATTTTATTCAAGACCTTTATTCACAATGATGGTATTATTCTGCAGCGACACACATGGAGGGGGGGGGGGGCGAGACAGATTATCTACTTCAAACATTTATACAAGTAAAGTGTAAGGATGTGGAAATACATTTCAGAATGAGAAACTTATTCTCAGCTAAATAAAAGTACACATTTCGGTTTTGGTGCATTCATAAAAACAGTAACAGGGGGTCCGCGGGGTCTTAGAAAGTATTAAGAGTTGATAAATCAATTTAGCAAAAATGAAGGCTATTAAAAAGTATTAAACGGCATTTTCTAAGGTATTACATTTTGTAGCTTGTTTATCAATTGTCCAAAGAGGTTGTATTCTACAGTGTGCCTGAATGTAATCATTGCGTAGGTGTGTAGTGTGATTCTGTGTAGTTTATTTATGGCATCCCGTTGGATTTGACGTCATCTGAACAGGACGTTGCACGCTCACTGCTTGATAGCGCGCGAAGGTCCGTTTACGCCGGTTGCTAAGCAACATCGTTATGGGGAAATGCAAGTTAGCGTCCAAATGGTTGGAAGATAAGGAGGAAGGACAATCAATACTGTATATAGTCAATGTGAGGTAAAGTGTGTCGCCAAGGTAACCGGTTAAAACTCAAAGTGGAGATGAGGTCTTAAAATGTATGGAAAGGGTCTTAAAAAAGGTCTTAAAAGGTTTTACATGTAACTTCAGAGTTCCCGCGTATACCCTGAGTAAGAGAAAATACATTATTATAAAAAAAGACCAAGCTATTAAAAAACTGTTTAAAAAAGTATTTAAACATAATTAATATGAAGGAATATTAACACAAAATACAAATAATAGTAAAATAAAGTGTGCAGTATTGCGATTTAAAGAGGACCGCTGTGCAGAATTAAAAAGAGGTGTTAACCCTTACGTTGTGTTCGGGTCTCCCGTGAGCCGTTAAAGTTAAAATTATATAATATCTACGCTCTAGTTTTTTGTATCGGAACAAGGCTTCATGATATCCTCCACAGCAGCTATATAAACACTACAAAACTGATTTTGACCTTTTTAGCCAAGTCTGAAGGTCTCTAAAAAAAGGGTATAATTTGGTGTTGGGGTCTGGGGAGAGACAGCAGAATTGTTTTGGGTGACTCAAGTTCAAATTTGGCCCAATCAAGATTCATCTTTGACTTTAGACACCCCTCCCCCGCCAACCTTCATCCACTGTAACAATAATTGTTCGCAACATGCACCTGGTCTCCCCTCCCCCGACGGGAACTCGACCTTTCTCAAAGAATATGTACACTAACACTTGAACCTGAACCTGAATATGTGTTTGGGGCCATAACATTAAATTACAACAGGATTGTATTGTTATGAAGTTAGTTATGATGTAGTTAAAACAATATTGAATGATAGTCATTTGTCATTTGTGTTTTGGACTGAGATAAATCATGGGTCAAAATTGACCCGCGAGCACCATGAACGGTAACAGCTTTCGAACACAACACAAGGGTTAAAGTGAAATAAAAACGAAATAGAAAAATTAAACAAACAAAATACTTGCTCCAACAATGATATTTCATTCCCTCCAATAACATTAATCAAATTGCAATATCATACATTGTTGTTTTTTAAAGTGTGCCAGCCTATACTTAACTCTTCACCCATTTACCAAGATGTTCTTAGTCTATTTAAGACTCGAGATGAAATATTGAAGTGACTCAGTTTGGTGACGCCCCGAGCCAGAGAGGGTGGACATTGGAAAGAAATGTTAAAAAAAGTGGCCAAAAAAACATCCATCAAGTGCGGTATGGACGCCACAAGTATCAGCCACTCGTCTTTAATACTATGTAAATGTATTCAGCAATGCACTCATAACTGTAATGAGTCTGCTCTGAGGTGAACATGAAGATGGAGTCATGTGAAACTCTTCAGCTCGAGTGTTCGGACGCACAGATGTCACATTACAGATCATACGTTTCACTGTGTGGCTCCTAAATATCTTATCTGTTAGACTTATTGATTTCAACAAGACACAGAGTGGACTATTAAAACGACATTTCGTTGTACTGGCTTACGGGAACAGGACAATATAACAACTTGCTAAAATTGTACATATACATACATAATAGTGACGAGGTGCTGATAAAATTAAAAAACTAATACATGAAACATCCTGTAGCAACAAAGCACTCGTAAATAACAGTTAATATAATAACATATTATAATTTTGAATGCAGCTTATAGGGTTTGAATGAAAGACCATGTGACTATTTGATGAGCGTGTAAACAGATCATCAAAGCAACATGGATAGTGACGGGCAATCTAAGAAACAACAACTTCTTTATCTCTAACTGTCCTTTTTTAATGTATTTATATTACACAGACAATATCATACGATGCATTGTGAATATATAATGTCCTAAGACTCTGACATAATAATAAGTAATACATAAAAACAATACAATTAAAAAGATATATGAATAAAACGTCTGTGCATTTTTCAATTTATTCATTTTAATACCATGGATAATTATTTATATTTGTATCGTTTTTTATATTGTGTTTATTTTATTCACGTAATGTAAAATGCAAGTTCACTCTTTATTTGTAATCTTACCTATTTGTATTTTTAATTTATTTGAGTTGTTCTTGTATTATTACAATGTAATATTCCACTGTATCTGAATTACCATGGATACTTATTTATTTTATTATTATTTTAAAGTATTTATTCAAATAATAACATGGTTTTTTTCTTCCTATCTGCATTAACCTTCTGCTTTTATCTCACGCGGGAAAAACATTTCTGATTTTGATTAAAGAATCGGCAGATAAGCTTTTAATCACAGCAACACACAGTTGTGCACATCTGTCCTTCCCCTATACATACATGTTAAACACGTAGCCTGCGTGTTTAACATCTGTTCTGATGAGCAACGTTTTAATTTAAAGCAACTTTTTCAGTGTTTTTCTGCAGATACTCAGAGTGTTGAGGAGAGGGGGAAATGCATCTGGGAAACTTAGACAACTTAATTAAAACAACGCTGATTACTCTGTCAACTGATGGCGATTTAAAGGCTGAAGCATGCCTCGGAGTATAGAGGATGTACGAGGCTTAGAAGCTGCTGGTTTTCATTATTATGTGAGTTCTCCGTGAGGAAACAGAGAGCCACCAAACACAGCTAATTGGTGCACTTTTAAACATGGTGTAACACAGTGAAGAGATACATCACTGGACACGTCTTAATATATGTATATATTCTGAGCATCGCCTCAATATTAAGATTACATATCATGTGGCTCCTCTCTTGCTCTATTGTTTTGTTGACCCTGAACTGAAGGGATGACATTGAAACGAGCATTGTCAGCGTTTTCACATTGTGTGCATGACTTTCCAAAAGCTTCCCTTAATTGGCTGCAGGACTTTAAATAATAAAGCTCTTAGAACTTAATAACATGTGTAATGTGATATAAATATTTATGATATCAGCGCTCATACAATTACTGAGGGACTGAAGTATTTATATCCATACTATAGTTAGTTCAACGTAAAGAAGGGGTTTTTGCATTTCATTGTTTGTATAAAGTCTAATCTATAACCACCTACTTCCGTACGTGGCACTTGAACACATGTTGCCCCTTCTCTTGCGTTAGGTCACCCCCCCCCTTCCCATGCTATTTTCCGTCAAAATTGACCAGTGTGTTTTGCACAGTGATATCTCTGGAACCCCTTATCCAATTTTGATGGTTGACATCTCATTTGAACCGTCAAAGCAAGAAGAATCAAGGGGTGACAGACAGAATGACCCCAGGGGTGAATTTCATATTATTTTTGGCAGTAAGTTCAAAGATAGTGCTTATTTTACATTACTGTATATTATAAAAATGCTTGCCATGTAGGCTGTGTTTACTGGAGATGGAAATGATTTAGTTAGTGTTGTAGCTGAGATTCTTCCCGTTCCAATGATGTATGGGATGTATTGATTTGATACAAGCAAGCCAGTGTTTCATGTCTTGGTCCGGACCCACCTGTGGGCCCATCAAGTTCAGCATTCACTGTGATGAATATAAAACAAGACACTGATACTGTTTTCCTCAATGAACATTTATTGAAAGAGAAATATAGTGTGTGTGTGTGTGTGTGTGTGTGTGTGTGTGTGTGTGTGTGTGTGTGTGTGTGTGTGTGTGTGTGTGTGTGTGTGTGTGTGTGTGTGTGTGTGTGTGTGTGTGTGTGTGTGTGTGTGTGTGTGTGTGTGTGTGTGTGTGTGTGTGTGTGTGTGTGTGTGTGTGTGTGTGTGTGTGTGTGTGTGTGTGTGTGTGTGTGTGTGTGTGTGTGTGTGTGTGTGTGGGCGCGCGCGCGCGCGCGCGCGCCATCTGCAGGATGAACATAATACACTCATACCCATTCATTTTCTATGGCGGTCAATTCTGACCGAAAACGTCAAGGGTGTTTCACTGTTGAATAAATCACTCAAAATTCAATGCAAGTGGTGATCATCAAGTGTATAATGTTTAGAGGCCTAGTGTGGAGGATAACATAAGGTCTTGAGGCAATTGGAGGAAAAACACAACATTTATGATTAAAACAAAAGTCATTCGGTCACTTTTGACCCGAAACGCAAGGGAAGGGTTAAAGAGGACATATGCTGCTCATCAGGTGTATATCAGTATGTAGTGTCTCTACTTTAAAGAGTCCTCTCCTGCTGATGTTCAGGTGTATATCAGTATGTAGTGTCTCTACTTTAAAGAGTCCTCTCCTGCTGATGTTCAGGTGTATATCAGTATGTAGTGTCTCTACTTTAAAGAGTCCTCTCCTGCTGATGTTCAGGTGTATATCAGTATGTAGTGTGTCTACTTTAAAGAGTCCTCTCCTGCTGATGTTCAGGTGTATATCAGTATGTAGTGTCTCTACTTTAAAGAGTCCTCTCCTGCTGATGTTCAGGTGTATATCAGTATGTAGTGTCTCTACTTTAAAGAGTCCTCTCCTGCCTATGTTCAGGTGTATATCAGTATGTAGTGTCTCTACTTTAAAGAGTCCTCTCCTGCTGATGTTCAGGTGTATATCAGTATGTAGTGTCTCTACTTTAAAGAGTCCTCTCCTGCTGATGTTCAGGTGTATATCAGTATGTAGTGTGTCTACTTTAAAGAGTCCTCTCCTGCTGATGTTCAGGTGTATATCAGTATGTAGTGTGTCTACTTTAAAGAGTCCTCTCCTGCTGATGTTCAGGTGTATATCAGTATGTAGTGTCTCTACTTTAAAGAGTCCTCTCCTGCTGATGTTCAGGTGTATATCAGTATGTAGTGTCTCTACTTTAAAGAGTCCTCTCCTGCCTATGTTCAGGTGTATATCAGTATGTAGTGTCTCTACTTTAAAGAGTCCTCTCCTGCTGATGTTCAGGTGTATATCAGTATGTAGTGTCTCTACTTTAAAGAGTCCTCTCCTGCTGATGTTCAGGTGTATATCAGTATGTAGTGTGTCTACTTTAAAGAGTCCTCTCCTGCTGATGTTCAGGTGTATATCAGTCTGTAGTGTCTCTACTTTAAAGAGTCCTCTCCTGCTGATGTTCAGGTGTATATCAGTATGTAGTGTGTCTACTTTAAAGAGTCCTCTCCTGCTGATGTTCAGGTGTATATCAGTCTGTAGTGTCTCTACTTTAAAGAGTCCTCTCCTGCTGATGTTCAGGTGTATATCAGTATGTAGTGTCTCTACTTTAAAGAGTCCTCTCCTGCTGATGTTCAGGTGTATATCAGTATGTAGTGTCTCTACTTTAAAGAGTCCTCTCCTGCTGATGTTCAGGTGTATATCAGTATGTAGTGTCTCTACTTTAAAGAGTCCTCTCCTGCTGATGTTCAGGTGTATATCAGTATGTAGTGTCTCTACTTTAAACAGGGATTTTAGTCTTTGCAGACCATTTACATGCACTAACACCTATAGAAAACACTACAGGAAAAGTAGAAACCCTAAAAAGCCGAATAGGGTCCTATATAATATTTTTATTCTAGCATTCTTTCCATTATAATCTTATCAGTTGCACCATCACGTGTAAATCAATATTTCTGATTGTGTTGTTGATACGGTTAGCATGTTTCTATTCCCACAGCTCCGTGTTGTCAGACTCAATTTCCTGTTGTTGCGCTTTGCTTTTCCATTTATGGGATATGTGAGGTTGTCTCACAGAGCCAGCATTAAAGCCCTGATAAAACCCACTCTCTGTAAAACCCACTCAGTCACTCCTGCCGTTTTGCTCCTGGTATTCGCCGTGGTATTTCTTCGGTTGGCTCCGTGTTCCCTCCGTTCCCTCTCCTTTTATAAACACCGTGATTAGTAAAGACAACGTTATCATCCCGTGGGACGCTAACCTCTAAAGCAACGTATAAGGAATGGGGAGAAGCCTGCGAGCTAGTTCAGGCAGTCAACTCGAGCACTTATGCTGCCTTCACACATAACGCCCCTTGCCACTCTACAACCAACCAAACAGAGTCTCCTTAATATGCCGCTCTATTGAACCTGCCAGATCTCTCTCCATGCATTGCTTGCTGCTGCTATTGCTGCAGCTACTTCCACGTCGCTGCTGCTTGCTGCCCCACCACCACCCCAGCTTCCACCCCAGCTTCCACCTCAGCTTCCACCTCAGCTTCCACCTCAGCTTCCACCCCAGCTTCCACCCCAGCTTCCACCCCAGCTCCCACCCCAGCTTCCACCCCACCACCACCACAGCTTCCACCACAGCTTCCACCTCAGCTTCCACCTCAGCTTCCACCTCAGCTTCCACCCCAGCTTCCACCCCAGCTTCCACATCAGCTTCCACCTCAGCTTCCACCTCAGCTTCCACCCCAGCTTCCACCCCAGCTCCACCCCAGCTTCCACCCCAGCTTCCACCCCAGCTCCCACCCCAGCTTCCACCCCACCACCACCACAGCTTCCACCACAGCTTCCACCTCAGCTTCCACCTCAGCTTCCACCTCAGCTTCCACCTCAGCTTCCACCCCAGCTTCCACCCCAGCTCCACCCCAGCTTCCACCCCAGCTTCCACCCCAGCTTCCACCACAGCTTCCACCCCACCACCACCACAGCTTCCACCACAGCTTCCACCCCACCACCACCACAGCTTCCACCCCAGCTTCCACCCCAGCTTCCACCACAGCTTCCACCCCACCACCACCACAGCTTCCACCACAGCTTCCACCCCACCACCACCACAGCTTCCACCCCAGCTTCCACCCCAGCTTCCACCCCAGCTTCCACCCCAGCTTCCACCCCAGCTTCCACCCCAGCTTCCTCTCCAGCTTCCACCCCAGCTTCCACCCCAGCTTCCACCCCAGCTCCCGGATGTTTGTTTGGGACTTTTCAGATGTGTAGATAAGTAGGTCATTTGGTTTTATATCATTTGTAAGTCAGTAATATATTTGTTTATCAATGTGACACTGCTTAAGTTTGTATAGTATAATAATTCTCATGTTTCATTTCATTATTATACTTTTTTTTTTGTATTCTTGTTGCAAAATAAATCTAAATCAAACGTTGGTGCTTGTTCCTCCGGGTCTTTGACGGATCCAAGGAAAGTGCACGATCATTATATCAATTTTGAATCATCATTTTGATTTGAACATTTATTAAAACGATCACAGTGTGATACTTCCAGGAGGATCCGTACCAAACAAATGTGTTTTATTACGTCTGAATTAACTGATTTGTAAGCCGGGATTTCTCAGCGGGAGATATTTGTAAAGTCGATATTTGTCAAGTCAATAAAATGGTGCAGCCTGTCTGTTATTCAGCTCTATAACCACTGCGTATCTAATTCTTTCTCAACAGAGTTTGTATTTCAAACTATAATAATTCAACGTTCTATAATTAATCGAAGCACTGTTAACGCCACAGGAGCGGGAAAATAAATGCCCTAACCCAAAATGCACCATCACTTCAGAGACCTGCTTCTCTTATTTCTCTGCGTTTTGAAATCTACACAGAGCAAATAATTGGCTGTTAAAGGGTGCATTGTAATATGTGACCTCTGTGGGCAGCCAATGGGAAGAGGACTCCCCACAGAGCTTATCTCCGTCTACATGTTGCCACGGCAGATCTCTATCATTAACTTATCAAACGCCCGCAGATCCTCCCTGGTCATGTGTGCTGTGGGCCGGTAAAAACCTTCCTCTATTCCCCTTAAAGCTGATGAGTGCAGACGGTGGTGACTGATATGCTAATCACTGCCTTTGTGGGCATTGGATCATGGTCGAACAGAAGCACAAACAGCAACCAGGCTTCAGGCTTCAGTTTCCTGTTCCATTGTGATATTAAGAACCGTGTATTAACATTTAAACTGTAGCGGGATACAAGATGCAGAATGCCAGCTGTGGATGCATTGCTATTACATTGACGATTCAAGATTCAAGGCTTTATTGTCATTTGTACATTAGCTACAGTGGAGATATGTCAATGACAATCTTAGGTCCCAGGCTCCTCCACCAGTGCAACATTAATGAATACAGTAGGACATAGAACAAATAAAACACATGAAACCGATAACATTGTGCAAGAGAATAGTCCGTTTCTTAAATAATTAGCGAGGTTCAACTGTTTTCTGTACAACGTGTGGACATTCTCAATAAACCTCATATGTTAGTTGACCAGAAGCTCTGAATTCATGATTCCACCAATCACAATGCGGGTAGATTCGAGATAATGAAACGCATATTAACACAATGTGAAGATAAGATAATATAAGAAGTACTTTATTGATCCCAGTTTGGGAAATGTCTGCGTTGCATCAACATAGAAAGACAAGGCATTGTACATTAGATCAATTAAAAGACTACAAATAATCAATTCAAAATGTAAACATCTGAAATAGAAATACAAAATATACATGTTGCAATACGAATGCACAGGCCCATGATAGACTTGATAACTCAGGACATGATCCAGATACAGATTGCCTGGTAGCAACATGAGGAAATGTGATCTTACTGACTGTATTTACCTTAAGTCACTTCATTGGTTTTGGGCTGAAGGCATTGCTATCGGATCTGATATTAATATGTATTGCTTAGTTCACAATGTTGTTACTAAAATATCTACTGGGATTTGTGCAAACAGCTTTAAGTGCGTTAACATTGACCTGATTTGCATGAAGCCTGGAAAAACCAAGACAAATCACATTCATGTTAGCAATCTGGGCCGTTGGACAACATGCAGCTAAGTCTAAATAAAATCACTTATAGATTTTGTACAGATATATTACTCAAAAGTATAAAAAGGGCCAGTGCAATGTTATTTCTAAGGCTTTCATTAACACTAGTTGACAGCGTAACGTAATTTTGTTACAGTTAGCTCAAAAAGCCAGACAGGGTCATTAGCCAGACTGGAAACTAAAGTTTGATTTAGATGAATCCAGAGATTCAGCCACTTTAAATCAATGTTCCTCAGCCAAATGAGTTCTCGCTGCTCAATTGCTGATCTGTCAAAATTGCTTCACATCGCCAGAGCCCCGAGTGGCTCCCGACTGTCGAGACAAATCCTGTAACTTCACCTTTACAAAGTGCAAATGGGAATGTACTGTAAGAGCTCAAGGCTCAACAGCTTTGTTACCAAGGAAACTTCTGTGGAAATGTTTCTCTGGACCGTCCACAGGGACACCGAGCACAATCCTGCCATTGACAGAGGTTTGGAGAAATGGATGGAGACTCCCAGCAATGTCCCCTGAAAGCTTGTGTCCAATTGAAAATGACTTGCATGTTGAGGGAGGCGATAAAAGGTCAGCTTGTGGGTTCATCACTCCTCCAGCAAAGAGGACTGTATTTTCTAACTCTTTAAGAGGCACTATAATGCTCATGTTCAGAAGTACATCTAGTGTCTCTACTTTAAAGAGTCCTCTCCTGCTGATGTTCAGGTGTATATCAGTATGTAGTGTCTCTACTTTAAAGAGTCCTCTCCTGCTGATGTTCAGGTGTATTTCAGTATGTAGTGTCTCTACTTTAAAGAGTCCTCTCCTGCTGATGTTCAGGTGTACATCAGTATGTAGTGTCTCTACTTTAAAGAGTCCTCTCCTGCTGATGTTCAGGTGTATATCAGTATGTAGTGTCTCTACTTTAAAGAGTCCTCTCCTGCTGATGTTCAGGTGTATATCAGTATGTAGTGTCTCTACTTTAAAGAGTCCTCTCCTGCTGATGCTCAGGTGTATATCAGTATGTAGTGTCTCTACTTTAAAGAGTCCTCTCCTGCTGATGTTCAGGTGTATATCAGTATGTAGTGTCTCTACTTTAAAGAGTCCTCTCCTGCTGATGTTCAGGTGTATATCAGTATGTAGTGTCTCTACTTTAAAGAGTCCTCTCCTGTTGATGTTCAGGTGTATATCAGTATGTAGTGTCTCTACTTTAAAGAGTCCTCTCCTGCTGATGTTCAGGTGTATATCAGTACATAGTGTCTCTACTTTAAAGAGTCCTATGTTGAATAAGTAAACAAAGTAGTCCAATGGCATCGTTTACATGCAGAAAAAACAATATAACAAACTACAGGAAAGGGGACACCCCAAAAAAGCATAATAAGGCTCTTTAAAAATAAAGAATATATGCAACAAGACAACATTTAGTTCATCTAATGTATATTATTATTATATATTCATGTATAGATGATGGTTGGCATTTATCTCCACAAATATGACCTGCATATCATGTCTTAATTGTGTGGGAATTTATCAAGTTGTTGTCGTTTAATCTGTTAATTATCTCATCGAGGACACTTGTGTTTAAAGCCCATTTAATTGCAGTGTGCTCCAGAAATATCACACAATGTTTGTTGATGTGTTATCAGAGTCTCTCGGATTAGGCACCTTACATCACGGTCTGTTGATCAGGTAGTCCTTTCATAGTCTGGAGATGAATATCATTGTCATTGCTCATCAGATACTATTAATACTTTGAGATAACTCAAATTCATTTTAATCATTGGCAGGATATCGGTTGTTTGTCTTTGTTAATCCTGATGTTATTTTGACTTTCTGCACTTCCTAGTTGTGTTAATTGCATTGTCATCTTTCTATTTGTGTTATTAGGGAAGGGAAAACCAATGCAGTCCTTTTTGATTTGTTAATGAATAATTGAAATGTAACGGGCGGCAATTTTATTTAGAGATATCCCTTGTGCTTCCACAATCAAAGACACATTTCACAGTGGTATTCTTCGTCTAATATGTGAAGCCTACAGTTTGACTTCACTCTAGTTATCAGTCTGTGTTTTCAGTTAGCTAGAATGACAGTTAAATAGTGCATTACATCGCTTAAACAAAAGTTTTCCTTAACTCTGGACTCATGGGGCTCTGTAAATATGTCATGAAAGCGCCAAATCAAGAAGCAAAACAGTATCTACATTTAGTATCTTGAAAGCAGTTCTTGAAATACAGGATAACTCTTTGTTTCTGAGCAGCACCAAGCCTACATTCGTACACAATAGTAAGCCTTTCTCAGTCTTTTTAGGACACTTTACCAAGACTTTCTCTGAGGACCAAACTGAAATCTGATTATGAACTCTTAACTTCATTACTGAACAAAGCTAGTTATATGTTCAAACTCAGAGACACCCTGACTCCCAGTAAGACTTTTCTTTCTCTCCAATAGCACCTCTATAAGTGGGATAGATTTAGAAATAACTTACAACGTCTTGGAATCAGATTCATTCTCGCCCTGGCATGTCAAACGGGTTTGAAGGATCTGGTGCGAATGGAGAACCCGACTGTAATGAAGAGAGCTGTTTGGATTTTTACCACCATCCAACTTTCTCATTACCCAGCCCTTCACCTCTTTCCCGCTGAGTGACAGTGTCTTGCACCCTTAATTCTGACAAGGCTTCAGCATCACTTGATGTGACGGAGCCGCCGGCAGGCCTCCTCTGCCAACCTTCATTAAGACTCCCGGAAGAAAAGACAGATTAAGGTAGCTTTAAGAGGAGCATGTTTTAGCCCCCACGCTTTATGTTGAGCGCTAACCTTTTCAGCTGAAACAAACTAATCACTGAGTGCTGCTGCTAACAGGGCTATTTACCCGCGGGCAACTGTGTGTCTTTGGTAAGTGCAAGGAAAAAGGGAAAGGAAGGGCGGTTGCTTGGGAAGAGGACAAAACTGAAGACAAGCACTTATAGCTAACTTTGTTATCTCCGGTGAGGCGGAGTATCAGCTCTCCCAGAGATGGAGCGCTCACTGGAAAATACCACGAGGATTTCTAGAGGAAGCCACGTCTCATTGTAGGGATAACAAGGTGGTAATATTTGATTTTATAGGACAGTTCTTCTTGTTTTACCCCAGCTGCGGGGGAAGTTAATCAGTCGGTTTTTAAGTGGCTGTGGCAGGAACAGATGACGGGAGCTTCATTCGTTTGAAACTTTCTGATTCTGTCCAATTTTTTCCTCGTTAGTCTGCATCCAAAGCATCAAACAGCGCCATGCTACTTTCTCATGAAGAAAATATTCAGACTCACATAAGAGTTGTGAATGTTGCCTCAGAAGTTCTGTGTGCTTTAACTTCAGATGAAACGATTCTGTTTGAAGTAGGGCTGCAACAAACGACTAATTTGATAATCGATTAATCTATCGATTAATGAAACGATTAATCGACTATTCGGACTATTACTGCACAATTTCTCAAACGCTCTGATTCAGCCATCAACTTTTAGATTTAGCTTGAGGTTGTTTTAGGCATGTGGAAACTAACAATGAAGACAATAAAGATGAATACTTGATTCAAAAATACATATATTATTAAATTAACTAAACACATTTTTAACAAAATTAACATTGCTTTTTATTTAAATGAAATAAATAATATTTCACATCAAAAGAAACAACAGTGTTTTAACAAATGGTATTAAATAATGTGATGACAGAACTGTAAACAGAATAGCTGAAACTTTAACAAACTAAATAACTCAGTTACCTCTAATCATTAACCCATGTTTGTATAATGTAGTTAACTCCGTGTGTTGCTGCTAGCATACATAACACCTGACGTGGAAACGTTACTCGTGGACGGGGCTACAGAGCTGCTAGAAAGACAGTCGAACCCGGTGCATTCCTCCGTCTGGATGTGGAGCACTTTTGCTAAATGTTTAGACAAATTGCTCGTGTTACCGCCCTTACATGCTAAACTCTTATTGCACTTTTGGTAACGGGCATCGAGACGGGTAAAGTTTAACCACCTCGGAGCGCGTTCTCTCCGCCATCTCCTCCGTGTGTTGCTGCATGTAGCAGCTGCGTGTGTGTAAACTGCCCCGCCCCCTCGCACACAGACGGGGGAGAGAGATCTCGTCTGATCAAAAATACATCATAGACGCATTTGTTTGTGTTTTTGCATATTAGAAACTAGTTGGCGACACTAAGACTGCGATATAATGTTTTTGTAGCAATAATACATGACATATATTTTTTTAATGTCTCCAGTACCGATAAAAAGACCAATAACGTTGGAGCTTAACGGCGCGTAAAATACACGTGATGACGTCACCAACGAATCGACGACTGAATTAGTTGGCATCTCATTTGGTCATCGATTTTAATCGATTAAGTCGATTAGTTGTTGCTCCCCTAGTTTGAAGTGGAGTTACAGTCCAGTGAAGTCCTACAACAAACACTGAAATCTACCACATGGATACTTTTGGTTCTGTGTATGAGAGGAGATTCATCTTCACAAACTGTTTTTATAGTCATAGGAATAAAAGACTCCGAACACCAAGGTTGAAAGTAGAGAAAAACTGAGGATTTAACCACCTGCAAAGTCAATAAACACTATTGATTCACGAATACTGCTGTAGCTTGTGGACATGCTTTCCTCTTGGTGTATTGAGAGCAGATCGGGTCATGACGGTAGCTGCAAAGATTACTTTCTCTGGACCAAAGTGGAGGACAGTTGGTCAGAGTTTACATTTCCCTGCCTTGTTGGTGTTTCAATATTGACTTTTGTCTCTGAGAAGAACAAGTGGAAGCAGCATGACCTCTGATGAAGTGCCACAAAAAACATTTAGAGCAGAGGTTTGACACAAACTCATCCCATCCGGCAGAGACTAGGGTTTAACCATGACCAGAGCAGGGTAAACAAAGGGGAATGTGAAGATAATGTTTGTTACTGACGTCTATGTTTTGATAGGCACTGAATAAGATGTCATCAGGACGATAGGGGTGTATTTGGAAGTATATGTCAATCATCATATCTAGTTGTTACTGTAGTTTTCAGGATTTATCGGGACATTTGGATAGATAGATAATCGAAGGATGCAGTGATGACATATTTTCTTTCGTTTAATTTAGTATCACAAAGCTAGGCTCCCACGATTAAAAGCCAATGGGACTTTTCCATTGGCTTTTGGATTATTCAAGAAATTAAACTGAACACAAATGTACATTTACAGAATTAACATTTCTTTGTCATCAGGAGTGTAAATGCAATTCCAGAATTAAAAAGCTAATGTTGGGCTATAAAGGTACTACAGCACGGTCACACGACTTCACGTCACCACCGCTAAGCTAAAGGAGGCTAATGTTGGGCTATAAAGGAACTACAGCACGGTCACATGACTTCACGTCACCACCGCTAAGCTAAAGGTGGCTAATGTTGGCCTATAAAGGTACTACAGCACTGTCACACGACTTCACGTCACCACCGCTAAGCTAAAGGCAGCTAATGTTGGGCTATAAAGGAACTACAGCACGGTCACATGACTCCACATCACCACCGCTAAGCTAAAGGCGGCTAATGTTGGGCTATAAAGGAACTACAGCACGGTCACACGACTTCACGTCACCACCGCTAAGCTAAAGGCAGCTAATGTTGGGCTATAAAGGAACTACAGCACGGTCACATGACTCCACATCACCACCGCTAAGCTAAAGGCGGCTAATGTTGGGCTATAAAGGAACTACAGCTCGGTCACATGACTTCACGTCACCACCGCTAAGCTAAAGGTGGCTAATGTTGGGCTATAAAGGAACTACAGCTCGGTCACATGACTTCACGTCACCACCGCTAAGCTAAAGGCGGCTAATGTTGGGCTATAAAGAAACTACAGCATGGTCACATGACTTCACGTCACCACCGCTAAGCTAAAGGCGGCTAATGTTGGGCGTGATGACGTTTAGTCGTCTCATTTAGACTCTTGTTAGCAACCGCCGTTTTTTTATATTCACCAGTTGGGCATTTACTGACATATGTTATCTATAAGAAAACCTCATCAGCTTGTGTTAAAAAAAAACACTGACTTCTAGACGAGTGGACCGGAAGTGTTGGCTCATTTCTGGGTTTAGGACTCATTCCTGCAGCTCTATATACTGACCAACATCACTTTAGGCTCTGGGTTGAAAAAAGTGAGCTCTAGTTACTGTAAGTGTGAACTCAGAGGGACTTTGAATCCTTTTTTGGATAAAGACAATCCACTCTGTGCACCCTTCCCTCGTGAGAGAGCAGCTTCATATCTTCTTGTTGTGGACTTAATGAAGTTGGCTTTAGCAGGGAGCCACACTTTATGCTTTAATGCTGCCTTCCTGGAGAATTACACAGTGCTTAGTAATGGCTCTCCTGCCTCAATACAGTTCTGTTTCTGTGCTCTTTTTAGGGATCTGTCTTCAGACCATATGCTGATACAGATTTCACCAGCCTCCCATTGTTCTGTAAGACTGATTCAGAACGCACATTATAGGATGGCCCACTTCCCAATTATGGTTCTATTTACAGTATAATTACAGTAATATTTTGCCACATAACTCATTAAACTGGGAGATTAGCCCGCGGATATGAAGCTGTAGAGGGGATCACTGGTTCACCATTTGAAAAACCTAATTGTGTTTTGTGCTGCCGAGGCTTTTTAAACAGCATTTAAAAGCTAATCAAATCAAGGATTTGCCCAAAAAGGCATCTGGCGAGACAGCTTTTTATGGAGGCCTTTGCACAGCTTGTCTCTAATCTGAAAATGAAATTTAACTTTCAACAGTCTGTTATCTTCTCTCACTGCTGTGCATCAATGGTCTTGTCCTCGCTCCAAATGAAATTGTTTTCTCATGCCTGTAATATCAGTAATCTTGTGTATTAAATTGCAAGTGAAAACAAACAGCGAGACAAAGAGAGTGACTCAGCTTTAAGAACATCCTGGCAGATGCTACAGTGCAGCGACAAGGGTGCCGTGAATCTGCCTCCAACGCTTTCTGCTGCTCCGGAAAACTACAGTTAAAGAGACCTGACACTGAACACACTAAGACTCAACAGAAAGTGTATCCAAGGACATGTTTTTGACCCCGTACTGAACATTTCCCCATTGAGTGGTGTACGTGTATATTCATTTTTGAGATATGTGTTCTTTATATGAGTATTTCCAACTTATGACATACTTCTACTCCACTACAATTATACAGTACCTTAAAGGTGGGGTAGGTAATTCACCTCAGAAACACTTGTTATATTCCATGGAATGCTCTTAACATCCCGATAGCAATGAATACATGAAATGCTTTGACAATAAATACATAACAAAATCTCATCTGTGGAAGCCGTGGCGCTGTAAAAAGCACGACCAATCATCTGAGCCGGCTAAAGTAACTGGATGGCCTACCTGCCTGTCAGCCTTTCATATGTGCACAAACTTACCTTGTGCCCTCATTGGTCATGTGCGCGTTCGTGTGTGTTGGAGGAGGGGCTCTGTGAGGAAGTGGAAGATTTCTTCCAGTTGTGTATTTTTAAATTCTAGCGCTGCTTTCTCCAAAATGACCTACCCCACCTCTAAGTTACTTTGCAGATTTGGATTTGCAGTCTTCAATTAATTAAACATGTTTCTCACCGTTACCAGCTTGATAAATAAATCAATACATCAATCATTATAAAACATATCATATATATTATTCTGAAATGGACCAATCTGCACAACAACTACTTTTACTGTCTTTCACTATATTTTGATGAGAATACTTTTCTACTTTTACTTGAGGAACATTGTGAATACATGACCTTTACTGTAACAGAGTATTCCTACACTCTGGTACTTCTACTTTTACTCAAGTACACGATCTGAGTACTTCTACTTTTACTCAAGTACACAATCTGAGTACTTCTACTGTTACTCAAGTACAAGATCTGAGTACTTCTACTGTTACTCAAGTACAAGATCTGAGTATTTCTACTTTTACTCAAGAACAAGATCTGAGTACTTCTACTTACCTCAAGAACAAGATCTGAGTACTTCTTCCACCTCTGCATCTATTAAATAAATTAAAGTCTGACGGTTAAAACAGATAATTCAACCTCCACTAACTGTTGCTGCGTTCTGGCGTTGGAAGATAGTTGTTCATGTTCAGAACAATCATAATAAATGGCTCCAGAATCAGAGCGTTGGTCCTGCCGAGTGTTGGTTTTAGGATCGACTCGGCGTTACATGTGTCTCTCATGACTCGAGCTTTCATTAATTGTCCTCAGTGGAAATGTGGTCAGCATTTTTTTGCCCACAGTACAACATATGCTAATCAGTTTATCCTACTGAGACACATGAGTTATCCTCCTGTTGAATGGAGCATATTCCGAAGGCTATATGAACAATCGTGTACCTTCTCTGCTCGTGTTAACAGCTGTTTATGCACTGTTGAATAATGCATATCAAGTCTCGTACTTTACAAATGTAGATGTGAAAATGAAATAAATGTTGATAGACGCTGTACCTAAAGAGACCATTATCTACTTATTTTCTTATGTATTTGATTCAGTTGTTGCTTTTAGCTGCTAACTGGGAGTCCAGTGGAGCAGACGGACTAATGGGGACAAGGGGTCACAGGGGGAGGTTTACAGGTATAAACAAAAAGGGAGGTTTATTCAATAAAATAAACTTGGAACTGAAGGTAAAACAAAAGGAATGTAACAAAACGAAACAAGGGAAGACACCAGGATGACACGAGGAAAAGGGAGCGTCAAATCCACGAGGAATAGTCTGGAAACAGAAAACATGGAAAGCTAAACGACACTTGTGCATTGACTGGTTCAATGATGACGGACTGACAAATAACCATTTTTAGACATGCATTGATAGAGGCAGGTACACAAAGACGGGAAAAGACAGAGACAAGACACAAAGAGAAAATACATTAGCCGCGTTCACACCGCAATACTTTGCCCACTTTAGTTCCAATATAGTTCCGAAATGTCGCGTTCACACCAAAAAGAGCCGGAACTAAAATTAGTTCATGAGAACCTTTTCACCCCCTTTTCCGTCCCTGCTAGAGAGCAGGGACTTTCGTGGGAGAAAAAGGTTCCTATGTCTCATTGGCTGGGCGGATTGCAAACCACGCCCCGTAAAACTCCCAAAAAGTGTTGTGAAGCCGCCATTTTATTATCCTTGCATTAGCATTATTAGCATTAGCATTAGCCCAGCGCAGAAACGCAGAGAGACTAACTTATGTCAACACAAAATAAAACATGGGAGCGGTGGAGATGAGGAGGTGTCGACGTTCTGGCGATTTACTCGGAAGGCTCCCAGCAGCTTCTACTGAAGCCAGTCCCCAACTCCGGGGACTTCCGGCCAGGGACTTTGGGCGGCAGTATACGCCGTGAAGTGGTTTGCGGCCTGCCAGTAAACCCAAAGCAGAAGAAGAAGTGACGTCAGCGGCTTCATTTGCCTAATCCTTCCCTAGGGACTTATTCCGGTGTGAACGCGATCTGTACTTAGTTCATGAGAACTAAAGAGTTCTCTTAAACTTTTTTGGTAAAGCACTGCGGTGTGAATGCGCCTATTATGAACTAAAACAGGATACATGACAACAAGATCCTGACACAAGTGAAACGAGCAATTGCACCTTTACTGAACACAGTAGTTAGGATATGTGTGCACCCAGCTTCATCAAAAACCTTAGCACTGCAGATTAGCCCTGGATAAACATATTATATATCTACTGAAACACCTTTTGAATAATTCAAGATTCTTCTGCCCTGTTGCTCCGGTTAGATTCCCCGTATGACGCCAACATTAACTTTTGTATTGAACTTGCTGACTGCAGAACTTTGTGGGATGAATATAATTTACCCTCCGCAGCCTCTCAATGTGTTCCCACCCCTACAGCTTCAGTCATACTTCAGTATTTTTTGTCGTTTTTTAACCAATCTTGTGTCGATCAAACTTTACTGACTGATTGAAACAGGTTATGAATACTCAACGCCATCCTGAAAACCAAGGACTAACAAACAAGAGCATGCACATTATAACAGGTATACAAAAAAGACCAAGATGACATGACATGGGTCTTGGTTATTACATTGTTGTGTTGATGCATGCTCCATCATATATTGAACTTATTAAGAGCTTTTACTCTGAATACATCACAGATCCCACGTTCAATAGTTATCAGTGGAACTACTTTTCATTTACAGATAACAAATAACAGTTCTTAGAAAGTCTTTCAGGTGATTCTGATTCACTGCCGACTTTCTAACGCATAGGTTGTCCAGATTTTTGCAACCAAAGTCAGGGTTAAGGATTAAAAGCCTCTGAACTTTGCCTTTATTTCCACAGCCTCCACCCTGAGTGGACTTCCTGTTCAAGGCTGCGCATTCAAACGTGCAATTTCAAGGTTGGGTTGTCAGCAAAGGCACGTGCGAGAAAAGTCAATTATACACCACTACACAATGTTTCAGTGAAGGAGTAAATAGCATATGATTGGAGGAACACTATTGAGAAATGGAGCCTGCTATTAAATACCTGAGCAGACTAGACACTGTGCACCATTCTTAGATTGTGAATGCTAAGGAGTAAGTGATTAACCTCCAGAAATACTTCAAATATATTTTCACGGTTGGTGGTGTGTGGTGTTTTGGGAGTTTCAGAGACCAGCTTGCCCCTTCCCATAACCTATCCATCTAACACAATCAGCCCACATCATGTTTTTTTAAAGACACAATAAGCAAGGCAAGTGTTCAACAACCTTTCAAGGCAATTCAAAGTGCTTTACAAACATGAAACACATTAAGAAAATGGCATTTAAAAACAGTCATTAAAAAGCAAAGCAGATATGAAGTCTATTAAAAGGGGCCCAATTGTGCTCTGTCGTGATTAGTCAACGCCTTAGAGATGTCCCGCCCCTTTAGCCTATCACATACAATGTGTTGGAGCGCTAGCCAATAGAACGCGAGTGTTACATAGTGATAGTGTGTCGGAGAGAAACTCCCTCTGGAGGGAACACAGGGTTTTAAGCCTTTGCACAAAAACCTATATCTACAGGAACTGGAAAACCCTAAACAGCATAATCACAATAGCAATGTGGAATGGAATTTTGAGTTGGATTATTGTTGGGGGCTGTGGGGTTTTGGGGAAAGATTGAAATACATTACTATTTTTGTTCTTGCAAATAAATCGTGTAAATGATGTTTTTCTTGTGAAATTAACAAGGGTCATTCAATGTGTAGGGTGTGCATTTTGATGTGTGTGCATACCTTTGTGATGGTTGACTTTAACATTTCAAAAAGATAAATACTACTGAAACGAAACATGACTGACCAATCTTGAATGCCATGCGAGAGACCCAGTGGCGGTTCTAGACCAATTTTACTGGGGGGGCAGTTATTTTCTGAGGGGGGCCCAATAAATGCAGGACGAAAAAGAGAACTAGACAATATGAAGTAATTGCGCATAAGAAAACAATGCAATACAGTTATTGGTATTTGTTTCAGTACATTTATTTATTTCAGATAGATCTTATAGTTATTACTGTTAGCTTCAGCTTAAAGAGCCTGTGACACGAGTTTCCCCATCATCCAAACCCATCAATTTGAGTAAATATTGTCCCCTTGAAAACCGTTACTGAACTGATTTTGGATATTTGTACTTTGATAACCATTAATCTGCCCTTCAATGTTGACCATTTTCTGGATCTTCTCGGGGATTCTTCAAGTCCCGCCAAATTATGGGTGACGTCATTGCGGGCACAGCGCTCCAGCTGCACCGTTCAGGATCCCAGCATCTGCATGTAAACCTGATGTAAACGCACGATGGCGCACACAGCAGCAAGCTCAGACAGCGATGACAGTTTAATTTTGAACGTGTCTGAGAGCTCATATGAGGCTGAAGGATCGGTTTATGTTGTATCTGTTAGAAGTTTAGGAATTAGGTGCGTCAATATGGGCGATCATACGGTCATGTAACCAGTGGTGGACTGGGACTAAAAATCATCCCGGGACTCTCGACCGGCCCACTTCGGTACCGCTAGTAAATTGTCAACGGGGGGAGTGGGGGATGTCGGGGGCGGCGGGTGCTGTAGGCTGGGGAAGGCTAAGCCTTCCCAAATATTTGTGTCACTGCATCCTTTTAAAATATAATGTATAATGTCTGTGTCTTTGACATTAGCGCTGCTAGCCACCTGTGCCCTGTACTACGAAGCCAGTTCAACATACCCTGGATATGTTTGAGTAACAAACAAACTAACAACAACAAACTAACAAACGAGATCTCGCTAAGCGGTCCTACGACGCTGGTTATTAACTCGGTAAATCAAGCCAGGGTTTCTCTCACCAGCTGAGAGCGCGTTCACGTCTAAGACACGAGTGGATCTGACTTTAATTTCATTTGACTCGAGTGTTTCGTCAACATAATGTGTTGCTTAAAATAATACTTCTGCATACAGTATGTGACACTAAGTGTTGCACGGCCAGATACGGCTGGAGAAGCTGACTCGGATAAGGAAATATATGATATATTATGATATTATATGATCGATGATCTGATTGATGATGTAATATGAATGATAAGTGCGACACGTCGGCGTCTTCTCTGCATACGGCAGTTTAAACTGTATTTCCTTTATCCTGTAATATAACTTGAGAGATTTAAACTCCGCACACTGAGTTGATCTCTTTTCTATAGACGCCGGAGGCGGGCAGCGTCAGGTAAAAAAAGTTATTTAGCCTTCCCAAACCTGAGCCTCACGCGCCGCCTATGGGGGATGTACTCGTGACTTATCCGACCGGCCCACTTCGGTACCGGCCCATCGGGATTCGTCCCGATGGCCAGTCCGCCACTGCACCCAGCCCACGTAAACTGTCAACGGGGAGAGCCTCGCTGCGGGGAAACGGTGGACCTAGTGTCCCGATCGGAGTGGGAATAATAATAATAATAATAATCCGTGCATTTTATCCATTAATTTCCCAACATTGTGGTAAAAAAAAACACACGTTTAATCCATGTTGGTGTACTACAACTACAAAAAGCATCGGTTTGTTTTCTCATCAGGAAATGCAGACCGGCTCAAACAAACGATTTTTAATCATCATTCTCACGATCATTTAATGTATCATATGTTCGCCAAATTGACATGAAAGCACTAATAAATGTAGTTTAATCCACTTGAGTTTACAACTACAAAAATAATCGATTTGTTTTTATATCACATCCTACGGGAGGAAATTCAGCAGCTCTCACTACCGATTTGTAATCCTAATTTAATCATCATCTTCACCACGATCATTTATGTTTATGTTCGCCGAATTGACATGAAAGCACTGACAAATATGAATATACTGTAGTCAACTTCATTAAAACGTTATTAACGTGCCTAAACTCAGTAATTCACCATTTCTACGCATGACAACACACTTTGTCCGTGTTTCGCTCTCTCACCGCACAGTGAAGCGTTCCCGCATTGACGTCACTTCCGGCTTCCCCCAAAACTTCAAAATGACTCGAAGGAATTTCCCCGCGATGTTCGAAATTATTGATATTTATCGGAACGGTATCGCATCTTCTTTTTTAAACTGACGGTTCGAGATGACTAGTAGCCCAATATTTCATTGCACAACAGTTGTTGGGATGCTGTCACAGGCTCTTTAAGTTATAGTACAATGTTTGCACTAACACCATATCATATTTATATAAAAATAAAGGCAATGAACAGTTACATCTCTACTTTACATCTACAATTACACGGATACAATAGTTTAACTCACCTTCAATTATCGTGGTAGTCTCTCGAAACGTAGGTTTCAATCAGTCTTTCTTGGATGCAACAGCCTCTGATGATCCAAGATGAAAAGTGTTTGTTTTTCGCGCGCTTCAGCCGGACAGTGAAAGTGAGTGCACCGATCTAATGGGTCCGACTAGAATGACAAATAACGTTAGTTCCGTCATTCAATAAATCGTGTAATAAATCATACATTTTTCATTTTTTTCACTTTTTTCACTTTTCATTTTTAGGGTGGCCACAGGGGGGTCAGAGGTCAGTGTTAGGGGGGCACTGGCCCCCCCTAGAACCGCCCCTGGAGAGACCTGGCTAGCACCCCTAAATAAATACAAATAATTAACACTCAAACTGTCACAATCCTGTTGGAGTCCACCCTTTGTGTTGACCTATGGATTTATAGATTAATATATACTGGTAGGCTTGTCCAGTTTCTTGCTCTTTGCAAACACAATCTGAAGCAAAGTCAGAAGAAGGCGCTAATGAGAAGGAGCAGGAAACACTGAGGCCCTGAGGCACTTCTTCAGTTATTGCTACTCGTGTCCCAAGTGTTACCGGCAGCACTGACCTTTAGCTTTAATGCTTACAACTTGTGCTGTAGGGCAACATTTTTTGCAAATGTGAAGTCAGTGCTGCTCTTTCTTATGGAATTGCTCAGTTTCATTCGTGACTGAGACATTTTCTTAAGGAGGTGTATGCCATTCAAGCATTTTGCTAAAATCCTAACAATACTTTTACTCCCTGCTAATAGGTTTATATCTCAAGTATCTTATTTGTTGCTGTTAGTGCTGAACAATTAATGGAAATGTTATCCAAATCACAACATGGACTAGTGCAATATGCAGAAAGCCCAATATTAGTCAAATATCTTTGGCTGAAGGAAACATTGGGCTCAAGGTAAAACAACAACGTCTTGTAACAAGTCACTTTATGGTGGATTGAGTCTCTAAGAGGCACAGAAAGCAGAGAATAAATAGTCTTTAATATATATTTTTTAATGATTTTAAGAATTAAGACTGCAGAGCACACCTGAGAAGGGATTGGAGCTTCTTCATTTAGATCAGTAATCAAAGATGGTCTCCTCAGTGAATGAGAAAATGCCGGGCCGTGGATTTTAGTAAGTGAGTCAGAGCGCCGTTGAGATGTCTGCCCATCTCTGTAATGAAGTAAGCAAAGAGGCCCTGATTGAAATAGGAGCTCGGGAAATGACAGCTTCAGTGGATCACACGCCAACGGCCCTGTAACAATTTACCCCAGTGGAAAAGTGACAGTTGCCAAAGTGGCCATTATTCTCAAGCAATCAGGCCGTGTAAAAGTGCTGACACCAGGTGAAAACGACTCTTCATTCAGAGCACCACAGTTATCTGGGACATTGCCTTTGTCACTCAGATAACACCTCATCCATCTCAACAGTGCTATTAAAACACAGATGAGGACAGAAGTTAATTTAGCTTTTTATCAAGTTTAACGGTGGCATGGACTCGCGATTCGTCAAATGCATGGACGATTATTTTTTATTTCCGTTACAGTCAGGGATGGCAAAAGTAAACACATCCTTTACTCAAGTAGAAGTACAGATACTCGTGTTTAAAAATACTCTGGTAAAAGTAGAAGTACTGACTAAACTTATTTACTCAAGTAAAAGTAAAGAAGTATGGGCTTTGAAATAATGTCATTGTTAGCTAATGAATGTTTCCATGCTGAACAACGGCAACATGTGAGAAGTAGAAAGTACAGGTATTTGGGTTCAACATGTAAGAAGTAGAAAGTACAGGTATTTGGGTTCAACATGTAAGAAGTAGAAAGTACAGGTATTTGGGTTCAACATGTAAGAAGTAGAAAGTACAGGTATTTTAGTTCAACATGTGAGAAGTAGAAAGTACAGGTATTTGAGTTCAACATGTAAGAAGTAGAAAGTACAGGTATTTGTGTTCAACATGTAAGAAGTAGAAAGTACAGGTATTTGTGTTCAACATGTGAGAAGTAGAAAGTACAGGTATTTGGGTTCAAAATGTAAAAAGTCGTCAGAAAAATAAGTAGTATGCAAAAGTCACTTTGTGATGTCTGTTATACATAAACATGTGTCCCCGGTGTGTCGGGGAACTCACGCAGCGTCAGAAAATAAAACCCTCTCTCTTTTCCTCCGTACCCAAATCTCTAAAAACGGGGGAACAACGGAGCTGATCCAGATTTGCGTCCGATATGACGTAATATCTGAAATGTGGACCCACGGCCCAATCAGAAACGTTGCTATCAGAAACAATGCCCGACTGTTTTGGACGTAATATGGTCGGTGTTTACATTAGCATCGCTAACACTCAGAGCTAACCTGTACTGGAGAGCATGTGTGTGAAGAAGCAGGAAGTAAAAAGGAACTCACCTTGTGGTATAACCGGCAAGAGAGAAAGCCTTTGAGCTCCAGACTGTTTCAGAAATAATCCTTGAGTTTCATCACCGCATTTTTTTAACAGTATCTGCCAGGTCCCACATGAGCCGGCATAAGCTCCGCCCCCTCTTATTTTTTTCAGTTTTTTGTTTAGCCTTTATTTATACAGGTGAAAATCTCATTGAGACACAGGGTCTCCTTCTCAAGAGAGACCTGTTTATCCCGCAAATCAGCACTTTTGAAACAGGAAGTGAAATAGAGGGATATGAGGCATGGCTAGAATGGGTGATCTGTTGAGCAAAACACTTCATAGACATGTTTTTTATATATTTGTATATATCTGAGACCTATGCTATTGCCTACAAATAGCATGATAGGTGCACTTTAAGTAACACAGTATTTGTACTCCACAACTTCGCACCTCTGGTTACAGTCCCTGATGGAGTCGGATTGACTAGCTTCTGCTCCGACCCTCAGGCGATGCTTTTTGTCTCGGGTATCCTGGGCTTTGCGTCCTGAAAATGTCAAGCTGTCATGTTCTGGAGGATAAATGTCAAGAGTTTATATCCGGCTTTTCCAATGAGACTCGGGGGTTTGTGCCGTGTGTCCATTGATATACAATCTTAATTATTCAATGTGGTTTTGTACAATAAACTCATACATATTTTACTTAATTGGGCCACAGCTCATTATTTAGTTTTTCATTACTTCACATATTTTTATTCCAATTCTATCTTACGATTTCAATTATATTCAACTCCTATATTTTACCATATTTTTTAATATATTTTTAATGTTATTATAGTTTTTTTCAAATAGTTTTCTATCTGTGTTTTTAATTTTTTCTTTATGTATGCACAACAACACCAAGTCAAATTCCTCGTACATGTTAAGCTACCTGGTAATAAACCAGTTTCTGATTCTAATTGACATTTCATTTAGCATTCACAGTAACTAATATTGTTTTCAGACACCTTATATATCATCCAATATAAGCACAGCTACATTAAATGACTCCTATGATTCTATCTGATTATTGACCATAGCACAGATGCAACCTGACTCTAACAACTGCACTAATACTGATGTTGGTAATGGTATATGTGATAGTAGGAAGCTAAAGTGCAAGTGCTTGACACTAATGAGTGAGCTCGTGCAGAGAAATTCAATATCATGTAATGCAGTGCTATGGAAAGTGGATACAGGGCCGTTGCATATAAAGTGTTTTTATAACACCTAGTTGTAGGCTTGTATGCCTTTCTAGCATTTTGCAAAATAGGTTTGGACTGGAGTTATCTCAACTATCATATTTGTTGCTGTTAGGGCTGAACAATTAATGGCAATATTATCAAAATCACTATATTAGTTGAAGATAATATTTGTTAGAATATCATTGTGAATGAAGTATTATGGAGCTGCCATACAATTCAAATTCTACACAGAAACATCTAATTATGTATTTATATGTATGTATCAGACCCAAGCAATTAGTTTGGTTGCAATTGGTTGTTTTTACCAGTATCCCTAATTAGGGCTGCACGGTATTGAAAAAAACTGACATCGCGATTTCCCCCCCCCCTGCGGTATATATTGCGTTTTTTTTAATATGTTAAACCCCAAAGTCCACGCGGGTACTTTACTTTTTTTTTCACGACAGTGTCTCAGGGGATCGTAATATTTAAGAACCTATTAATGTGTTATACCAGATTAACGGAAATAATCTCAGCTAACTGACGATACAAACCATTTTTACCAAAACAAAACACAAGTCTCATAAGAAGCATCTAAATGACCCCTGAGCGAAAAATGCTAACACACTTTGGCACAGAACTCAAGATAAAAGATACCCTTATTACTTATCGTAGCTGCACATACAAGATATCCGATTAAAGCTGAGACTCCACAGATCATTTAGGTATATAGTATCATCACTGAGTGATCCGGACTCAGACAGGGGAAGCAAACAGACATCACAACACGTACCTTTACGGAGCTTCAAGGGAGATCGTCTCACCGTAGCTGTCAATCTGATCAAAAGACGTGTTCAATGGCATTAAAACGAGAAAGAAAAAACGCGGCTGAATCGGTTATTCCATAGGTTTTTAACGTCTCTGTATAAAAAAATGATTTCATTTATAATCCATAATTCCATTTTTATGTAAATATCGCAGAGCAAAAGTTAGCTGCTAATGGTAGCCACCAGAGTGGCTGCTGCTTCCGGTCTTGGCATGTTGCTTACCCTCAAATAAGGGGGTTCATCTGTGAATGAAGAAGAGTGGTAAGGGATCCAAGAGATTAAACGTATTTGTTACGACCCATTAAACTATAGGAAGCTTCTTGGAAGTAAATCTTCATTCTCTCCGTTATTGTCCTCCTGTGCCTCGCTCATTTTTTACCAGTGTTTTGATGGTCTGCAAACTAGCGGGGCGGGGCCTGCTGTGATCTGATCAAGAATGATTGTGATTGGTAGTTTGCTGTGCATGCAGGGGAAGTTCTACACACACCAACACATAAACAAATAAGGAGTGAGAGTGACGCGTAGCCAAAACCGGAAGCTGCATACACTCTGGTAGCTACCATTAGCAGCTAACTTTTGTGCTCCGATTTTTACATAAAAATGGAATTATGGATTATAAACAATTGCTTCAAAGCCACAGATACATTATCAACCTATGGATCAACCGATTCAGCCGCGTTTTTTCTTTCTCGTTGTAATGCCGTTGAACACGTCTTTTGATCAGATTGACAGCTACGGTGAGACGATCTCCAGTAAAAGCTCCGTAAAAGGTACGTGTTGTGATGTCTGTGTTTGCTTTCCCTGTTGCGAGATCGGATCGCTTAGATACTATACTTAAATAATCTGTGGAGTCTCAGCTTTAATCAGATATATTGTATGTGCAGTTTCGATAAGTAATAAGGGTATCTTTATTTTAGAATTCTGTGCTAAAGTGCGTTAGCATTTAAAAAAAAAATGAATAAAACCGCACGTCCCTGCGTTGTGAATACCGCGCATGCGCATACCGCGGTTATCGCCATGACACGGTATATCGTTCAGCCCTATCCCTAATACTTACTACCATTATTACTAATACTGTAAGACTGTTTTCCAGTGCGTTATATTGTGATATAGGCACAGAACTATCTTAATCTTGGATTATTGTAATATATACTTTGTTGATTCTTGGTATCGATGGAACAAAACTTGAATTGGTTGTTTCGAGATGTTCAGGCTTGTTTATTTATTAACAGATTATTTTTGTTTTTGCAACCTCATGTTAAGAATCTTGTTGCAATTGTTTAAAAGTTTGAATGACCGTAATAAACGGACCTTTGTCTTATTGAAACATTTCTTTGGACCTTTAAGATTTGTATTTGAGTACCCCTGATGTACTGTAGACCATTTACTTTCACAACAACCTATATACCAAGACCCCAAAAAGGCATAATATGGCCCTTTTTAAAGAGCAGCAACGAGCAATAGAGTGATATTTGGCCCTGCTTTAGCTACAACAGGCTGTTGTATTTGTTGCCCGAGTTGTTTCATCTCCAGCAGTTCAGCACAGTTGCTGGGAGAGCTCTCTAATTGGCTGTTCAGTCCACTGAATCACTGATCCCAAACTTTTACTATGAATTTATTTGATTCCTGGCTTATTCCTTTTTCTTCTGTGCACTGTTGGTATTTGCCTGGGAGAGTTCCTTAAATTAAGGTTGTTTTTGTTGCCCCTTACTCTGACTGAAACACTGCGTGTACACTGTTCAATTTTTGGCATGCCAACAAAGGAATGATGAGTTCCTGTGTTGCTGACTCACACACTTGGAGGGCGATAAATAATACATTGGAAGTTGTTTTGGGTTTACTCTGCACAATATCGGTATGTCTTATTAAACCAGACTGCACACTATGACAACAAACTCCACTGTCATTCGTTACTGTTTTGTGAATCGTCATTAGCTTATTGTCGCTGACGGGACACACCAGTGAGCGATGAGTATCTCATTATCATAAACAACTGTTATCTCAGGATGATGCTACTATACATTACCATCGACTCAGCTAGTTGTACATTCTGTAAGGTCAACATCTAGATTTCAGCATAGAAAGCGTTTTATAAAACATACTAACTGTTAGGGATTAATTTTGTCTTTACTCCTAGACATTTAACCTATTTCTGTGTGTTGACATTTACGACCATCCCTGCTTCTAATCTCCCGTAAGGAATGTGTTAATGCAGTTGTATGTTGATACTAGGTTTTATGGCCTGACCTGCAGGGCATAGGGAGGTTTTGCGAGTGTGAGAACGCTAGCTTCTAAGCTCCACAGATGTGAGAGACATCTCCTGTGTCTGCAGATGTTTTACGCCCATCCCCAATATGTGGATTTGACTCTCTGTAAACTAGTTAAAAGGTCTACCAAGATGCGAGGCTGATCAGATTTGACATGGCAACCCACCCGTGTAGTCAGAACCATTGACTGTGTGACTTGTGATGTGAATTTCTCCGGCCGATGCTCGTATTAAATATCAGTGTTTGACATCAGAACTCCTGCTCGTCCCGTGTCTCCTTCTTGAGTCGGTGACTCCCACTGCATTGCTACACAGAAGTTTCCTCCACACTAAACAGTGACCATTTCTCTCCTCCAGTGTAATACTGTTGCAGAAATGCCTTTGATGTGACAGTTTTTGATTTGGTAGGGAGCAACAATACTTTAAATTTGTACCAGAGAAGTAAAATGATCTTTGAGCTGGAGATCTTTTTCCCTTTGGGGATTACGTGGGGCGAAGATGGCTCAGATATTGGATTTCTTTGTTTACTCCTTTGTTTTTGGAACGATGACGAAAACCACAGTGAGATTGCATTGCAGATTAGAATAATACAACACCACATTGTTCCTTTGTAATCACTTTCTGCTGTGTAATTCTTCAGCTGTAATGCAAGCAAATGTCAGGTGTTCAAAATAACCGGCATGCCGCACACATATGTGGCTCAGCTGACCCTAACCAGAGGTGGGAAGTATTGGAGTACAACATGTACTTCGTTACTGTACTTACAGTCCTCCATTAGACAACAGTGGATCTGCCAATGACTGCAGATACAACTGGGAGAGAATAAAACTGCAGAGGTGGGAAGTAGTGAAATACAAATACTTTGTAGTTACTTAAGTACATGTTTCTGGTATCAGTACTTTACTCCACTACTTATTTTTCTGATGACTTTTTACTTTGACTTCTTACATGTTGAACTAAAATACCTGTACTTTCTACTTCTTACATGTTGAACACAAATACCTGTACTTTCTACTTCTTACATCTTGAACACAAATACCTGTACTTTCTACTTCTTACATGTTGAACACAAATACCTGTACTTTCTACTTCTTACATGTTGAACACAAATACCTGTACTTTCTACTTCTTACATATTGAACACAAATACCTGTACTTTCTACTTCTTACATGTTGAACCCAAATACCTGTACTTTCTACTTCTTACATGTTGAACCCAAATACCTGTACTTTCTACTTCTTACATGTTGAACCCAAATACCTGTACTTTCTACTTCTTACATATTGAACACAAATACCTGTACTTTCTACTTCTTACATATTGAACACAAATACCTGTACTTTCTACTTCTTACATATTGAACACAAATACCTGTACTTTCTACTTCTTACATGTTGAACACAAATACCTGTACTTTCTACTTCTTTACTTTTACTTGAGTAAAGAAGTTTAGTCAGTACTTCTACTTTTACCAGAGTATTTTTAAACACGAGTATCTGTACTTCTACTTGGGGAAAGGATGTGTGTACTTTTGCCATCTCTGACCCTAACCCTAATTCAAGGATGATGAAATACCTAGAAAACTTTAAATGCATCTAGTTTTTTTTACAAGTAGATCTTATCAATTTTTGAAACGGTGGTCAGCTGTCTGCCCTCTCTCTGCTCGATGTACTGTCAACGGTACCTCTACAGTGCCGGGTATTTTTAGCGGTGTTGACTGAAAGCCGGGGCCATTGCACTTTATCCCCTGATGTGCCCTTGGGGAGGCCGCTGCTCCGTTTTTTTTCCGGCAGCTGCCATGCACCTTACTGCACAGAGGGGGAACAGTAGCAGTGTGTGCAGGCGGCGACAGTATGACAGCTCTCTGGGGGACTGACAGTGGCAGTGTGGCACCAGGTGACTCTGCTAGCCAATTAGCACACAGCCATTGACCTATGATACACACAAGAAATAAGAAAAAAAAGAATAGAAACATAATTTTCTCTACTTATGGTAGGTGGAGGAGCTGTCTGTCAATTAGCACAAAGCCATAGACCTACGATACATGCAAGAAATAGAGAAAAAACACAATTGTCTCTACTTATGGTAGGCAGAGGAGCTGTCTGTCAATTAGCACAAAGCCATAGACCTACGATACATGCAAGAAATAGAGAAAAAACACAATTGTCTCTACTTATGGTAGGCGGAGGAGCTGTCTGTCAATTAGCACAAAGCCATAGACCTACGATACATGCAAGAAATAGAGAAAAAACACAATTGTCTCTACTTATGGTAGGCGGAGGAGCTGTCTGTCAATTAGCACAAAGCCATAGACCTACGATACATGCAAGAAATAGAAAGCAAGCAATGGTTAGGGTTTGGATCAGTTAGGGTTATTAATGCACATACACAGTCCTGGGCAAAATGGCAGCTCTGAAGGTGATTTAAAAGGAGAATCTTGAAAAGAGAAATAGCTTGACAGTTGAAGCCATTTAGCGCGATTACCGTATATCTATACGACCAGAATAAAATGACTTTTTAGTAGCTTCAGATGAGTTTCCTGCTCACTTTGCCTTGTCGGTTTTATCTTTGTGGCGCAGTTGATATAATCTTCTCTATTTTCTTGACTAAAATGATTGAACAATGAAGGATAATTCTTGAAATGATTATACCATATCTGTTTTCAAAGGTTCTTTACACACACCATTTAAATACTACTACTTGGGTGGAGGAACCGTCTGTCAATTTAGCCGTTGACCTACGTTACAAGCATGACAAAGAAAAACAACACAATGTACTCTACTTCCATGGAGTAACCGTCTGTCAATTAGCAATGAAAGCCTGGATGTTCGTGTCCATATGCTTTCTAGAGTCTCTTTAAGCACTCTGTTTTCCACAGGGAGTTGCTGCATCATTTGTCTTGTGATTGATTCTTATATTCCTCGTCTCTCTGCCCCTCGGTTCCCACCTTTTGCCCTTCGCCTTGTTGCCTTTTCTTCTCATATTTATTTAGCTGGAACACATCCCCCTCCTACTTATAGATTTACACTCTCTCTTTGTCAGTGCAGCTAGCCCTCCTCCCCTCCTGGTCTCAGTGTGAAGGGGCGAGTCTTCACGGTGTGGGGCTTCATTAGGTCTGCCTGGACCGCTCTCACTTTGGTAATGAGATTCCATTATTGGAGCAGAGTGAGAGATCCCAGCAGCGAGCGTCTCTCCTCCATCTTATCCTGAGCTCGGACTCCTTGTCTTTTTCTTTCTCCACACGCTGAGACCCAGCATGCACGAGCTGCATCGGCTGGAGTTTCAGTTGCATGCCAACCACGGGGGTCCTTTAATCAAATGCCCACCGAGATAACACACTGCATCTGTCCACATCACACACATTTATTCTCATACTAAAGCCGCTGTGTTGAAGCCCATTACCAGTTCGTAGATGTGCAACACTCTGGACAGTCTGTTCGTTACCATTAGCACCACTTTCGCCGGAGACCTCGTAGCATTAGCAGTGCATTTGTTGAGGCTTGTTTGTGATGTTTAATGATGCCTCAATCAATTATAAACCATGTGACTCTCTTGGTTTTGAATGCCTAAAGCACTCTGAACCAAGAAAGGGTTTTAAAGTTTTATTTTTCTCCAGCACTCAGAGGGTTGTAACTTTTTTATATAAGAAACCAAATTCAGCATCTTGGTTCGCAGAATATGTCTTTCGGCATTCCTACCACAACAACTTTGAAAAGAAATTTTGTTTTAGCATTTTTTGTGCTTTTCTATAGTTCTGGTAAAGTTTAAAGAACTTGGTTGAGATTAGGTGTGGTGTTATGCTGTGTTCGTTATTCTCGCGTCCAGGAGAGAAGCTTTAAAAAGGAGACTAATTGAGTCTCTGAGAAGGTTCAAATGGTACTTTAATTAATAAAAAGCGCGGTAATGTTACAAGTAGAATATTGTTCAGTGAGGAGAGAAAGGCTGCAGCTTCCTCTCGCAGTGGTCGGCCGAGTAGAAGAGAGCCCACAGGCATTCGTCCTTCCCGCTTGCTGGCTGTTTGCTCCTCCTCTCTGGGGGCTGTGTGACGTAGGAGACTTCCCCCTCGTTCTTCTGTGTCAGATATCGCGTTAAACGGAGGATTTCGACATTTTACATTCATTGCTTACTTCCACATGCCTTTTCTCCTCCCTATCTCTTTCATAACTTTATATGTAACACATGTTAACGGCGTCAATAGCCACTTTAATGATACTAATGGACGGTAGTCCCGGATGTCGTCATGAAGGATTTTCAGAATAAAAGCTTGGTATTGAGAAGTTCCGGTTTTTTCCAGAATAAAATAGCATTTAAACTGACGGTATGTTTAAGCTACATTATGCTATCAAAACATTGATTTTAATTTCTAACAGTGGATAATCATTTCTTTCCTGATCTCGGGGTCACATATATTAATTTTAATCAGGTAAGACAGTCAGGTAACTCTACTAGCTGCTTTACATAGCGTCAGAGAGTTCTGTGGAGTACCCGCTTAAGAAAACTCCTTCTCGCTGATAAACTAATTACGTTGTGCTTACTGACCAGCCGACGTGATCCTGGCTTAAGGCCTGAGTCAGATCAATGCCCCCACTGTTAATTTATCTCTCTCCTGACAACCCAATACGCTCTTGAGTGATCCGGTTAATGAGGACTTCCTAAGGGTTAAGTTAACACAGAGGATTTGTGAGATGGGGCTACACCATGAGCGGCCCTAACCTGAAGGATAGGATGATAGGACGTTGAGACAGAATGTCTTTGTGAAACCATCAACGATACAAGATTGGAGAGAAACCTCCAAAATTATCTTTTTATTGGTCACAAACAAGATATCTTTGGTACAGCTCAAGCCATTTTTTGTATTTCTATCAAATATTTACAAGAATATATGTATGGTATGACTCTCGAGAGCAAAACTACCCTTATCTGGGCCCAAAGAGTGTGATCTATCTACCTTTTACAATTATTAGGGCCTAATGATTTCACAAAAGGCTCTACAAGTGTTCAGACTGAAGTAGGCTTACCTCAACAAAATGTATATGCTGATTGTCAGACGTCTGTTTCCCAATGAAAGTCAATGGTAAGAAAGTATATTTGGATGCAATGACATCACGGACAGAACCACCGTTTGGTCACTATATGCATTTGCTTCAACGCACTTCTTCGGAGCTTGGTTGAGATATTAGCAGTGAGATGATCAGATTAAAAATAAAAAGTACAGGTAGCAATGTTTGCCATTTACATTCAGCACCGTTCAAAGTTCTTGGTCATTCCTTCGACCATTCCTACTTACAGTCTTGCTCCGTTTTCCTGACCTCACTGTTTTTCACCTGGAATTTAGATAGTTACGTTCAGATAAACTGGTTATTGGCTTGTTTATAACCTGCCTGATTGCTTGTGGCGCGACACTTTGTTTCCATGACTACAAACCAAAGCAATTAGTTTGGTTGCAATTGGTTGTTTTTACCAGTATCCCTAATACTTACTACCATTATTACTAATACTGTAAGACAGTTTTCCAGTGCGTTATATTGTGATATAGGCACAGAACTATCTTAATCTTGGATGATAGTAATATATACTTTGTTGATTCTTGGTATCGATGGAACAAAACTTGAATTGGTTGTTTCGAGATGTTCAGGCTTGTTGTAATGGGCAGAAAGGAATTATGAGTTGTGTTTTTGGAGCAGTGAGAATAATCTTCTCTTTTTTCTTTGGCTTACAAGATTGAATGAAGTTTGAGAACAATGAAGGATAATACTTTATCTGTTTCCCAAGGTTCTTTACACACCACCTGTATCTGTAAATGCACCACCAATGATTGTAAATCTTAAAGCAACCCTCAATGGTTAGGGTTTAGACGAGTGAGGGTTATTAATGGACATATAATACACAGTCTTGGTCAAAATGGCAGCTCTGAATGTCATCAAAGGAGAAACTTGACAGTTGAAGCCATTTAGCGTGATTACAGTACGTCCATAAGACCAGAAGGAAAGGAACTGTCCGCTTTATTGTATTCATGCATCAGATGTGTTTCCTGCTCACTTGGCCTTGTGGGTTTTATGTTTTTGGTGCAGTGAAAATAATCGTACAAGACTGAATGAAGTTTGAGAACAAGCAAAGATAATTTTTCAAAGAGATATACTTTATCTGTTTTCTACAGTTCTTTACACACTTATTTGTAAGCTTTCAATGTACTGCCAATGACATGCAAGCTGAAAGCATCCCACAATGGTTAACGTTTGGTCAAACTAAGGTTATTCATGCACATATAAAACACAGTCCTGGGCTAAATGGAAGCTCTGAATGTGTTCAAAGGAGAAACTTGAAAAGAGAACTATCTTGACAGTTGAAGTAGCGTGATTACAGTGTGTGTGTGTGTGTGTGTGTGTGTGTGTGTGTGTGTGTGTGTGTGTGTGTGTGTGTGTGTGTGTGTGTGTGTGTGTGTGTGTGTGTGTGTGTGTGTGTGTGTGTGTGTGTGTGTGTGTGTGTGTGTGTGTGTGTGCGTGTGCGTGTGTGCGTGTGCGTGCGTGCGTGCGTGCGTTATCCTAAAATACTTTCCTGCTCACTTGGCCTTGTCAGTTTTATGTTTTTGGCGCAGTGAAATAATCGTCTATATTTTCTTTGACTTAAAAGTTTGAATGAAGTTTTGTTTGAGAACAAGTGGAGGAGAAGTTTCTATTATACTGGCATTTGAATAGCGTGATGGATTGAATGGTGTAAACTGCATTAAGCAGGCAACCCGCTTACTTTCTCATGAATAAATAACAAATGAGTGTGAATCTGTGGATGGAGACATCAACTCTATTACCAAGCTGTTGGCCCGGTCCAATATGTGGGGAGCATAAATGAGAAGTGAATCGCTGCATAATGCACCCACTTCTCTATCAGGCTCCTGGCCCTCTTTCTGGGTATCTGAGGAGTGGGTTGTCTGGAAAGAAAGTGGAAAACACAACAACACAGTATTGCTATTATTAAAATAAAGACATAGCATTTTACATTTCAGAATAACCCAGTCACCACCATGTCTTCCAGCCTGTTGTTATCGTATACTGTATGTTGTTGGTATATCTATATTTCATGTGAACACGGGGGCGTGTGGCGCAGTGGGGTAATGCGCTGATCTTCGAATTAGAGGATAGCAAGTTCAAACCCCACTGCAGTCAGCATGTCGTTGTGTCCCTGAGACACTTCACCCCAAAGTGCTCCGGTGGAAATTGCCCACAGTATTGAGTATGGAAGTCGCTTTGGATAGAAGCGTCTAACAAGTAACATGTAATGTAATGACTAATGTTCCATATCTGCAGTATTTGTTTGGGTTGTTTTTCTTCCAGGTTATCTTCTTTCACTGTGATTTAAAGAAGATAAACTATTGAGAGCGAGAGTGAAATCAAGGTGTAGTGACGGACTCAGACCTGAATTTCAACAGCCACTACAACAGTCATTAGGTCTGCTTATTATCACCTGAAGAATATATCGAGGATTAAAAAACTAATGTCACAGCAGGACTTAGAAAAGCTTGTCCATGCTTTTATTTTCAGTAGACTCGACTACTGCAATAGTGTCTTCACAGGGCTGACAATCCATCAGAAAGCTGCAGCTGATCCAGAGCGCTGCTGCTCGAGTCCTCACTGACACTAACAGAGTGGATCACATCAGTCCGGTTCTGAAATCTCTACACTGGCTTCCAGTCGGCCAAAGAATTGATTTTAAAGTACTGCTGCTAGTTTTTAAATCATTACATGGTTTAGGACCAAAGTATATTGTTGAACTCCTGCATAATTACGAGCCATCGAGGTGCCTCAGGTCTTCTGGGACGGGTCTGCTATCGGCTCCGAGAGTAACAACAAAACATGGAGAGGCAGCGTTTAGCTGTTCTGCCCGACACTCTGGAACAAACTACCCAATCATGCACGTCCGCAGAAACGCTTGCTATTTTTAAATGGAGACTAAAAACACATCTCTTTGCCTGCTTTTAATTGAGATGCTCATATTCGAACTACAGTATGCCTTTTCAACATGTATTTGCTTTGTAATGTCTGTTGTATAATTGTATAATGTGTTTTTAATGTATTTATTCCTAAAAAGTCTTTGAATTAGTTTTGTAAAGAACTTTGAATTGTCGCGTACAGAAAAGTGCTTTCTAAATAAACTTGCCTTGCCTTGAGAGCGGGATTGTCCCACTCTCAATAGTTTTAAAGGTCATCTCAAACAATGGTTGAGAAACAATCAGACGTGCGATCCCCGCTAAATGCACTTTAATACAGGGGTATCTTCTCTTGCATCTTATGTATCGATGCTGCTATATTGTATTACCATGTCCTAAATACTTAGGTATTCTACTCTTACACTTTTCTTGTATTGTCTGTATTTGCACTGCTATGTTTGTAATTTCCATTTTCTTAATGTTTTATGTGAGGGACTGCGGATGGAAAGTAGCTCAAAGCTAAACCCGGCATATTTACACTTGGTATATTTCATGTTTTAAGTGTTCATTAATGTTCAATGTCCCTGCTAACATGATGTATGCACCATACACACCAAGGCAGCTTCCCCGTGTCTGTAATCTACTTGGCAATCAAGCTGTTTCTGATTCTGATTCAGGTCTTGGTCTTTAGTGGCTCCTGCTGTGACCTTTTTATAACCTTGAAGAAGCAGCACTGGAGTTCTAAAGCAATGTCATGGCCATGCTGGCTTTTGTTTCCCCCGCTCGCTGCAGCTTTCATTGTTTATTTAGTCATTTTCAGACAGTTTTCCAGCTAATCCCCATCATCCCCGGCAGGGACTAGTGAGGGGCAGCCGGGCCTTAAAACTCTCTCCAAAGGGTCACAGGTGGAGCTCCGAATCCTCCATGTTTCTGTCCCCAGCCATCACCTCACATTCAGCAACAACAACAAAAGGCAAACATCTGCCAGAGCCTGATATTTCCCCTCCAGGACAAGAGAGCAGATACAGAGGCGTTTGTGTTTGTGTGCCTTTTGATGGTTTACAGTTACGTTTCTACTTTAGTCAAACATACGTCACAATGACATCAATGACTTAGTAATTATTTATCTATTATCTATAGGGTTGGGAACCGAAACTCGGTTCCAGATGAGAACCGATAAGAAAATGCCGGGTACCCGTACAAAATACACAATTTCGGTTCTGCTTAACGGTTCCTAAACGCGGTAGACCCTGTATTCCAGCGGGTCCGTCTGCGCCGCGGCGACCCGGTGGAATACAGGGTAAAGGCGGACTGGCCATCTGTGTGTTCTGGAGAATCACAGAACGGCCGGCTCGGTACGCTGACGGCCGGCACCGCCCTTCATTTTTTTAAACGCCACCATGTAAGTTGCGCTGACAGGCGACAGAGGTCCACAGTTGCCCCGCAGCGAGGCTCCTCCCGTAGACAGTTCACGAGCTCAGTCACTTCATGACACCAAAGGTGGATGGCGGTAAACGCTCTAAAGTGAGGCTCCACTAAAAAAGAAAAAGACAAGGCACAGAGTAAAGCCTGTTAATAGCTTGCCACAGGCATAGCTCAGTTAAAATAAAGCACAGCTATTGTGCAATACATTTGTATTGCATGGATATTTTTTCTTTGTAACAATTTCAGTTAAAGCTTAAAATAATAAAGATATTTTTATTATCTAAACGTTTGACCTCTTTCTTTTACAATTTTGGAATCGATAAGCAGAACAGGAATCTGAATCGATACATTTCAAACGATACCCATCCCTAATTATCTAATATATCTTTCCAATAACTTGTATATAGACTCGTATTATTCCACTTTTTATTACTCACTTTTTTAAAAAACACATTTTTTTTTTATTACTTTTAATATAGTATATTTTAATATTGTTTTCATATTGTCTGCTTATCTGTATTATTGTGTTGCATTGTTGGAGAAGCATGTGACCTCAGATGTTCAACGACATAATTACTCGGTAGCTGTTCGTTTGACAATAATAATAATAATATATAATATTTTTATAGCGCCTTTCAGGAAACCCAAGGTCGCTTTACAAGTCGGGTAGGGGGGGGGGGGGAATAGGGGAAAAGAGGCAGACAGGTTAAGGGGGTGGGGGGGGGGGGGGAAGTAGCGGAAAAATAAACCTATTAAACTAACTATACAGTGGGGAAAACCTTGGTAAAAAGGTGCGTTTTGAGGGCTTTTTTGAAATTGTCCAAGAACAATACATAAAGAACCTGGACAGGCTCCAGTATGTGCAGAACTCGGCTGCCAGGGTGCTCACTCACACCAAGCCCTGGCAGCACATCACCCCCACCCTGATCCACCTCCACTGGCTCCCAGTCAAGCACCGTATCACCTATAAACTCCTTCTTCTGACTTACAAATCCCTCCATGCCCTCGCCCCCCAATACCTGTCTGACCTTCTCCGCTACCACACTCCATCCCGGAAGCTAAGATCATCTGGACAAGATCTCCTCTCCACCCCCCGCACCAGGTTGCGGACTTTCGGTGACAGAGCCTTCAGTGTGGCATCCCCCACCCTCTGGAACTCTCTCCCCCCCGAAATCCGCAGCGCCCCAACCCTGGACAATTTCAAAAAAGCCCTCAAAACGCACCTTTTTACCAAGGTTTTCCCCACTGTATAGTTAGTTTAATAGGTTTATTTTTCCGCTACTTCCCCCCCCACCCCCTTAACCTGTCTGCCTCTTTTCCCCTACTCCAAATTGACCAATCAGAATGAAGTATTCAACCATGCCGTGGAAGGGTTAAAATAAACCATCATTGACTATTACAGAAAATTATGCAAACTGTGTTAATTATTACATTTATGTATGCATTTTGTATAGTCATACACTCAGTGGTGAATTCAGTCTAGAAAACAAGTGTGTGTGTGTGTGTGTGTGTGTGTGTATGTGTGTGTGTCTGTGATAGTGTGTGCCATGATGGATGAAGGTATGCTTCATCTTGCACTCCATGACACCGTCCCATCTGCTCTCTTTCTTCCCAGCATACCTTGTTTTTAGCCTCTGTCCCCCCGCTTGCGTCGACAAATAGTCGTTGTCACTTCCGCCAACTGTAACAAATGAGAGATAACCAAACACAGACATTAATTAGGAGGCATGGTTTCCTTCAAAGCAGATCACGGTGGTTTATTGGTACGTTTAATTTAATCACGCAAACGATTTGTTTACTTTTTAATTCACATTCAGGGTTAGGTGGGTCTGAAACCTCATCCATCCTGCCAGAGGGCAGAACACAGGGTGACACTAACAGTCCATCACACACACACACACACACAAGCACACATACACGCACACACACACACACACACACACACACACACACACACACACACACACACACACACACACACAGGCAGGACAGCATGAGGTTGAATTCACAAGTTAAACGCATGACTCCACTCAGACATTGCGCATAGTGTTTGTGTTTTTCTCAGACTGTTGACATTGTTGTTTGTTGATAAACAGGCATTGGAATATTGTTTGTTATAAGCCAAACTCTCTCGCGGTGACTCAGCAACATGACAGTCGTTTATAAAATCCTGCTCACTGAACTCAGATCGAGACGGTTGTTCCTTTCCACCGGAGCAACAGACGTCCCTGAACACAACACTGCACTTATTCAGCATTTCAGAGAGCCTTACACAGGGACGTGCACAGACATTTGGAGGGGCTATTGCTCTAAACTGGAAAAAGGGCCTCCCCCCCGGAAAAAAACATAAGACCTTTTGAAAATTGTAACTTGTTTTTAATGTAAAAGAAACCAAACGATTATTACATCAACTAAATTGAACAGTAATTCACATCTCATAACAAAATAAGCTAAGGTGACTATACTTGCATTCGGTGACTTGATTTTTTAAAATGAAAACCAGGGAAATTGTTTGTTTTGCGGTCCATATCTCATTAACATATCTAATGTTAGTAACTATTAAAGACAAAATGGGGACAATTCTATTCTAATGTAGTTTGACCCGCCCATTGTAACTGCTGTGCAGTCCAGACATAGCTATGTCTAGACTGCACAGCAGTTACAATGGTCTGGTCAAACTACATTAGGCTACTGATAAAATAGGGCCTCTAACTTAAATAAACTCACTACTTAATGAAACCAGTTCAATACGCATTATTCTTATTCTTATCATTATTTATGAGCGCAGTAACGGTAAGGTATCCAATTACTTATTTATTTAGTATTCCATAACTTAGTAACAGAGATGGTCAGACTAAAGTAGAGACATGGCAGAAATCCTACAATGAAGCGGGACAGTGAACTGTTCACCCGTGAGAGGGCGATCAAGAGAAGAGAGCGAGCGGCCCCGTTGAGGGAGTTTACAGATGGAGAGACACAGAAAGACAGAAGCACAATAACAACAAGTAGGCTATATTTAGGTGTTTTTTGTAAATAACCAACGGTATCAAGAGGAAGTAAAGTCCCCTGGTTTGTCCCTTATACCCTAACTGCCATGAGACAACTCAAAATCAAGTTTCCAAAATCCGACACTGAGGTGGTCTAAACGCACCGGCAGATGACAGCGCTGACAAAGTGTGTTTCCCGCAGCGAGACGCTACAATACTAATTGTGGGCTTATCGGCTGGCTTCCCTTGGCATGGCCCTGACCAATCACAGGTTGGCAGGGGCATCACGTGGGCCTCATCTGATTGGTCAATCCCTCCATTTTTTTTCACCAAGGGAAGCCAGATTCGGCTGGCCTCCTCTCGCAACAGTGAGTGCAATCTACTGTTTCACCATAACATCTAGAGGGGCGCTGTTTGTTTCACTCTTTGTAAAATACTCAATGAGAATGGGGGAGAGATGGGCCGGCAGCAACACACAGCAAAGGAGAATTATCGAAACAAAACAAAGTGTTTTTATTTATTTATTTAAATTATAACTACAATCCGAAAAAACAGGGGAAGCCTGGCTTCCCTTGGCCTCCGGGAGAAAACGCCACTGCCTGTGTCACATCTTAAAAGTAATTCAGAATGTTGCCTTTTATTAACAAAAACAATCTGTTTTCAAGTTGTTATGACCGTACATTTATGGTTAAATGTATGGTAATTAGTTGGCTAAAAAGGTTCAACTCACATTTGGGAGATCATTCACAATGGATGCTTTATTAACAGTCAAACCGGGAGAACAACGATTGCACAGTTGCCGGGAGGACGACACAAAGGTTAAAAATGTATTTTTAGGTGTGATTTATCGAGTTTATTATCGTTCTACTGGCTCTTAAACGATTATGATATGTCTAGCGAAATGACTTTTGTATTACCATATATATGCCATGTGTAAATCTACATACATGAGTCAGAGTTTGTTTGTGTCACAGCATTGCAGCTGAATCGTAGAGACTATGTGTCGGTGGTTGTTTGTCTCAGTAACAGTTTTTAGGAAACAAAGGAACAATGCTTTTTGGAAACACACCCCAGGTCACCAGCTCAGAGTCTGTACTTTGTTTACTTCGGATTGCATGTTTTCCTTCGGGGGGTCCTTTAGCAGGGGACCATATATATTCCTCCTGCATTGTGACGATGGTTCATTTAGGGACGACTGACTAATGTGCATTCAGCGCTTTGAAAAACAGAACATGGGCGGAGAGCAAGTGTTTTTCGTTGTACTCTTTATTGTTGATTTCACTGACTTAATGATGACTTGTTCCCAGCTGCCTCCCACACACAGAACCTCTGCTGGTGGATATGTTATCATCTCCCACAGAGGAAGAACTGCAGCAGCTTTCAGCCAACACTTTAATCTAACGGAGTATTTTACTCCTCAAATATGGCAATATGCAACATTATGACATCTGAATTACAATTATGAAACATGACAGGGTTCAGGAGCAGTGCTTTAGGTGCTCCAATGATTTTAATTAATTAATGAAGTGAGGGGCAGCAAGGGTTCTGGACATACAATGCAACGTACTGTTCCCTTTACTTCCTGTCTTCTTTTGTTGATTTCTCTGACGTCCAGCACTCTGTCTTTTTCTCTTTATTTATTGCACAGCTTAGTTGAATACTCCATTTTGATTGGTCAATTGCGTTATTTAAGAGGTTGTTATTACTTGATAACACAGTACTGCTAAGGAGGATCAAGGGAGATAAATAAGTGGTCTTCTTCTGCTGTTCCCTTTAATGTTTACTTCCTGTCTGTCTTCTTCTGATGTTCCCTTTAGTGTTTACTTCCTGTATGTCTTCTTCTGATGTTCCCGTTAGTGTTTACTTCCTCTCTGTCTTCTTCTGATGTTCCCTTTAGTGTTTACTTCCTGTATGTCTTCTTCTGATGTTCCCGTTAGTGTTTACTTCCTGTCTGTCTTCTTCTGCTGTTCCCTTTAGTGTTTACTTCTTGTATGTCTTCTTCTGATGTTCCCGTTAGTGTTTACTTCCTGTCTGTCTTCTTCTGATGTTCCCTTTAGTGTTTACTTCCTGTCTGTCTTCTTCTGCTGTTCCCTTTCGTGTTTACTTCCTGTATGTCTTCTTCTGATGTTCCCGTTAGTGTTTACTTCCTCTCTGTCTTCTTCTGCTGTTCCCTTTAGTGTTTACTTCCTCTCTGTCTTCTTCTGATGTTCCCTTTAGCGTTTACTTCCTGTCGGTCTTCTTCTTTTGATTTATCTGACGTCCAGCGCTCTCTCTGTTAACCTCTTTTCCTTCTCTTGTTCTCTATTTATTTTAATGTTTTCTTACGGGGGACGGTTCAGCCATCATGAAACCAAATTCCCTAGCCCTTCACAAATAAAAATTAAATAATATTTAAACATTTTCGGATGGAGACAACTAATGTTTGTTGATCCTCCTTAGCAACGGTCTGCTCTCCTTAGCAACGCTCTGCTGGCGAGAAATAACGGACTTCTAGAATTTTCAAATCGACCAATCAGCATTGAGTATTCAACTAAGCAGTGTAATAACTTAAAACAACCCCCAGCTGAGGCAAAAACGACATCCTTTTGATACCCCAACCCCCACATTCTGCACATTCCTCCATCCTGGGTTTGCTCTTAGGTTAGAGTCAGAGTGATGGACACCTCCATGCTCCATTTTCACCTCACCAGACTCGCCACACTTCCAATTCCCTGCTGGCCTCCTCTTCCTCCTCCTCTTCCTCCTTCTCACGCCTCAGTAGCTTCACCTCACCATCGCGGCTGCCTTCATTACTGCACAGTTAGGGGGAGGAATGGAGGCAGCCCATTGGCCCATGTCATGTCTTACTGAAACACATCTGAAACAAGAGGAGCTCAGTGAAGCGTGAATACAGGCGAGGAAGCTGGAAAGCCAAGGTTTTACAAAGGAATCATTTGAAGCCTAGAGAAGTAACTGCTGCTGTGGCAGAGGTTTGTGATATGATGACATACATGTCGGCAAAACACGGATCGCTGTTAAATGATCCAAACGACTGTGTGATGCATGATATGTCATTTCTTAGAGAGCTGATGTTAAACAAATAGAGCGCCTGAATTCGTACATCTTATTTAAAATAGGGCAACATGATTTGGAACAACAACAAGTGATTGTAGTTTTATTTTACTTATATTGAAAATATGATATTAGAGAAATTACTCATTTTGGAATCTGTAGTGTCGTTATCAATTTAAGAAAATTAACATTTATATAGTCTTTAACAGATATTTAACTTCCTGCAATTTCCATGACATTTAGATTTATCGTGGGGCCCCAGTTAATAAAACATTATCAAAATTATTTTTGCCTCAAATGTCAATGTGTTATAGGCATTTTTGCAGAACTGCTACCATGTGTTTGAATTGTTACACTTTACATTTGGAATAGCTCTTTTTGCATACGTTTCTCTTGCATTGAGAACGCTGTGTATCTAGATGTTCCGTCTCCTGCTAATGTCAGAAGTGTCTTGCAACACCTTTGTGTGCTTCTGAATCCCTGACGCCTGCATGACTGTCAATCCAGTTACCTCCGATGAAAAGCAACATGATATTCATTTAGCGATCAGGTCTAGTCGTGTCAGACACTCTGTGGAGGATTTAGTGTGTGTGTGTGTGTGTGTGTGTGTGTGTCAGTGGGAGTATTTTTTTTTTTAAAAGACCCGGAGACAAAGCAGTTACAGAAAAAACAAAAGTGGGCATTTGGGAGGAAAACAGTTCCCGCTCGCTGTTTGCTCGGATGCCAGGCAACGAAAAAACATTTAACAAATGATTCAATAAGATGAAGGTACAATATAAAAATTAGTGCAGGCAGGAAAACAGATGACACAGATGTTGTTCTCTGATATTTAATCTGACTCTGAGCACCGCACATCTCAGGGACTCAGCATGGCCATTCGTTATTGAGCAGTATGCTCTTAACTTCCTGAGTAGAGATGGGAAACTTTAAAGAGTCCTCTCCTGCTGATGTTCAGGTGTATATCAGTATGTAGTGTCTCTACTTTAAAGAGTCCTCTCCTGCTGATGTTCAGGTGTATTTCAGTATGTAGTGTCTCTACTTTAAAGAGTCCTCTCCTGCTGATGTTCAGGTGTATATCAGTATGTAGTGTCTCTACTTTAAAGAGTCCTCTCCTGCTGATGTTCAGGTGTATTTCAGTATGTAGTGTCTCTACTTTAAAGAGTCCTCTCCTGCTGATGTTCAGGTGTATATCAGTATGTAGTGTCTCTACTTTAAAGAGTCCTCTCCTGCTGATGTTCAGGTGTATATCAGTATGTAGTGTCTCTACTTTAAAGAGTCCTCTCCTGCTGATGTTCAGGTGTATATCAGTATGTAGTGTCTCTACTTTAAAGAGTCCTCTCCTGCTGATGTGCAGGTGTATATCAGTATGTAGTGTCTCTACTTTAAAGAGTCCTCTCCTGCTGATGTTCAGGTGTTATCAGTATGTAGTGTCTCTACTTTAAAGAGTCCTCTCCTGCTGATGTTCAGGTGTATATCAGTATGTAGTGTCTCTACTTTAAAGAGTCCTCTCCTGCTGATGTTCAGGTGTATATCAGTATGTAGTGTCTCTACTTTAAAGAGTCCTCTCCTGCTGATGTTCAGGTGTATATCAGTATGTTGTGTCTCTACTTTAAAGAGTCCTCTCCTGCTGATGTTCAGGTGTATATCAGTATGTAGTGTCTCTACTTTAAAGAGTCCTCTCCTGCTGATGTTCAGGTGTATATCAGTATGTAGTGTATCTACTTTAAAGAGTCCTCTCCTGCTGATGTTCAGGTGTATATCAGTATGTAGTGTCTCTACTTTAAAGAGTCCTCTCCTGCTGATGTTCAGGTGTATATCAGTATGTAGTGTCTCTACTTTAAAGAGTCCTCTCCTGCTGATGTTCAGGTGTATATCAGTATGTTGTGTCTCTACTTTAAAGAGTCCTCTCCTGCTGATGTTCAGGTGTATATCAGTATGTAGTGTCTCTACTTTAAAGAGTCCTCTCCTGCTGATGTTCAGGTGTATATCAGTATGTAGTGTATCTACTTTAAAGAGTCCTCTCCTGCTGATGTTCAGGTGTATATCAGTATGTAGTGTCTCTACTTTAAAGAGTCCTCTCCTGCTGATGTTCAGGTGTATATCAGTATGTTGTGTCTCTACTTTAAAGAGTCCTCTCCTGCTGATGTTCAGGTGTATATCAGTATGTAGTGTCTCTACTTTAAAGAGTCCTCTCCTGCTGATGTTCAGGTGTATATCAGTATGTAGTGTATCTACTTTAAAGAGTCCTCTCCTGCTGATGTTCAGGTGTATATCAGTATGTAGTGTCTCTACTTTAAAGAGTCCTCTCCTGCTGATGTTCAGGTGTATATCAGTATGTAGTGTCTCTACTTTAAAGAGTCCTCTCCTGCTGATGTTCAGGTGTATATCAGTATGTTGTGTCTCTACTTTAAAGAGTCCTCTCCTGCTGATGTTCAGGTGTATATCAGTATGTAGTGTCTCTACTTTAAAGAGTCCTCTCCTGCTGATGTTCAGGTGTATATCAGTATGTAGTGTATCTACTTTAAAGAGTCCTCTCCTGCTGATGTTCAGGTGTATATCAGTATGTAGTGTCTCTACTTTAAAGAGTCCTCTCCTGCTGATGTTCAGGTGTATATCAGTATGTAGTGTCTCTACTTTAAAGAGTCCTCTCCTGCTGATGTTCAGGTGTATATCAGTATGTAGTGTCTCTACTTTAAAGAGTCCTCTCCTGCTGATGTTCAGGTGTATATCAGTATGTAGTGTCTCTACTTTAAAGAGTCCTCTCCTGCTGATGTTCAGGTGTATATCAGTATGTAGTGTCTCTACTTTAAAGAGTCCTCTCCTGCTGATGTTCAGGTGTATATCAGTATGTAGTGTCTCTACCTTAAAGAGTCCTCTCCTGCTGATGTTCAGGTGTATATCAGTATGTAGTGTCTCTACTTTAAAGAGTCCTCTCCTGCTGATGTTCAGGTGTATATCAGTATGTAGTGTCTCTACCTTAAAGAGTCCTCTCCTGTATATGTAATTATGCCTCTATTGTAGAGAAAACAATCACAACACTTAGCATACTAAAGTGAAAGTCAATTGTGCATTGTATTGGCATGTTACAGATGTATTCTAACACTGACATGGTGCACATCAGTGAACTTGGCTTACAACCAACACGTTTTATTTATTGGAAAATAAACAAAGTGTATGTACGTTGTCAGAGGCTCTGTGTTTTCCTTTGTGTCTCACATATAACATACTGAAGATAAAGTCTTCACGACAACTCTCTGTATCTGAACCTCAACAGAAACGTCCCTTCGTGCTTCTCTTCTCGTAGTAAACCATGACACACAATACACCCAGTGGAGAAGCTCTCCAGGGCTTCCACATAAAACAGCTGTTCCTCCATTCCTCCATGTTCTCCATCACCCTCCACCTCTCTCCCATCTCCCCCCCCCCCCCTCTCACCTGAGGGTGTGATTAGCAGAGTCGATTAGCGGCGCACTAATCAGGCTAAAGCACAGACTGACAGATGTAGAATGCCAGAAATGACTCTATTCTGCTAACTTTTCCTTTCCCCGAGTGATTTCCTTAAATTAGTGAAGGGCGTCTTGCTACAAGCCATCTGTGTGTGTGTGTGTGTGTGTGTGTGTGTGTGTGTGTGTGTGTGTGTGTGTGTCAGTACAAGCTTTTCTTGAAATAAACAAACCTTCTCTGCAGTTTTGAAGTTACTTTAACTTGCAGAGAGTTCATGTGAAATACGTTGTAGTTGTTGCGTCCTCGCTCTGACCTTGAGACTAACCGTGAACTCTTTTATTTAGCAGAATGATAAAGTAGACAACAGGAAATCAAGATTTATCACAAAACAAAATATGTGCCACAAACGCGGTTGGGAGGGTTGCTTAAAAACATTTGTTTTCCAATGCCAGCTACCTGTAAAACATTTAATCAGTAATCTAATTTGTGTATCACAATATACAAGTAATGCAACCTGATATCTTCAGGTATGATTTCCTCAAAATGAAATGCAACACATACAGTATATTGTGTATATATGTAATACAGGAGAACATATTGTTTACTGAAGTGTAATATGTAAGACAACAGAACAATGTGACCTTAAGATGAAACGAAGATATTTAGGATCAAAAAGGGTTTTATTGATAGCCTTTCATTATGCATATTCATGAATACACCAAGAAAAATATAGATTTTCTTTGGCTGGTGCAACGCATTCTGCTCTCTTTATAATCAACATTTCATATTGAGGGGTCGTGTCCTTGTTGGTGGGAGGAGTGGGATCCACGCGGGGAGTTTAATCCTTTTCTGGCAGAAAGAAAGTGCCGGCAACACCGTGAGTCTCGAGTGTGTCCGCCCTCCATTAGACAACCGTGGATCTGCCAATGACTGCAGATACAACTGGGAGAGAATAAAACTGCAGAGGTGGGAAGTAGTGAAATACAAATACTTTGTACTTAAGTACATTTTTCTGGTATCAGTACTTTACTCCACTACTTATTTTTCTGATGACGTTTTACTTTGACTTCTTACATTTTGAACCCAAATACCTGTACTTTCTACTTCTTACATGTTGAACACAAATACCTGTACTTTCTACTTCTTACATGTTGAACTCAAATACCTGTACTTTCTACTTCTTACATGTTGAACACAAATACCTGTACTTTCTACTTCTTACATGTTGAACTCAAATACCTGTACTTTCTACTTCTTACATGTTGAACTCAAATACCTGTACTTTCTACTTCTTACATGTTGAACACTAATACCTGTACTTTCTACTTCTTACATGTTGAACCCAAATACCTGTACTTTCTACTTCTTACATGTTGAACCCAAATACCTGTACTTTCTACTTCTTACATGTTGAACCCAAATACCTGTACTTTCTACTTCTTACATGTTGAACACAAATACCTGTACTTTCTACTTCTTACATGTTGAACCCAAATACCTGTACTTTCTACTTCTTACATGTTGAACCCAAATACCTGTACTTTCTACTTCTTACATGTTGAACACAAATACCTGTACTTTCTACTTCTTACATGTTGAACACAAATACCTGTACTTTCTACTTCTTACATGTTGAACACAAATACCTGTACTTTCTACTTCTTACATGTTGAACCCAAATACCTGTACTTTCTACTTCTTACATGTTGAACCCAAATACCTGTACTTTCTACTTCTTACATGTTGAACCCAAATACCTGTACTTTCTACTTCTTACATGTTGAACACAAATACCTGTACTTTCTACTTCTTACATGTTGAACACAAATACCTGTACTTTCTACTTCTTACATGTTGAACACAAATACCTGTACTTTCTACTTCTTACATGTTGAACACAAATACCAGTACTTTCTACTTCTTACATGTTGAACCCAAATACCTGTACTTTCTACTTCTTACATGTTGAACACAAATACCTGTACTTTCTACTTCTTACATGTTGAACACAAATACCTGTACTTTCTACTTCTTACATGTTGAACACAAATACCTGTACTTTCTACTTCTTACATGTTGAACCCAAATACCTGTACTTTCTACTTCTTACATGTTGAACCCAAATACCTGTACTTTCTACTTCTTACATGTTGAACCCAAATACCTGTACTTTCTACTTCTTACATGTTGAACACAAATACCTGTACTTTCTACTTCTTACATGTTGAACACAAATACCTGTACTTTCTACTTCTTACATGTTGAACACAAATACCTGTACTTTCTACTTCTTACATGTTGAACACAAATACCAGTACTTTCTACTTCTTACATGTTGAACCCAAATACCTGTACTTTCTACTTCTTACATGTTGAACTCAAATACCTGTACTTTCTACTTCTTACATGTTGAACTCAAATACCTGTACTTTCTACTTCTTACATGTTGAACTCAAATACCTGTACTTTCTACTTCTTACATGTTGAACTCAAATACCTGTACTTTCTACTTCTTACATGTTGAACTCAAATACCTGTACTTTCTACTTCTTACATGTTGAACACAAATACCTGAACTTTCTACTTCTCTCATTTTCCAAACAGCTGGTTCCTTTAGTCTGAATGTGTGTCTGGTGGCGTGATCATTATTCTTTAGAGTCATTGCGTGCCTATTGATTTGAACACAATCCGTGTATCCATCATTTCCTGGTCTTCTCTAAAGAAGAGGGACCAATGGAAACGTTGTCATGTTGCCGTTGTTCAGCATGGAAACATTCATTAGCTAACAATGACATTATTGTTCTATTAATATAAAGGGAGGTCAGGTACTCTTTAAAACAGCTGCTAGTTATGGGTACTTTTTACTGAAGTACATTTCAAAGCCTCTTTACTTTTACTTGAGTAAAGAAGTTTAGTCAGTACTTCTACTTTCACCAGAGTATTTTTAAACACAAGTATCTGTACTTCTACTTGAGGAAAGGATGCGTGTACTTTTACCATCTCAGTAAAACTGTAATATCTAAAACTGAGACGATATAAAACAAAAAGGAACAAAAGCAGGAGGGGTACCGGCTTGTATTTTCCTCCACTTCCATCACCTTTAATAATGTCTTTATTGATATGCCAGCAAGTACGTTCTCTTCTTTATAACTGTCTGCGCTCCATTAATATGCCACATCCTCCACCTCAGCCGAGTGTAAACGCTTTCATTTCATTTATTATGTGCAAATTCAAAATGTGCATAAAAACCGGTGGATGGAAACCAGCTTAATATCGCCAGTGAACGGGACATGACAGCTTGAATAGGCTGCTTTGTAAAGTGTGTGTAGAGTGTGTCGAGTGTGTTGGTAGCATGACTTGTTGCAGCAGTATGTTTGATCTACAGGACCTTCTGCATATTCAATTCAAGATGCAAGGCTTTGTTGCCATGTGCTCAGCCGCTACAGTGTAGATATGTCAATGACAATCTTAAGACAAAGGCTCTTCCAACAGTGCAACATGAATATGTATAGGACAGATAAAATAGTGCGAGATAATGTTTTGAGACCATCCATCCATCTTCTCCCGCTTATCCGTGGTCGGGTCTCGGGGTATCAGTTCCAGCAGAGCCCCAAACGTTCCTTTCCCCTCATCAACCAGCTCTGACTGGGGGATCCCAAGGCGCTCCCAGGCCAGCGAAGAGATATAATCCCTCCACCTGGTCCTAGGTCTACCCCTTGGTCTCTTCCCAGCTGGACGTGCCTGGAACACCTTCCTAGGGAGGCGCCCAGGTGGCATCCTAACTAGGTGCCCGAACCACCTCAACTGGCTCCTTTCGACGCGAATGTTTTGAGACGTGCAAGTAAAAAAAATAGAAATAATGCAAGAAAAGTCTATATACAAGTAAATGGAATATGATATATAGACAATTGGCAAAATGCAAACAAATGAATGTTTATGGATGTTCTTTATTAAAAAGTGTACTCCTTTCTTCTGTCATGTTTCTTGTTTAAAGACCAAGAGTTGTTCTGAAGTGGACCAGCAAGCTTCTCGGAGAGTGTATCTATTAATCAACACACTCTCACAGTCTGCGTACAAATGACACGACTTTGCAAAGGCATGCAATAGATACGCAGAAGTCCGATTTTGCGTGCATATGATACGCTGATATTCAATCAATCAACTGTATTAATCCCGCAAGGGGCAATTTGGTTATGAGCAGCAGCTTATGTCATGAACACAGGCAGGAACATACAAGAAGAAAACACACAGATACACCCGGGAGCACAGATGTGGATAATTCCAATTTACACTATAAATAGTTCATAGCATCACAATAATAAATAAATAATCAAGTTAAAGCCTTTCAAGAATTTAAAAATATTGCATCTCAAACATTAAAGAGCTCAGTGGCTTCAGGCTTGATCGCCGTTCCAATGACAGTTTTAATGTTTGCGGTGCAATAAACGACACAGCAGCTTATGGTTAGGGTTAGGGTTAAATAAATGGCAAAGATATGTAGAAAATAAACGCATTTAAGATACGTTCATAACTAGGGATGTCCCGATCACATTTTTTTGCTCCCGATCCGATTCCGATCATTTGATTTTGACAATCTGCCGATACCGAATTTTCCCGATCCGATCTTTATGCAATGCATTAAGAGAAAAAAAAGGTAACAGATAACGGCTGGTCATCCAACGCGATGAGTTCAGCTATCTTGGCTGTTATTGTTTTGGCCTTTTCACTGTTCTGGGGCAGTTTCTCTTTCCTTTTAAAAGTCTCTGAAAGTGTGGGTTGTTTCAGTGCCGTTACCTGAGTGGCCGCTGTGTACTCGTCGTGTTGTTGTTGGTGTTTGTTTCTCAGGTGGCGTATTAGATTGGTCGTGTTGAACGTAGCTCTGTTCTTTCCACCACGCGGAACCTCCGCCTTGCAAATATTGCATCTGGCTGTTACACTGCCCTCGCTTTCAATTTTATAATACTTCCAAACTCCTGACATTTTCTCTGTCCCGAGTCCCGAGTCACCAGCTGAACGTAGCCTCTCGTTAGCTTACTGCTAGACACTGCGCGCCCACTCTGTTGCCAGCTTTGAGAGAAATAAGCAACCAGGTCTGAAAACAAGCCCAAAAGAAGCAACACATACATGATGTTGTGTCATTTCAAACCAAAACTAAGGCCTCAGGATGACTTTAAGACGTGAACATGGTCATTTTTGTTTTGTAACCTTAAATAAAATGTAAAAATCCCGATACCCGATTTTTTTTCTCCCGATCTTTTGAAAATCACGTGATCGGCTCGGGACATCTCTATTCATAACAAACGTAACGTGGGAGTATCATATGCACGCACAATCGGACTTCTGCGTATCTATTGCACGCCTTTGCAAAGTGGTGTCATTTGTACGCAGACTGAAGAGAGTGTATCTATTAATGCAGTGGTGTACAAGGGAACACAGCTGTGGCTCCTTATCCAATTCACTGATCCACATTCCACAGAAAGCAGGTATCTGTTCACCACAGGGACGTGCACAGACATTTGGAGGGGCTATTGCTCTAAACTGGAAAAAGGGCCCAAAAGACCAAAACGATTATTACATTAACTAATTTGAACAGTAATTCACATCTCATAACAAAATAAGCTAAGGCAATTACTTGCATTCGGTGACTTGATTTTTAAAATGAAAACGAGGGTGCGGTCCATATCTCATTAAAATATCTAATGTTAGAAACGACGGGACAATCAATGTAGTTTGACCATTGCAGACATACTGATAAAATAGGGCTTCTATAATTACCTTAAATAAACTCACTAATTAATGAAACCAGTTCAATATGCATTATTCTTATTCTTATCATTTTTTATGAGAGCAGTAATGTGTACGGTATCTAATTACTTATTTAGTATTCCATAACTTGATAACAGAGATGGTCAAATTAAAGTAGAGACATGGCAGAAATCCTACAATGAAACGGGCAGTGAAGTGTTCTCTGAGAGAGGGCGATCAAGAGAAGAGAGAGAGGGCGATCAAGAGAAGAGAGCGAGCGGCCCTGTCGAGGGAGTTTACCATGCGGGCAATTACATGTAAGAAGAAGGAGAAGAAGAAGTGGTAGTAGAAAAATGAAGCTGGTGTGTTTCCCGCAGCGAGACACAATACTAATTGTGGGCTTATCATGGTGATTCGACCACAACAGAAAGAAGAAGAAACCTCTCGCTCTCTCCAGAGGGGCAGGTCAGCCAAAAAGGAGAAACGGGCCGTTGCCCGGGCAACACTAGCCCGTACCTGTGCACGTCCCTGGTTCACCAGTTGCATGGAAAAACTAACATTGTGTTTTATATATTCCCCCCTCGTATTTAGTCTACTTCCATTGGCTGACGTCGACGGGGGCGGGTCCACGGCGCATTCTGCTTCGTCATCTTCTTCTTCTGTGACGTAGCCATCTCTTATGATATTGTATTATACAATTCTTCTGATGTTTGTTGGTCATTAATATATATATATACATAATAATAGTAGTAATGCAGCGTCGATGAGTGAGAGTTGGAGACGGTGTGTTTAGTATCTCCACACGTCATTCTCCTTATACTCACATACACAATATACTATTAGCTACATGCTACTGTGAGGCTAAAAACAAATAATAACGTGCAACCGGAACTCCAAGCTGTCGCCCACATCCGGTCCGTGGGACAACACTGCTTCAGTGAATGATGTCCCTTAAAGACCCGGCACAACATATAGATTATTTCTCACACTTCCATTCATGTACACAGGATGTTCCTTGATGATTAACACTTAAAAACCCCAGTGTCTTCACACCAGCGTGTCCTCGCTGTCTAGGGATTGGTTACGATTGCCTTTGGATCCTTTCCTGTCAAAACAATCTCCTCGAGGTGATCCAAGTCTTGCCTTCAAACATAGTCTTCATCAGTTCTGGAGATGAGGCTCAGAATGTTGTTACTTTAGAGTTGAAGAGGCAGATGTGTGATTTGGCCTTGAGAGTTTTAGTGCTTTGTGGGGAGTTAATGCTTAAATGTGTTCTTGCAAAGCCATGTAATCCTTTATGTGATCAGGAGGCGTGAGTGTTGGGGGAAATGATGTGGATTGGGTAATCCCCCCGGGGTCTTACTGCACTTGAAAACGCCAGACGTCCCCTATGGTGTTTGCACGTGGTTAAATAATGATGTTTTTTCTGCACACGCTCCACTTTTACCCTCATGAATTAATGATTGTGTGAAAAATGATGTTTTATATGAAAGTTAGCGTCAGCCAGGAGCCTTAAAAATAATTCCAACATGAGGTCCAATTTTCTGAAAACAGCATTTCTACACTGCTCCATCTGTAATACATGTATTTAACTGAAATGGTGGAAATCAGTCACAAACTCCCGCTTCCTCACAGCAGGGGGCCGCAGCTGCACTGACCAGCAGAATAAATAACTTAAATGAGACCACTATGGTAATGTTTCTCACTTAGATTACTTTATAATGTATCAAAAGCTCTCCGCTTCTGTTGGAGCTGAATCTGAAATCATGCATCTGGAGCCGCACGTCCCATCTGCCCCCTCTTCACATGAAGTCAAAGTGAAGCAGAGTCTGGAGCCCTCATTTGAAACCCAAAGACAAACTGATGACTGATTATGAAAATGTAAAAATGCCTCGGGACTTCACTTCAGAACCAGAACCTGTTTACTTTGAGAACATAGTGACATCAACACTGTGTGTCTGTATCCCACTGGGAGGCTTCATAATTAAACTATAACTTGTGAAAGTAAAAGACTAAATAAAAACACAACATTTATAGCGTAGCCTATATTAAAGTAAACATTATCGAGGGAAATAACTTCATTTGTATTGTAGTTTTTCACACAAGTCACACTCTTGACATAAGCCATTAAACAATCAGGGTAGGAACAGCATTATGAAGAGACGATTTAAGGCCATTAGTTTAAGAAGGTGACGGTATGATAGGCTAAGGGGCGGGACATCTCGATGCAGATTGACCAATCCCAGCCTAGCCAATCAGAGCAGACTTGACAGAGTGTGAATGAGAAAAATAAAGAGCTTTTTGAACATATACAAATATAACCTGAAGGTAATGAATACTAGATTATGTGCAAGAGTAGAGATATTGGTTTGAAGGTGTCATATCTGGTAAATACATTCCTATGGATCAACAATCCCCCCTAAAGATTACGCTCAATGTCAAAATCCATTGGGACATATGTACATATATGCTAAATGTCATTGCTATAGTAGCAGTCATCGTATAGCTATCTCTTCTCTAGACTGCAGACACACAATATTGCGTTATCCCATAAACACAACCCTCAATGAGTTCCACCATAGATCTATGCTAGCCGTCTCTATTGTGCATGTCCCTGCTGCAGCCTTTCTTTGAGCTGTTTTTAATGGATTTTCCTGAAACAATGGCAGCCCGTGACTTGACGGATGTAAGCAGACCTGCAGCAGAACACACAGTGTAAACCTCTGACTGTGGAAAGCACATTAGCAGTTTCCCTTCAAAGACATTAATGTCACAAAGAAGCTGAGCCGCGCCGCTGTTATCCTCTGAGCAAGGTGTAAATAAATAAAGCCGCTCCACTGGATTGCCTGGCTGATTTGTTGCTGTGACAAAAGGGAAGTCCACATGACTGACCGGCTGCCAGCTTTCTGCTCACCACCGACAGATAAACACTTTAGTTGCGCCTTGTCACCGCGCTGCACTGCAACCAAACAATTTGCCTTGGCTTAAGGTCTGTAGCTTTTGTCATTTCATAACACATGTGCAGGTACGATGGGAGCTCTCTGTCTGACAGCTGTATACTTCCTGTTAACAGAGGCGCTCCCCTTCAACAAGTTTCTTTTAAGATGAGAAGCCCCGCATGCTTTTATCCCACTTCCACATTTGGTACACAGGCAGGAGTTGTGGCTCTGTTCTCGTCTCAAAGTGATGTTGTGTCATTTGATCTCGACAGATGGGGGAGACATCTGAGGCCGGATTGGGTTAGAGCATCCACGCAGTCTGACAGCGCCATAACATGTGTGCCATCCGCGCTTTGACGAGACAATTAACATGGGAGCCAATTGCTTTGGTCTTCTCTGTCCTGTCACGACACTGGCCTGACATCTTTTGTAGTGTAGCGCTCAATTAGCATTACCCTGACTTGAGAAACGGTGTAAAAGATCCAGATTATGCAGCAGTGTGTCAGCGGAAGAGACTGTGTACGTAACATGGAGGCAATATGACATGATACTCTATTCCCATCCAGACGTTCAACTACTCTCATTATTTTCTACGGTGGCCGACAGGTGCAAACACAGTACAACATTTACATTAAGAGAGACGTGCTTCAGCTTCAGAAACGATGCAAATAACTAAAAGTTCCAAAACACATCTTCAGCAACTTGAGGAAACATGTGCTGCGTTTACTAAAAGCTGCAGAAACCAAACGCTGCAAGAAGCTCAAAACACAACGGAGACCAGGGGACACTAAAGAGTGACGCACACACCTGGGAGATAGAGGACACTAAAGAGTGACGCACACACCTGGGAGGCAGGGGACACTAAAAAGTGATGCACACAGCTGGGAGACCAGGGGACACTAAAGAGTGACGCACACACCTGGGAGACGGGGGACACTAAAGAGTGACGCACACACCTGGGAGATAGGGGACACTAAAGAGTGACACACACAGCCGGGAGACCTGGGGACACTGAATAGTGACACACACAGCTGGGAGACCAGGGGACACTAGAGAGTGACGCACACAGCCGGGAGACCAGGGGACACTAAATAGTGACACACACAGCTGGGAGACCAGGGGACACTAGAGAGTGACGCACACAGCTGGGAGACCAGGGGACACTAAAGAATGACGCACACATCTGTGAGACCAGGGGACACTAAAGAGTGACGCACACAGCTGGAGACCAGGGGACACTAAATAGTGACGCACACAGCTGGGAGACCAGGGGACACTAACGAGTGACGCACACAGCTGGGAGACCAGGGGACACTAAATAGTGACGCACACAGCTGGGAGACCAGGGGACACTAAAGAGTGACGCACACATATGTGAGACCAGGGGACACTAAAGAGTGACGCACACATCTGTGAGACCAGGGGACACTAAAGAGTGATGCACACAGCTGGAGACCAGGGGACACTAAATAGTGACGCACACAGCCGGGAGACCAGGGGACACTAAAGAGTGACGCACACAGCTGGAGACCAGGGGACACTAAATAGTGACGCACACAGCTGGAGACCAGGGGACACTTAAGAGTGACGCACACAGCTGGGAGACCAGGGGACACTAAAGAGTGACGCACACAGCTGGAGACCAGGGGACACTAAATAGTGACGCACACAGCTGGGAGACCAGGGGACACTAAAGAGTGACGCACACAGCTGGGAGACCAGGGGACACTAAATAGTGACGCACACAGCTGGGAGACCAGGGGACACTAACGAGTGACGCACACAGCTGGGAGACCAGGGGACACTAAATAGTGACGCACACAGCTGGGAGACCAGGGGACACTAAAGAGTGACGCACACATATGTGAGACCAGGGGACACTAAAGAGTGACGCACACATCTGTGAGACCAGGGGACACTAAAGAGTGATGCACACAGCTGGAGACCAGGGGACACTAAATAGTGACGCACACAGCCGGGAGACCAGGGGACACTAAAGAGTGACGCACACAGCTGGAGACCAGGGGACACTAAATAGTGACGCACACAGCTGGGAGACCAGGGGACACTAAAGAGTGACGCACACAGCTGGGAGACCAGGGGACACTAAAGAGTGACGCACACAGCTGGAGACCAGGGGACACTAAATAGTGACGCACACAGCTGGGAGACCAGGGGACACTAAAGAGTGACGCACACAGCTGGAGACCAGGGGACACTAAATAGTGACGCACACAGCTGGGAGACCAGGGGACACTAAATAGTGACGCACACAGCTGGGAGACCAGGGGACACTAACGAGTGACGCACACAGCTGGGAGACCAGGGGACACTAAATAGTGACGCACACAGCTGGGAGACCAGGGGACACTAAAGAGTGACGCACACATATGTGAGACCAGGGGACACTAAAGAGTGACGCACACATCTGTGAGACCAGGGGACACTAAAGAGTGATGCACACAGCTGGAGACCAGGGGACACTAAATAGTGACGCACACAGCCGGGAGACCAGGGGACACTAAAGAGTGACGCACACAGCTGGAGACCAGGGGACACTAAATAGTGACGCACACAGCTGGGAGACCAGGGGACACTAAAGAGTGACGCACACAGCTGGGAGACCAGGGGACACTAAAGAGTGTTGCACACAGCTGGGAGACCAGGGGACACTAAAGAGTGACGCACACAGCTGGGAGACCAGGGGACACTAAAGAGTGTTGCTAACTTGCTTCTAATTTGATCCAGAACTAATTTGTGTTTTTTTATTTGCATCGTTCTTGAAGTCGAGCGCGTTTCCCCTTAAAGGAACGTTTTGGGCCACCATAGGTTAATGCTCACTCGCTGCTAATTTGATCCAAAGCAGAACTAATTTGGGGGAAAGTTTGTCCCTGACGCCAGAGGCCATGACACGAGAGGAAAGTAGGGTAAAGTTCTCCAAAAGAAAGCCCTTTTTTTTATCTTCCCCCTTTTAATTGGATCATATCCACCCTTACCTAAAGTTTCTAAATCTGTGGATTGGCCTCATTAGAGGAGTAGAGCAATGCAGTCTGGGACGTGTGATCAATGGCCCGAGCTGAGAGCAGACCCATGCTGATCACTAGCTAAATCCCACTTCTGATAGGAGTTGTTGTTCAGAGCTAACTCAGTTGATTAAATATTCGCCTCCCTCCCCTCCCTCTTTCCTCCCATCTCTGCAGGCCTGAGTGATTGCCTGGGAGGGAGGGAGGGAGGGAGGCAGGCTGATGGAAGAATGAACGCAGGGCAGGGAAAGAGGAAAGATCAATTGTGGATTTAGCTGAGAGCACAACCTTGGCTAGCGCATGCAACCCACTGCAGATAATATGATTATCTCGCTAAACAAACCCCCCCGCCTCGCCGCATTATACAGAGCAAGATGTAAGAGCAGTCGTGTCCTGCATGCAGCCTGTAATTCAACAATATTTACGGGATGCTATGCTCTTTTTTTTTTAATCTATGCCACCAGTTTAGGAGATATTAATAAATAAATCACACCGTAATACCGGGGTCCGGGGTTTATTATATTCTGAAAGTGACAAGGAGCTCACTAATGCGCTGAAATGGTCCAGTATTTGTCAGTGGGAATGGAGAAATGTGAGGATCTGGCACATCAATCAGGGTCGCTGTTTCAACGCGGCGGTATTGAACAGTTTGGATTAACCCCCTGCTGTGAGGGCCAAATAAACGCATGATGTTTGTCCCTCATCCATTCACTGTCCCTGCTTGTGTCCATACTGTCCCTGTTTGGGCCTCAATGCAATTATGTGCTGATGAATGAGAGATGGTTGTTTGTGTCTGGAAGGACATGTTCCAGAAATGTCACGTCTTAAGTTGTAATGCAGGCGGACGGGAGGGATGTGTGATGTTCTCTCATTTATTTTGTTCTCGGAGAGTGCATCCACGCATCCTGTTGTGTCCTGGATAACTGCATTTTAGAGAACAAGTAGAGTATATTAAAAACGGAGATGGCTTAGCGGGGCTTATTCACTAATGTCTTCTGAAAATGCAGTATTGTTTTTATAATGGTGGATCCCGTTTGTTTGGATGTGTCAATCAATTACTCAATTTTTTTTTAAATAAAGTAATAATAATTTTAATTTAAAAATTAATTAGATTAATTAAATACAATAACAATGTAAGGCAAGGCAAGGCAAGGCAAGTTTATTTATATAGCACTTTTCAACACAAGGCAATTCAAAGTGCTTTACAAAAAATGAAAGACATTAAGAAAATGGCATTTAAAATCAGTCATTAAAAAGAAAAGCGAATAAAATAAACATTAAAAGAAAAAATACATGGATAAAAGTTACAGTGCAGTTTAAGATATGAATAGTTCAATTAAAAGCAGCGACAAAAAGAAAAGTCTTCAGCCTGGATTTAAAAGTAGTCAGAGTTGCAGCGGACCTGCAGGTTTCTGGGAGTTTGTTCCAGATATTTGGAGCATAATAACTAAACGCTGCTTCTCCATGTTTAGTTCTGACTCTGGGGACAGAAAGCTGACCAGTCCCTGAAGACCTGAGAGATCTGGATGGTTCATAATTTAGCAGGAGGTCAGAAATGTATTTTGGGCCTAAACCATTCAGTGCTTTATAAACCAGCAGCAGTATTTTGAAATCTATTCTTTGACACACAGGAAGCCAGTGTAAAGACTTCAGAACAGGAGTGATGTGATCCACTTTCTTAGTGTTAGTGAGGACTCGAGCAGCGGCGTTCTGAATCAGCTGCAGCTTTCTAATATATTTTTTAGTGAGACCTGTGAAGACACCATTACAGTAGTCGAGTCTACTGAAGATAAAAGCATGGACAAGTTTTTCCAAATCCTGCTGTGACATTAGTCTTTTAACCCTAGATATATTCTTTAGGTGATAGTAGGCTGATTTAGTAACTGTTTTAATATGACTGTTGAAACTCAGGTCAGAGTCCATGACTACACCTAGATTTCTGGCTTTATCTGTTGTTTTGAACATTGCAGACTGAAGCTCAGCGCTAACTTTTATACGTTCTGCCTTGGCTCCAAAAACCATTACCTCAGTTTTATCTTTGTTTAATTGGAGAAAGTTCTGACACATCCAGTCATTGATTTGTTCAATGCACTTACTCAGTGTTTGAATTGGAGCATAGTCTCCTGGTGAAATTGTTACATAAATTTGTGTGTCATCCGCATAGCTATGGTAACTTATTTTGTTGTTCTTCATTATCTGAGCCAGTGGTAGCATGTAGACGTTAAAGAGAAGAGGCCCCAAGATGGAGCCTTGAGGTACCCCACATGTCATATTTGTCAACTCAGATGTGTATTTACCTATAGAAACAAAGTTGTTTCTGTCCTTTAAGTAGGATTCAAACCAATTTAGAACTGTTTCCGAAAGTCCCACCCAGTTTTCCAGTCGGTCTAGCAATATGTTGTGGTCAACAGTGTCAAACGCAGCACTGAGATCTAATAATACTAACACTGAAGTTCTGCCACTGTCTGTGTTTAAGTGGATGTCATTAAAGACCTTTACAAGAGCAGTCTCAGTGCTGTGGTTTGGACGAAAGCCTGACTGGAACATATCCAAACAGTTATTTAAATGCAAGAAATTACTCAACTGTTGAAAAACAACTTTTTCAATGATTTTACCTAGAAATGGGAGGTTTGATATGGGCCTGTAATTGTTCATTACTGAAGCATCTAGATTATTCTTTTTTAAGAGCGGTTTAATGACTGCAGTTTTCAGGGCCTGTGGAAAAATACCTGTGTGAAGAGATTTGTTTACTATATGAAGTAGATCTGAGGCCATGCAACGAAAAACATCTTTGAAAAATCCTGTTGGAATAATATCAAGGCAGCAGGAGGAGGATTTCAGAAGTTGTATAATGTCCTCTAGGTTTTTATCATTAATCTGATGGAATTGTGTCATGGTGTTTGAATTGATGTTAAGTGGACACAGAGACAACACATTTGCTGTTCCTGATGCAGAGGCACTGACTGCTTGTCTGATTTTCTGAATTTTGTCAGTGAAAAAGGAGGCAAAATCCTTTAGAGAACAAGTAGAGTATATTAAAAACGGAGATGGCTTAGCGGGGCTTATTCACTAATGTCTTCTGAAAATGAAGTATTGTTTTTATAATGGTGGATCCCGTTTGTTTGGATGTGTCAATCAATTACTCAAAAAAAATTAAAATAAAGTAATAATAATTTTAATTTAAAAATTAATTAGATTAATTAAATACAATAAAAATGTAATCAAATATACAACAATTACATTAATTAATACATAATAAATTATTAAATAAATATAAGAATATAATTGGAATAAACACACAAATTAAAACATTAATACATAAAGCAGACTATGCTCTGGTTTCAAACAGAGGGTGAATAGAAGTGCTGCAGCAATGGCAGCATGAGAAAAATAAGAGCTTTGTGGATATTAAGTAGAGGCAGAAAATACAATTATGAACTTGAATGTCCTCTTCAGGTGGTTTCTCTGTACCTGTTTACTGTCTGAGTCCAATGCTCTCTGCTGTGAAACTCTACTGTGTTCTGCCTCTGTGATATTGCTGAGTAAGATGTCTGAAGGTCTGCGTGTAAACACCCTCAGCGATTGATCCAATTCTTGGCTTCTTTGCCCTTGTTTTGACATCTCTTGCCCCCTCGCTGCAAGAAGACACATTCAGAGTCACCATATGATACCCTCCTGCTGAGGAGGAGCAGACTCTAGACTGCTGTCTGGACACGCTGTCCCTCTTTCTCTCATGGCGAGGAAATGGAAGCTGCTGGCTGGAGATAACATAATAACAAAATGTTTATTTAGTATAGTCAGTAAGTAAGTAACATTTACTTATAAAGCGCTTTTCCCAGACATAGTCACAAAGTGCCTCACAAAGCATTAAAACATAATACGACTCATAAAAGGAAAAAAACACAATACAAACATAGGATAAAATAAAAGCACACAAGTTACCCAAACGCCGATAGTATCGCACCTTTCACAGAAGGAATACAATTCACAAAGTGCTTCACAAGAAAGAACAACTGTTCAAATGAAGACAACAGAAACATGAATACAACAACAACATGAGGCAGAACTTAACCTGTTAAGCCCCAAGGTCCCCGTCGGCGGGTACTTTTTCTTTTTCCACGACACTGTGTCTCAGGGCATCTTAATATTTAAGAACCTATTAATGTGTTATACCAGAGTAACGGGAATAATCTCAGCTAACTGACGATACAAACCATTTTTACCAAAACAAAACACAAGTCTCATAAGAAGCATCTAAATGACCCCTTAGCGAAAAATGCTAACGGACATTGGCACAGAACTCAAGATAAAAGTACCCTTATTACTTATCGTAGCTGCACATACAATATATCTGATTAAAGCTGAGGTTCCACAGATTATTTAGGTATATAGTATCATCACTGAGTCATCCAAACTCGCGACAGGGGAAGCAAACACAGACATCACAACAGTACCTTTACGTAGCTTCTAGGGAGATCGTCTCACCGTAGCTGTCAATCTGATCAAAAGACGTGTTCAATGGCATTAAAACGAGAAAAAAAGCGGCTGAATCGGTTAATCCATAGGTTTTTAACGTCTCTGTATAAAAAAATTCATTTATAATCCATAATTCCATTTTTATGTAAAAATCGGAGAGTCAAAGTTAGCTGCTAATGGTAGCCACCAGAGTTATCGCAGCTTCCGGGTTTTGGCTATGCGTCAATCTCACACACACACATTACCAAATAAGGAGTATGTGGGAGTTCCCCTCGATTCCATTGGCTCTGACGGTTAGAAAGAGATGTCAATCAGCAAAATCGACCAAGGGGGGCCAGGGATATGGAAAATCCACTCAAATGACCCCAGAAGTGTTTTTTTTTGCTAAATCTCTCTAAAAAGGTCAAATATCACTTGTTTTGCATCAATCTTGATACAGGGTACTTATTATATGTTGTAGTTTGGATTCCTAAAGCTTTTAATCTACCATCCCATCATCCAAGGGTGGTTTTCACTACAAGTAATTTTCTTTTTTTTTGGACGGACACAATAATTTACATTTTTTTACTATGTTCAATCTGAATTTACTTTAAAATAAAAACATCTAATTGATTCTGACACTTCTACATCCAACTCACAGGTGTAACTTTGCTTTTAGAAGCGAAGATATGGTCATTTGTTCTGGGAATGTCATTTTCGAGCCTGAGACCTGAAACAGAACACATCACACATCTCAAGTAGAAACAAAAGCCAAAGTAAAAAGATGGGTCTTCACTGTCAATATTCATGTGTTTAACAAAGACACTGGGCTTACATTTCAGGAGGGCAAAAGGAAGGTGGATTTGCAAATGGTTAAGGGGGGGGGGTTTATGGTTTACTGATGGGATGTAGGACCAGTTTTCAAATACTTTTCAAATTCATGTTTCAAATTGTCTGCCAATGTCAAACTGAAAACGAGTCATTTCATTTCATTGTAATTAAGGCATTGTTATGCTTAGGAATATTTAAAAAGTGTCTTGGGCTTTATTTGAATGTTACTTTTGGCTGTAATCATGCGTATTCAGGCATGGCGAAGCAAATTGGATTTAAAAACTATTCAGTGACATTACATTTCAATTAGATCACATTATTATATTAGCAGACTTTAATATCTAATGAAAATAAAATACATCATTCAGTCTGAAAGTCCCTGGATGCTGGTTCTGCATTCCCCCCGCTCTGAGTTAAAGTCTGTTGGAAAGGGTTTGATGAATGAGGCCCGTTTTATTTAAACAGCACACCTACCAGGCGACAGCCAATTACCCTCGCAGGCCGAGAGCATGGAGCCGTCCTCCATCGTCCTGACAGAGCGGTGCTATATCATAGTTAGCCTCAAGACACACACTTGATCCAACACAAGAGCTGTCAGCGGGTCACAGGTCTGGGGGGGCGGACATTGTGAGAGAAACACAGACACATCTAAATCTGAAACTCAGCCATATCTAAAACATGACCACATGTAACACAGTGACATACAGTTGCAACCCTTTGGATTCTCCACACATAGCGTTGTGTGTTCCTTCCAAACAACTCAACTTTGGTTTCATCTGTCCACAGAATATGTTGCCAGTAGTGCTGTGGAACATCCAGGTGCTCTTTTGAAAACTTCAAACGTGCAGCAATGTTTTTTCTGGACAGCAGTGGCTTCCTCCGTGGTGTCCTCCCATGAACTCCATTCTTGTTCAGTGTTTTACGTATCGTAGATTCGTCAACAGAGATGTTAGCATGTGCCAGAGATTTCTTTAAGTCTCTAGCTGACACTCTAGGATTCTTCTTCACCTCATTGAGCATTCTGCGCTGTGCTCTTGCAGTCATCTTTACAGGACGGCCACTCCTAGGGAGAGTAGCAACAGTGCTGACCTTTCTCCATTTATAGACAACTTGTCTTACCGTGGACTGATGAACATCAAGGCTTTCAGAGATACTTTTGTAACCCTTTCCAGCTTTATGCAAGTCAACAATTCTTAATGGTAGGTCTTCTGAGAGCTCTTTTGTGCGAGGCATGGTTCACATCTGGCAATGCTTCTTAAGAATAGCAAATTCAAAACTGGTGTGTATTTTTTATAGGGCAGGGCAGCTTTAACCAACACCTCCAATCTCGTCTCATTGATTGGACTCCAGGTTGGCTGACTCCTGACTCCAATTAGCTCTTGAAGAAGTCTTTAGCCTCGGGGTTCACATACGTTTTCCACCCTGCACTGTGAATGTTTACATGGTGTGTTCAATAAAAACATGAAAACATATCATTGTTTGTGTGGTATTAGTTTAAGCAGACTGTGTTTGTTTATTGTTGAGACTTAGATGAAGATCAGAACACATTTTATGACCAACTTATGCAGAAATCCAGGTCATTCCAAAGGGTTCACTTTTTCTTGCAACTGGATATCAGTATGTAGTGTCTCTACTTTAAAGAGTCCTCTCCTGCTGATGTTCAGGTGTATATCAGTATGTAGTGTCTCTACTTTAAAGAGTCCTCTCCTGCTGATGTTCAGGTGTATATCAGTATGTAGTGTCTCTACTTTAAAGAGTCCTCTCCTGCTGATGTTCAGGTGTATATCAGTATGTAGTGTCTCTACTTTAAAGAGTCCTCTCCTGCTGATGTTCAGGTGTATATCAGTATGTAGTGTCTCTACTTTAAAGAGTCCTCTCCTGCTGATGTTCAGGTGTATATCAGTATGTAGTGTCTCTACTTTAAAGAGTCCTCTCCTGCTGATGTTCAGGTGTATATCAGTATGTAGTGTCTCTACTTTAAAGAGTCCTCTCCTGCTGATGTTCAGGTGTATATCAGTATGTAGTGTCTCTACTTTAAAGAGTCCTCTCCTGCTGATGTTCAGGTGTATATCAGTATGTAGTGTCTCTACTTTAAAGAGTCCTCTCCTGCTGATGTTCAGGTGTATATCAGTATGTAGTGTCTCTACTTTAAAGAGTCCTCTCCTGCTGATGTTCAGGTGTATATCAGTATGTAGTGTCTCTACTTTAAAGAGTCCTCTCCTGCTGATGTTCAGGTGTATATCAGTATGTAGTGTCTCTACTTTAAAGAGTCCTCTCCTGCTGATGTTCAGGTGTATATCAGTATGTAGTGTCTCTACTTTAAAGAGTCCTCTCCTGCTGATGTTCAGGTGTATATCAGTATGTAGTGTCTCTACTTTAAAGAGTCCTCTCCTGCTGATGTTCAGGTGTATATCAGTATGTAGTGTCTCTACTTTAAAGAGTCCTCTCCTGCTGATGTTCAGGTGTATATCAGTATGTAGTGTCTCTACTTTAAAGAGTCCTCTCCTGCTGATGTTCAGGTGTATATCAGTATGTAGTGTCTCTACTTTAAAGAGTCCTCTCCTGCTGATGTTCAGGTGTATATCAGTATGTAGTGTCTCTACTTTAAAGAGTCCTCTCCTGCTGATGTTCAGGTGTATATCAGTATGTAGTGTCTCTACTTTAAAGAGTCCTCTCCTGCTGATGTTCAGGTGTATATCAGTATGTAGTGTCTCCACTTTAAAGAGTCCTCTCCTGCTGATGTTCAGGTGTATATCAGTATGTAGAGTCTCTACTTTAAAGAGTCCTCTCCTGCTGATGTTCAGGTGTATATCAGTATGTAGTGTCTCTACTTTAAAGAGTCCTCTCCTGCTGATGTTCAGGTGTATATCAGTATGTAGTGTCTCTACTTTAAAGAGTCCTCTCCTGCTGATGTTCAGGTGTATATCAGTATGTAGTGTCTCTACTTTAAAGAGTCCTCTCCTGCTGATGTTCAGGTGTATATCAGTATGTAGTGTCTCTACTTTAAAGAGTCCTCTCCTGCTGATGTTCAGGTGTATATCAGTATGTAGTGTCTCTACTTTAGAGAAACTCAACACAGAACACTGGGATTGTATCCTTTGAAGACCATTTACATGCACTAAAACCTATATAACACTAAGAGAAACCCCCAAAAAGCAGAATAGGGCCTCTTTAAATAGTATTTGATAGATAGTGAAGTATTTAGTTCATTTTCTACCCAACCAAAAGTCAGGGGAAAATATTTGTATTTATTTAATCTCGTGTACCCGATATCTCAGGGACACAGTGATACCTGCTGGAAAGTGGGTCATTGTGTGTGTGTGTGTGTGTGTGTGTGTGTGTGTGTGTGTGTGTGTGTGTGTGTGTGTGTGTGTGTGTGTGTGTGTGTGTGTGTGTGTGTGTGTGTGTGTGTGTGTGTGTGTGTGTGTGTGTGTGTGTGTGTGTGTGTGTGTGTGTGTGTGTGTGTGTGTGTGTGTGTGTGTGTGTGTGTGTGTGCAGAGGGGGGAAGCTCGTGTAAATACATGCAGAGCCAATGGGAACGCTGCCATATTGGGCAAACCACATGTGGAGGCAGTCTGACACACACTGTGCCATGTGTGACTCACAACGTATATAATGAGAACGGATGTGAAAATGCAAATATGTAACTATTGATGTAACAACTCCACATACTGATCACATGCTAACACCAGGGGTTTGAATGTGGTTGTTAGTGTACGCTTACAATAAAGATGTGAAAGGATTTGGAATGTTTACTTTAAAGATATAATCTTAAATAACAGTGAGCATAAGAGAAGCCACTTTCTAAATTAAGGGCTTTTATCAGAGCGCATAAATATATATCATCCATTAGAGACCTTTATACCATCCTTTTAAATATACCTTTACTCTATGGGCCATAACCCATCCGCTCTATTAGATATATGATGCTAACTAGCCGCGGCAGTCCAGTTTGAGGTCAAGCAAGGAGACCTCCTGAGGGAGAGGAAGGGACGTGTGTGTGTGTGTGTGTGTGTGTGTGTGTGTGTGTGTGTGTGTGTGTGTGTGTGTGTGTGTGTGTGTGTGTGTGTGTGTGTGTGTGTGTGTGTGTGTGTGTGTGTGTGTGTGTGTGTGTGTGTGTGTGTGTGTGTGTGTGTGTGTGTGTGTGTGTGTGTGTGTGTGTGTGTGTGTGTGTGTGTGTGTGTGTGTGTGTGTGTGTGTGTGTGTGTGTGTGTGTGTGTGTGTGTGTGTGTGTGTGTGTGTGTGTGTATTGCAGGTGTATTATTTGCGCCTGTTTACTCTTGTACACTCAAATACATGTCATATATTTGTTTGTGGCCAATGTTAGCTTAATTTAAAACCTGAGGTAACTGGAAACTGCTCTGGCGGATCACTGCAACATGTGTATTAGGTTGTCTGTTTTTCAGGGTATTAACGTGCAGCTCTATAAAGCAGCTATACAATATGCAGTGCTATTTATTTGACTAGCTCTACGGCTAATAATCTGAATTAAAACAGCATATTTTCCTACAAGGCTAATAATCGACAGCCATGTTGGCAGCTATGTTGGGCTTTGAGCTAAATGCTAACATCATCATGCTAACTTGCTAACGATCACAAGCTGGGATAATGTTTTTTATGGTCACCATCTTAGGTTAGCATGCTAGCTTGCTAACATTTGCTAATTAGCGCTAATCACCAAGTGCAGTGGGGCTGAAGGGAATTTAAATGGTTTGCAATATTGTTTTTTTCGGGTTAACAATGGACACCTGTGAAAATCTCCAGTTTTAGGTTTACATAACCACTTTCAGTAGCTCAATAGCTCAGCAGGGAGAGACATTTGGTAAACTAGACTCCTGCAGAGAACTTGTTATCCAGTGCCAGAATATGAAGTTACATTTGAATCATTTGAATGAAAATGACATACCAAGGTACCAGTCCAATTTAAAATGTTTGAAATGTGTGCGATTAGATCCTCAGCAATATGAATACCCACTTTATTCCACCTGTGTGAGGCTCAAAGGGAAGTTCTTGTTGGAATAATTATTGGTTTTATCTCCTATTTTGGCCCTTTTACCCTTTGTTGCACGGCTTTAAAGTCATTATATCTGTATACGGTTATTAGTGTAGTGACACAACTTCGTTTAGGAGATGTGTGTGTGGTGTGTTCAGGTGACACTGTGAGAAGAAGGACAATATGTTGCTTTAACTACATTTTGTAAACATTTAACTGGGTGAAACTACCATATATCCCCGACACAACATGGACAACTCATATTTACTCAATGTATACTCAATGCTGATGATTTTGTTATTGTAATACCTGGCAGTTTCATTATTTTCACCACCTTGGATTTCGACAGTGGCGGATAACTGACTCATGTTGACACGTACAGTGTTGGCAAAACAAAGCACAATAGTGGGAAATGGGATGAAGGCAGGATCCATCACAGGTTGGATGTTTCAGTGAGGAGAGAGGAGGCTTTTTTAATCAGGTTTTGGTTTCAAATGTTGGAAATGATGTTGGCGCTGTGTGTGTTTATCCAACACAGCAGTACTGCAGAGCTTTAGCTACACTCAGCTCAGATGATTCAGAATGGAAATAACCCAAAGTTGACTAACCTTGTTCAATAATACATCAATGCAACATGCAAGACCAACACATGGACTCTTCATCTTCTTTACAATATTCCTTTTCAAAGCCTAAAACGGACATATTAGCAAAAGTATAAGATAATTGATGTGACGTTTGACATGATCATATATTGGAAACATTTGTGCTTGTAGCCATGTTAGTTCATGTTTAACAGGAACACAAACAAACTGTGTCTTTATTTACAGTTTTCACCAACATATGTATGAGGAAGTGTGACAGGAAACCTACTCTGTTCTCATTGGCTGCGGTTAAACTTTAAATCAGAGTGTTGATACATTGCATGAAACACAACATTCCTCAATCGTCATTAATCCAAATTGCAGCTTCTTTCAAACAGAAATAGTTTCTCGGGTCCCAATGATTACTAACCCTTCTTTGATCCACACTCTCCTTTCCTTTTGCCGTTACATCAGATAAATATCACCATGCATGCAATGAGATTTATGAAGATATCATTACTTGACGGTCCTATTTCTATTTGTCAGCGTTCAGAAATAAGCAGTAGGCCCCCTCCTCTTCCTCCTTTGCATGTTCACAGTCATGCATGCATACTGATGAAGACATTAATTAGGGATCTTGAGATTATACCATCGGCTTTAGAAGGTATCTTAAATCCATGTTGGCAGCGTGCTCAGATAATGTGTGTGATCCCTCAGCGAATGAGACGCCAGTGTGAGGACGAGAAGTGTTTCATGGTCTATGATTTAGACGTTGTTCTGCTTACGTTTGCTGGCCTCAGGTTTATTTCCTGCAGTTTGTATCTCCTCTGTTTTCAAGTCAGAGGAATCAATAAGTCAACATGCATATCCAAAGCTATACAAAACTGCACTTCAGCACACACTTCCTTAGATATTAATCCTGTTCAATTGCACATTTGCTTCGGGAATATGTTGTGTATGCATGTGTTTAATTCACACAAGTTATTACCTTGTATGCATTAGTCAACAAAACACATCATTGGTTTGATGGTGTAGGCTCTGTAGATCCAAAATGATCTAACGGTGCAATGGTTTTGAGAGAAATGAAGAGGCTATCAAATGTAGTCTGAGGTCAAATGTACAATAACATCAATTAAATCATAATCCTGATTGAAATCCATTTATCTTGTTAAACCTACAGTGTAAGAGGTGCTTCTGATCGCACTGTGACGTAAGGCAAAGCTTATTCCGACTGAAGGTCATTTTGAATTTCAGGGGAAAAAAGCGAGATGACAGCGGAGCAGAGTGCAGACGTCTCGCCATGTGCCCCAGAATTATTCCTTTTAATGACAGTGTCACAGGCCTGCCAGCTTCGTTTAAGGACAGGTCGTTTCAATACGGAAATGTCAGTGGCCATTTTTAAGAACAAAATGTCAATGTTGTCATAGATCAGTTCTGTTTTATATTTTAGCTTTTTAAGTTCTCTTTTAATATTAAAGAAGCCCTAGTATGCTCCTTTCCTGTCGTGTTATATCGTTTTTGTGCATGTAAAGGTCTGCAAAGGCTCCAGTTACACCTGAACATCAGCAGGAGAGGACTCTTTAAAGTAGAGACACTACACACTGATATACACCTGAACATCAGCAGGAGAGGACTCTTTAAAGTAGAGACACTACATACTGATATACACCTGAACATCAGCAGGAGAGGACTCTTTAAAGTAGAGACACTACATACTGATATACACCTGAACATCAGCAGGAGAGGACTCTTTAAAGTAGAGACACTACATACTGATATACACCTGAACATCAGCAGGAGAGCACTCTTTAAAGTAGAGACACTACATACTGATATACACCTGAACATCAGCAGGAGAGGACTCTTTAAAGTAGAGACACTACACACTGATATACACCTGAACATCAGCAGGAGAGGACTCTTTAAAGTAGAGACACTACATACTGATATACACCTGAACATCAGCAGGAGAGGACTCTTTAAAGTAGAGACACTACATACTGATATACACCTGAACATCAGCAGGAGAGGACTCTTTAAAGTAGAGACACTACATACTGATATACACCTGAACATCAGCAGGAGAGGACTCTTTAAAGTAGAGACACTACATACTGATATACACCTGAACATCAGCAGGAGAGGACTCTTTAAAGTAGAGACACTACATACTGATATACACCTGCACATCAGCAGGAGAGGACTCTTTAAAGTAGAGACACTACATACTGATATACACCTGAACATCAGCAGGAGAGGACTCTTTAAAGTAGAGACACTACATACTGATATACACCTGAACATCAGCAGGAGAGGACTCTTTAAAGTAGAGACACTACATACTGATATACACCTGAACATCAGCAGGAGAGGACTCTTTAAAGTAGAGACACTACATACTGATATACACCTGAACATCAGCAGGAGAGAACTCTTTAAAATAGAGACACTACATATTGATATACACCTGAACATCAGCAGGAGAGGACTCTTTAAAGTAGAGACACTACATACTGATATACACCTGAACATCAGCAGGATAGGACTCTTTAAAGTAGAGACACTACATACTGATATACACCTGAACATCAGCAGGAGAGGACTCTTTAAAGTAGAGACACTACATACTGATATACACCTGAACATCAGCAGGAGAGGACTCTTTAAAGTAGAGACACTACATACTGATATACACCTGAACATCAGCAGGAGAGGACTCTTTAAAGTAGAGACACTACATACTGATATACACCTGAACATCAGCAAGAGAGGACTCTTTAAAGTAGAGACACTACATACTGATATACACCTGAACATCAGCAGGAGAGGACTCTTTAAAGTAGAGACACTACATACTGATATACACCTGAACATCAGCAGGAGAGGACTCTTTAAAGTAGAGACACTACATACTGATATACACCTGAACATCAGCAGGAGAGGACTCTTTAAAGTAGAGACACTACATTCTGATATACACCTGAACATCAGCAGGAGAGGACTCTTTAAAGTAGAGACACTACATACTGATATACACCTGAACATCAGCAGGAGAGGACTCTTTAAAGTAGAGACACTGTGTACTTCCTGTGGTTGCAAATCACCTGATAAAAACATCACACATTGTCTGTGTTGCTTTTAGAGAATATCATTTCCACCATTATCAACACCGTGCCACAGCAGAGCCTTGCTTTGACAGAAATAAAGTAGTGATGGTTTGATTTGAAATTGGATTTGTTTTGGCAGAGCAGTCCTTGATTAAGTTTGTTCGCCCAGCCTTATAGTGGAGGTGATGTTTTTCAGGCCGTGGCGGGAAGGTCCTGAAGCATCTATCTGGATAGTCCTTGAAACTACTGAAGTGAAAAAGTGCTCATGGCTTTCTCCGAGGCAATGCCAAAACCTTTAGCGGCGCAGCAGTGTTCAGAGAAGCAATTGGAGGCTCCACCTCTCCGATAATCAGTCAAAAGCATTCAGAGCTTCCAGCTTTCACTCTGGGAGTTTGAAACATATAATCACAAGGTGCAGAGTCACAGATAACTCTGGTTTACACACAGAATAACTGCTTTAAAAATGAATATCATAACCTCTTGCAAATTGATTGCGTGGCCTCTGCCAAGTCTTTTCAGTTTTCTAACAAAGAGCCAAAACACGAGTACAGAATTCACCGCAACTATTCGACTGAGATCAATTTAGCCCCCTCGTTCCTCCCGTGCAAAATCCTTTTTCTCCGTGTCGTGCCAAGACGTGGAGTAATTCTATTTCTGGCGTGTAGCTCTATGCATTCATGAAGTCAGACACATGCAGCTGGAAGGTGTTGCCTCCCTCTCTCATCCTAACACATAATCCTCTCCGTCAGCCCCCATCTTTGAACATAAAGACACAACAGTGGCGGTGACAATTCAGCAGCCTGGCAGAGGATGTGCATCGCGTGAAGTTTATCATGAGAGCCTGGAGCTTCTCATTCAATTAAAACTGTGCACGAGCAGCTTCTGCTTTGTGCCTCTTCTTGTCTTGATTTCGATTGTTTTTAAAGGTTTTAAGAGGTTTAAAAAAAAACATTTCTTTACTTCTATCCGAAGAAGTGTCCCTTGTTGCTTGGTTGCTACTGCCAGACACTCTGTTTTAAAGTAGATTAGATTGACTAACATGTCAAGAGACCGTATTTTAGTCCCTGAAGTGCTTCTCAAACCTTTTTCACCCCCTTTGAAACATTTTCTCAGCCAAGACCGACCACGGACATTTTTGATTGACAAAGCCTATATAAATAATTACAATATGTTCCCTCAGTGTGTGATTTATGAACTCCTTCATGCATTACAACAAACTAAGGATATTTTCATCTTCATGCATGAAAATAAATAACATAAGAAAAAAAAAAAAAAAAAGATTTTTCCATGGAGTTTTTCAACTGAAGTAATATCTGTTTAACAAACCAATGAAAACAATGATATATTATGCAAAACTATAAAATACAATACACAAATTTGACATTTGACGTTTATATGAGGACCCCCTTGGTGGTTCTAGGAATATTTGATATAAAATTGTGTTTTCTATTTAACTTATTGTTCTAAGATTGTTTTTGTAATCATGCATGGTATTTTTTTTTAAAGTCTCACGTACCCCCTGCAGTCCCCCAACGTACCCCTAGGGGTCCGTGTACCCCCATTTGAGAATTACTGCTGTAGTGTGTTCTATAGGAAAAGGTGTGCATGTAAATGGTCTGCAGAGGCTAAAATGCGTTTCTTAAATCACCAGAATATCAATCAATGTTTATTTATATAGCCCAATATCACACATGTTACATTTGTCTCAGTGGGCTTCACAGTTTGTACAGAATATCAGTATGACGATCTTTAAGGTCACGTGAGAATTATTGTTGTCCCTTCTAGTGATCTTGCAAATGACCCGTTACACAACCCAGAAAGAGTGTGTTATAGAATATACTTTTTGTACTGTTTATTTAAGGTAGTTAAGAAGAAATAAATGTTTTATTTCCTCATGTAAAAGAGACCTGAGGGAGAGGCAACACGTTTATCCTAATTGTTTAGTGACTGTAATTTCAATTTGTGTCTCACTGTCGGATTTTCTTTTCAATGTTGCACTTTTTAATGAATCACTCGAGCATAATTGCCTCGACGACGCCTATTTTTTTTAAGGACTCCCTGTTCAAAAAGTGTTTCTTTGATTGTAAACCCTACTTCATGCATCTCTTTGTTGTCTGCTGCCACACCCCGTCTTAGGTAAATCACATTTAATAACACTTGAAATGTTAATTAGGATTGATATATCACTGAATGAAGTGTTTTAGCGCCTTTCATGCGGCACACGTTTCAGTATTAGCGGTTCAGATTAGACACACCTGTTCCCACGCCTGAACTGCTAGTTTCTCCGTCGCCTACAATAGATTTCAAAGGTGTTACTCCAGCAGTGTTGCACTCCTGATGGGAAGTGACTTTCACACTCTTTAAAAAGGGTTGACATGTGACCCTGGCGAGCATGAAACATCTCAACTCCTCCGCTCCTCGTTGACTTCTTTCAGTTTCTTGCTTGCTCTATTCTTCACTCGCTCTGTCAAGTGTACCCTGGTGGTGACGCGTGGTGTGAAGTGAACGCTGCTTAATGTTTTTAGTGTGGTGCAGCTAATGGGTTGCCTGGTTCCATTCAAGGTAACCGGCTGAGTGAGCACACATACTGGCGCTCCATATGTTGCTCTTTAAGTGTCTATTGTCAGGGGGATCCAAAGCAGGATTAGATGGGCTTGGTTTTAGAGGGACGGCGATGTTTCCTCCAAGAAATGCTCCAATCGAGTCACTTGATAATGCATAAACAAGTCACTGCAACTCAAAGTCTAGTTTAGTGAGAAATGAGAAGCTTCTGAGTGAATTTGAGTCAATAAAGACGATTACACTTCATATGAATACATACATACTGATTATAGGTCAAGATGGTTGTGCATCTCCCAGATATCTAACAATCGTGGTTCTCTTTCTCAGTCTATAAACCAGCATCGCAGAATTTTTTTTGTCTTAAACCTTACTTTAGTTTAATCCAGTTTCCATAATCCAACTGTTTTAAAAAAAAAAAGGTTTTTAGGTAAATTCATTGGTTGGTTGAATAAGGCCCAATCCCAAACTGTGCCCTACACCCTACCCCCTACACACTCCCCCTCCGTGACGGCTCCCTCCTGTCAGATGGAGGGAGTAAATACAGCAGCAAGCTTTGGGACGGCCTCCTCTCTCTCCCCTCTCTCCCCTCTCTCCGGCAGAAACAGGAAATGGCGTAACTGTATGTAACAACGGTTTCAAATCAGCATCTCTTGGGAAAAACATTTAAATGAATAACTAAAATAAAACTCCAAACATCTTTCATTGTGTTTCAAAGCTCTTTTAGTTGTAAACCTGATGTTTATAAGCTTCTTAGTTTTTGCAACAGTCTGTAAATATACACAACTTTATAATAAAATGCACACATTTACCTTTTTCTAGACTAAACACAGGTTTGATCCTAAGTTAAAACATATGAGGTTATCATGAGGTTGTTAACATCGCAGTTTATCAGTGGATGTTTGCTGGAACTACTTGTTAACAGCTTGTTTCCTGACGGACACACACAGCGTAGAGACCGGTCTCCAGTTAGCACCGCTACTCGCTGTTTGAGGGCCTGATAACCCACTCCCGCTCCACACTCGTTGCTTTGGAACAGCACTTAATATGGCGGACCCTCCGCGCAAACGGAGGGGTAGGGTGTAGGGGGCAGTTTGGGATTGGGTCTAAGTATTATTTTAACTTGGCCAATTACTGAAAAAATCCCAGCCAAGAGCCCAAGCAGACATCTTCAAATGTCTCACAAAACAGAAAAGTAAAATTCACATTACATGAAACACAAAAGCTGCAATTAATCGATTCATTATTCATTCATTGACGGAGTATCTATCTAGTTTCAGGCCCCAAAAAGACGTCCTAAAACGAGGGAATCTTTTTATGAATAAAATATATACTGCTGTTCAACTTTTACCAGCTTTTGAAAGCACTCAAAGCCCAAAGAATATGATAAAATGTAAAGACCTGTTATGCATAATGCATAATAATCTGTATAAAACAAGGAATCTAGAAAAGACTCAATAAATTGGCTGAAATGCACACAGTTCTGTTGGGCTGTGGGATGATTGTAATCTCTTCCACCTCCTTGAAATGATATCATAACTTATGCGTCATTCATTCAGAAAGCCTGAAACGTATTGGTCATTATGTCTTATTATTGCCTTCTGGGCTATCGTTTTACCTACGAACCAAGTAGTTCAGGTTCACCGTAGCCGCTTTCACACCAAGTACTTTGCTGTACTTAGTGCCCAGCACTTAGTTCCCCCATGGAACTAAGTGCAGATCGCGTTCACACCGGAATAAGTCCCTGAGGGAAGATTACGCAAATGAGCCGCTGACGTCACTTCTTCTTCTTCTGCTTTGGGTTTACTGGCAGGCCGCAAACCACTTCACGGCGTATACTGCCACCCGAAGTCCCCGGCCGTAAGTCCCCGGAGTTGGGGACTGGCTTCAGTAGAAGCTGCTGGGACTCCCAGCAGCTTCTACTGAAGCCTTCCGAGTAAATCGCCAGAACGCCGACACCTCCTCATCTCCACCGCTCCCATGTTTGTTTTCATAAGTTATTCTCTCTCCGTTGGTGCGCGGGGCTAATGCTAATGCTAATAATGCTAATGCCAGCAAATACAATGGTGGCTTCACAAAACTTTTCAGAGTTTTACGGGGCGTGGTTTGCAATTCGCCCAGCCAATCGAAATTGGTACTTTTTTCTCCCCACCTCTCTAGCAGGCACTAAAAATGGGGGTAAAAGTTCCCGGCACTAAGTTCTCTTTTTGGTGTGAACGCAACATTCCAGGCACTAACGGAACTAAACGGGAAAAGTACGGGGAAATGTACTCCGGTGTGGACGCGCCTCTTGTTACACTTCTTCTTGATTTTGGCATAGTTTACATTTAGTTTGCAAATCCTACTTTGTTTCGAAAAAGCCTTTGGTTCAAGCATCCTAAAGATGATGGATCTCCTCGTTTTCCAGATTGATAAATGTGCTTGTCCTACCTCATTTCATTACGATATAAAAATCCAGTTGCAGTGACGAGAACTTCGTGAGGCAATCCATCACAGAAAACTGCGTGTCAACATGTGGTTGTAGTTGTATGGTAATGCGGTCGAGAGCAGATACTGTTTTTGAAAACGTTGGTGCATACATGTGCTTGGTAAAGTCTGGAAAAAGCCAGCCACCCCTTCCAAGAAATAGCTGTAACTTTCAACTATACTGTTGGTCTTATAGCTCGTTTAAAACCTCTCTCCAAGTATACTTCTTGTACCTGCAGAAAGAAAAGGAAGGCAGCGTTGTGAGTCCAGAATTATTTATTTAACAAAGTGGTGTGTTGAGCACTTACTTTGCCTTTCAATGTGTTCCCTCTAACACCATATGTCCTTGCTTAAGCTGTTATCCTGTGACCTTAAGAAATGTTACAGGCCACTGTTTTCTAACGGTGGGATATTTGGAGCTCAGGCTGGTTTTAGAGGATCAAGCAGTCACGTGTTGATGCATTGTGAGGAGATGAATCATATACAGATGATCAGTTTTCACTTTCACCGACTGGCACAAAGAAGAATTGGACTGGAAAATATTTAGCAAACACTATTTACAGGTTGTACCCATTTAGCCAAATACATATAATACATGTTTTAACATTCTGTTGTTCTTAGCGTTGGACGTCTACATTGTCCTCAGGTCATTTCTGATGTAGAAAGCTAGAAACCTAAGGGACAACAATCAGTGAATCAATCAGTTAGTAAACATTATTAATACCAGGGGCAAATTAGGTTTGGGACAGTTGCACCCGATTATAATGTACAATGAGCAAGTACAAATGTGCTTCAACAGTCTTTCCAGCTCTCGTGCATCCTTTTCATTGACTGGAAACGTTGGAAACATAATATATGGAAACATTGTCGAATAGTCCTGAAGACATTGATTGAGAACATTGTTGTCAGAACCTGGTGCTGCCATGTTTCCGTAAAGCTCATTCCTCTACACTCCAGATATTCCCTCTGACTCCTCGCTAACGTCATTAGCTCGTCCATTAGCCAGTGACCTGACGTTGCTTATGATGGGAGGGTGAAGACAAAACTTATATCTCCATTGTCTCCATACATCTGGACCCAGTGCTCCTCCTTCGTCTCTTCAGTTTACCCAGCATCCTTTGTGTCTTTCTCCAGATTTCAGTGGGGATGTCAATCGTTCTGACCACCATGCTAGCCGGCTTTAGCGTGATTAGCTGTCCTTGGTGTAAACACGGCAGCCAACCAACAAAACATCTCTAAAAGAAAGCTTAGTGAGGGCACAACGCTCATGTGATCAGTCAGGCAGGAGACAGGAAACAGTTAAGGCAAACTTACTGGGAAAAACTTGTGGAATATAAATGCACACTAAAGTGTCTTTGAGCATGGTTTCTCTGTGGTCGTGCTGTTATGTTGAATGTTTGTTGTTTGTTGTTCATGTATCGTGTCTTGATATTTGTCTATGTTGATGTTACACATGGAGCTGCTGTGATGCAAGTCAAATTTCAGACTTGATCTGACCATTAAAGTATTATCGGATTGTATTGGGTTGTTCTGCTCAACTTTGTGATACCTATTTGAGAGACAACCATGGATACTAAAGTAAACTCCCAGTTGTATTTCCCTGTCAGCGAGTTCCCTTCTTCCTGCTGTGAGTCAAACCAGCGCAGTGTCAACGTGCCTCCTCACCTGAACCACCTGTACCGAACTTTCCCAATAATTACCTCCCCATGACTTTTTCTTTGTGATTATTCTCTTGTCAATAATGCACCTGAAATCCATTATTTAATATTTTCTCTCTTTCTTTCTCCTCTCCTTTAGGTGAGTTTCAGTCAACAACGTGTGGATTATTCGAGTCAACTGTGAACTCCTGCTGATCCCTCTGCATTGCCTTTTCCTTGTATGATTCTGCCATCAGGTTTGAAAGAGATTGGCCCTTTCCGCTATGATTCGCTGTGATTTTGATCAAAGGGAAAAGGCAGAGAGTGCACATAGAGATGGCTTCATGCGGGGGGGAGGACTGTGGAGGTCTCTCCTCTGCAGCCCTTGGCTTGAGACACATGGAGATAAAAGTAAATGTCAATGGCGACTGAGAGCTTTGGTCTTTGTCCGGCGATCGTGGCGTCCGTTGTCTCGGCTTGACTTGATCTCTGTTGACTCTGTTAGCTTCCAGGGAAACAGACGGCTACTGTATTTTACAGAGTACTTGTTATTCAGAGGTGTTGCTCTGCAGCTTTGAGTGTTTACTGCAGAATGTGGGCTGTTTACTGATTACTGCTGACTACAAATGGAGAGTAAATCACACCATAAATATGCTTTTCTCAGCCACATTATTTCTGAGGACATTGAAGTGGTTCAGCTTTTCTTGCATCTTTCTGGAGTGTGTTAGTAAGAACATCTCTTGACCTTCTTTGAAATATTTCATTCAAACATGAAATACTGTGTTAAAGAGCATTGATGGGGTTTAGGGTTAAACTCGTATCTTGGATCAGAAAATGTGTAGGGTCTAGGGATGCCAGAAAACTGACCATGATCAAATTCGAAAATCGGACAGCCCTGGCGAATATTAATCGATTATTCGCCCCCCCTGCAATACCCAATGCTTTCGGGTTAGGAGGATTTCTGGCACATTCTGTTTTATTCTATCTTTCTCTATTTTACATCTAAATAGTTTGACTTGCAGTGTTCTGGTCCTTGCACTTTTTCACTGGTATTCCTTCTTGAACTATTACATTTATTTGAATGTCTTGATTGTGTTGTTATTGTGCATATGACTACTAAGCCTTTGAATATGTAGCTACCTCAAGGTTGCATTGTTAGCGGAGTAAACAGTCTTGTAGATCTAACACGGAAAGTATTGTAGATTATTAACTTCAGTGGCTATCGAGGAAACCAGGAACGGAGATTTTGTGGATTCAGTTTTTGCATCTGTTCCTGAAGAACTCACTCAGTTGTTGTTATTATTAAACACAGTACAATACACACTAATACATGGGACAGGATCTATACATATATACATACATGTAATGTTGTGTTATATGGAGGGATGTCAGAGCAAACACTGAAATGGTAGCCTTCAACTATCGCCCTTAACTGTTTCATTCATCCACACACGACAGACTCACTGATAAGCATAAGTGTGAATGTAACCAGGTTTGAATGAGATATATCGCAGTGTTCAAAATAAGTGATTTATACACTTCCAGTTTGCTTCATGAGCATGCATTTCATGAATAAGATCTGCTGCTGCAGTAATTAGTGCATACAAGAGATGCAGACTACAGTTATACAAGCTGTGTTTACACTACAGGTCCCCCCACCATTTAATGCATGATGCTTGATTACATTTTGGATCACCTTGCTACATAAATTAGTATTTTAATGAGCAAAATGAGGCAGGAGATTAGCAGCTTAACTGCTTCCCGTCAGAAGTATTACATGATTAAATTAATGTTACATGATCCGGGGGATAAATTAATCCTAAAGTGATTTGATTTTTAAAAGGAATACAAGTAAACAAAGTGGGTATGATGTAGCACGTTGACGAGAAAGTGACCCCCATACCTATTGGCATTGACTTTTCTACCTATGGAGAACTTGTTTACATTTCATGGAGATTGATTCGGGGTTAGCTGAAAGCACTTTAACCAACAAGAGGATACACCCTACACATCCTAATGATCCCTGTTTTCCTTTAGTGTCAGCTCCAGGGCAAACGTAGCATTTAAAAAAACAGCTTTCAGAATATGAGTGACAGCAATCATCAGTACACAGTAACACTATCAACACTTTGAGGTGTAGTACACATTGCTTCCTCTAGAACAGTGATTTGCAACCAGTGATAGAGGTAGCGCAATAATGGATTAGTTCATATGAGACGGTATAATGAAGTAGTAGTAGTAGTAGTAGTAGTAGTAGGTACTGGTAGTAGGTGGTAGTGGTAGTAGTAGTTGGTAGTTAGTGTTAGAGAATAATTCTTCCTTACTCCTAAGATATTTAACCTTATTGCCTGTTGACTTTTTACGACCAAACCCTGGCTCCGTTAACTCTCGGTCACGAAATGGTTAACGGCTGTGGGAACGCTGGCTTTCTAAGCTCCAGAGATGTTTACGCCTCCCCCAATATGCTCATTAACTCTCTGTAAACTAGTTAAAAGGTCTATCGAGAGATAGGCTGATCAGAATTGACATGACAACCCACCCGTGCAGTCAGAACCTTTTGCTGCTGTGACTTGTGATATGAATTCTCCGGTCATATCCTTGCAATAAACTATCATTGTTTGACATCAAAGCTCCAACTCTCCTCGTGTCTCTCTGAGTCCTGACTCTCCATTGCTGCAGAAGTTTCCCTTACAGTTAGTAGTAGTAGTAGTAGTAGTAGTAGTAGTAGTAGTAGTAGTAGATAGTAGCAGTAGTAGGTAGTAGCAGTAGTAGTAGTAGTAGCGGTAGTAGTAGTAGGTAGTAGTAGTAGGTAGTGGTAGCAGTAGTAGTAGTAGTAGTAGTAGTAGTGGTGGTAGCAGTAGTAGTAGTAGTAGTAGTAGGTTGCAGTGATAAGACGAACAGCGATGGATCCATATATTAAAAGACTCTGAACTGGGTCCTGGACACATTTCTAAACCAGATGAAGAGCAGCAGATAAGTGCAGGTCAAAAGAAAGAAAACATTGTAAGCTCGAGGCAATACAAGCTTTATGTCCTAACAAAACACCATCCGCTTCAAAACAAGAACATTTACTATTTTGTCCACCTGCGTAAAGCCAAGACCCCAGGAAGTGCGCCGGCACATGTCCGCAGTGGCCAAACGGCGGTACTACAACTTCCGTGTCAGTCCGTGACGTCACTGGGCCCAGAAGAAAGTTTGCCATTGACTTACACTGGAAAAGAGAGACGTGTGATACTCAGCAAATCATTGTGTTTGACCTGAATCAACTTCACAGCACGAACACTGTCAACGCTGACACTGAACTCCTTGTCATTACATTTTCATTATAAGCTGTTCAGGCTACAAGCTGTCATTTTGTAACTGTTTGTTTGTTGTTGTGCAGCAGGATTATTTCATGGTCAAAATATAGTTGGAAAACACTACTGTAGAAGATATGAGTAGACCCTTAAACTGTGTCCTAGTCTTTCAAAATCTATTTTAATTGTGCCATGAATCAGAATGAGAGATATTTTATTCGTCCCGCAGCGGGGGCATTTACATTGTTACAGCAGATAAAAGGTATTCAATAAAAAGTTAAGCAAATGTTAATAAAAACAAATACATAAAATATAAGAAAATAAAAGTAGTGATGTGGCAGCCAACAGATGTAATGTAGTCGATAAATCTTTTTAAAGAAGCCACTGTGAACGCTAGCAGGATTTGCAGATGCAATTCTCTCACACTAAAAAGTGATGTATTGGTATAATATGTTTTCCTTTACTCGGCCCTGGTGGTTAAGACCAGTTTCTCCTTGCACATACACACACATGCTAACACACACACACTCCAGTGGTCATTAAAAGCGCTCGTCACCGGGGGCATATCTCTGGCAGCACCTGCCAAGGCCATTATCAGCCACCCTGTCCGAGCCCGGCGCTTTGGCATACATCTGAGCAATTAGGCCAGATTATTGGCAACCTTCCTTGGCCTTGCCCCATTATCAAGACCACTAATTACTGGCCGTGTTCAGCGCTTTCTCTCCCTCACTCTCTCCGGGACAGGCAGGGCAAAAACATGGAGGTGTATGAGTGAAGGTGGAGGGTTTCATTCGAGGCACCAACAGAGAGGAGGGGACGCCTTCCATTGGAGACACCTGTAGTGTTAGTGTAGGATCCCAATGGGAACTACAGAAAACTGATGCTGTTGTTTGGTCGGTGTAAACGCCAACAAATATGGATTAAAGATGACAAATTACGCTAATTTCAAGGTTCATATTTGTGTGTTGTGTCTCTACTGGGACATGTTTCCATGCTTTAATGTACAAAAAGCTCTTTATTTTTCTCCCTTAGCCTATCACATACAATGTGTTAGAACGCGAGCCAATAGAAGCTTGAGTGTTACATAGTGATGTCACTATGTTTTTGAAGTAAACAGATAAACACAGGGATTTTATGCTTTGCAGACCATTTACATGCACACAAACTAAACGAAAGACAACCCCCCCAGAAAACAGAATAGGTTATAGTCGGGTAAATTCCGGCAAAAGGAAATACTGATGTCACCATGAACTAGAAGCATTTCCTCTTGTTATTTAATATATAAATATAACAAGCTGTGCTGTCTCTGTGCATGAAGACCCCTCATCAGTTGTTTTTATCATATTTGATGATTTTTAACTGCACCCCTTACCATCATTGCTCCACCTAGTGGATCGATAAAACATTGCAGCTGGTTTCCATATAACGCACCAAAGACACGATTTACTTCATCGGTAGGGGATTTATTTTCCTCGAAGGAGCCTAACAGGGACCCGCAGATAACAAAGACCTGTTGAGGTCCGACCACTGGAGAGCGCCCATAATGAATGTTGCTATCTGTATTTTCTCAGACGAAGCGTTGTCCACATGTGATCACGGAGAGATTGAAGTGTTTTCGTGGACTGGTGCCGCTGAGGTGTTGGCTCTCTGTTGCTTTGGGCTGAGTGGCAAATCATGCCTTCTGGGCAATTGCAGCATTAATGGAGAATGGCACACAAACAGGGCACATATGGACACGAGCATGCACACTCAGAGGGACCTCACACCCCCATATGTGCACACACAGAGACACACACATGCAGTGTACACGCCTCCGTAACCCAAAGTGTTTTGGCCCAGAGTGCATTAGAGCGAGATGAACAACATACAATTGTATATCAAATTAAAAAAAGACTAATTGGTCAGTTTGTGGAGACGTTTGTCCACAAAGCACACGGTTCATATGGAGGACTGCTTCATAAAAGCCCTCTTCAAAAGCACTGCAGTGAATGGAAACAGATTTTTAGAGGTCTTTAAAAAGCTATTTTATTTTGTAGATAATAAGACTGGGTTATATGAAAATAACCCAGCTAGGGGAAAGATACTCTTGTATAATAAACCATATTAACATGGAAATTGGGCTTGCATCGCTGCCATCCTTCCACTTTAAGTGCATTAGCAACAAGAGTTAGAGAAGGTTTCTTTCCCCCTTCACCTCCTCATCCATGGAGCGGATCATCAGTGATATACAAAAAGTTAACAGGTTATATATAGTTGACATTTCCCTCTTCTTCCTCCCTGCCTCCTTTGTCTTCCCGCTACTAAACCCCAACATGGCTTCAGTCCCACGTCCGGTTCTTTATTTCTGGGGTCTAAACCATAGTGGAAAAAATCTGCTGTGCATGCCCTTGTTTTTATTCTCTCTCCTTTGGCTCCATCCGTCCCTTCTTACCAATAAAAGCATGTGTTCGGGACTGTTTCCCGTCGCTGAACCGATTACATTCTCCCTTCCAATAAGCGGAGCTGCAGTTCGCCTGCAGGAGAACCGAGGGCCCTGTTTCCAGCAGCGCTTATTTGTTTCAAATGGCATTGCTTTCTCCTGCCCAAATGAAACAAATTAGACGGAATAAAACCCCTCCAGTGTTCAAATACACCTCTGTAAATATGCATCGGGCGAACACTTTCTCCAGAGTCCTCTGACACAGCCAGGACACCTGGACCTTTAGCCACCAGGGAGAATTAATAAGCCTTCATTTCCATTCCTTCCCTGGCTCCCTGCTGTGCTCGGTCTGCTGCAGAGGAAAGCAGATTGCATGAGGAAAGAGAGGATGATGGTGAAGGGGGGAACACACCTCGAAATGTTAGCTTCATAATCCACACACTCCTCGACGTTTCCTGAAAAAAAAAAACTCTGATATCTGACCTTTGCTGAAGGTAATGTCAGGTCTAAAGGCGATACGTCCGCTCTTAGCATGTCTCCAGACCTTTTGCTAAGCTTCACTTTTTCTCCAGGCAGATGAATGAGGGGATAAAATCAGACCTGTGTGATCCAGTGTGTGTGTGGCTGTTTTGGCTGCGAAGGAAAGGACAAGGGCTGTGGGAGTATTAAGAGATAAACAGGACTTGGGTAAATAATCAAGTCAATATTCTTGATTAAATTTCATTTGTCAGGATCCAGTTTTTATTAAAGATTAAAGTCCCCGATGTTATTAGAGAGACAATTCTACCTCTCAGATGCCATCGCCGTAATACACATTAACCATTGATCTGAAGAGACCTTATTATGCTTTTTGGGGTTCCATTTCCTGTCGTGAGTTATATAAGTTTGTGTGCATGTAAAAACTATTTAAAGTAGAGACAATACATACTGATATACACCTGAACATCAGCAGGAGAGGACTCTTTAAAGTAGACACTACATACTGATATACACCTGAACATCAGCAGGAGAGGACTCTTTAAAGTAGAGACACTACATACTGATATACACCTGAACATCAGCAGGAGAGGACTCTTTAAAGTAGAGACAATACATACTGATATACACCTGAACATCAGCAGGAGAGGACTCTTTAAAGTAGAGACACTACATACTGATATACACCTGAACATCAGCAGGAGAGGACTCTTTAAAGTAGAGACACTACATACTGATATACACCTGAACATCAGCAGGAGAGGACTCTTTAAAGTAGAGACACTACATACTGATATACACCTGAACATCAGCAGGAGAGGACTCTTTAAAGTAGAGACACTACATACTGATATACACCTGAACATCAGCAGGAGAGGACTCTTTAAAGTAGAGACACTACATACTGATATACACCTGAACATCAGCAGGAGAGGACTCTTTAAAGTAGAGACACTACATACTGATATACACCTGAACATCATCAGGAGAGGACTCTTTAAAGTAGAGACACTACATACTGATATACACCTGAACATCAGCAGGAGAGGACTCTTTAAAGTAGAGACACTACATACTGATATACACCTGAACATCAGCAGGAGAGGACTCTTTAAAGTAGAGACACTACATACTGATATACACCTGAACATCAGCAGGAGAGGACTCTTTAAAGTAGAGACACTACATACTGATATACACCTGAACATCAGCAGGAGAGGACTCTTTAAAGTAGAGACACTACATACTGATATACACCTGAACATCAGCAGGAGAGGACTCTTTAAAGTAGAGACACTACATACTGATATACACCTGAACATCAGCAGGAGAGGACTCTTTAAAGTAGAGACACTACATACTGATATACACCTGAACATCAGCAGGAGAGGACTCTTTAAAGTAGAGACACTACATACTGATATACACCTGAACACCAGCAGGAGAGGACTCTTTAAAGTAGAGACACTACATACTGATATACACCTGAACATCAGCAGGAGAGGACTCTTTAAAGTAGAGACACTACATACTGATATATACCTGAACATCAGCAGGAGAGGACTCTTTAAAGTAGAGACACTACATACTGATATACACCTGAACATCAGCAGGAGAGGACTCTTTAAAGTAGAGACACTACATACTGATATACACCTGAACATCAGCAGGAGAGGACTCTTTAAAGACATATCTCAAGAATATATTACGTCCTCCAACCATTTGAGCACTACTAAATGATTAATGATTTTGGAAAACAATGTTACGACGAAAACAACTTTCAATAACGTTTTGTTATTTCAACAATAGGTACATTATATAACGGCTAAATGTGATTTTGACGGAGCAAATCAAAAGTGCTGTGAGCTCCTTTACAGTGCCTGTCTGTGATTAAGTTGTCTATATGTCATGTATTTTGTGTCACAGCTCATGTTGTTTGTCTTGAGTCATCAGGGGACATGTTATTGAATCATTTTAACAGCTTAAACACTGTTTTCTTAATCTTCACGTTTGCTAATAGTTATTGAATAAATGCACATAAGCTCAGCCGTCATGTTGTCACCTGAGGCAGCTCCCAGAGGTGTGCTTTTATTTAAAAAGCCTGCGTGGGATTTTCTATGCTTACGTGACCACATTGATGTGATTCCGCCTTCATTTGCTTTCTCTTAACATAACAGCATTGTTGATGAAGGGCCCCTCTTCTAAAAACACTTGATACACTTGAGAAAAGTCGGGTGTTGAAAGGTTGAAGAAGAATAAAAGCCTTTCATCTTCACTGAGAGTCATGTGTCAAATTGGGAGGGCCCCCCCGCTGTGTTTTTTAACCTTTGTCCGTTCGGGGGAGATCGAAAAATGGCCGTATCTAACATTTAGTTTGCATCTGCCCTTCTCTTTAAAAACGACCACATGGTGCAGCGACAAAGCGGCATGTTAATGGGCCTCAGATGAATTATCTATAACTATGACTGAATAAATCTTTAATCGCTGTAATGAACTTTAGAGTATGGATTCAAAAAGCCATTTAGCTGATAAATGACCAGCGGAGGGCTCTGATACCAGGATAAATCATAAGAGGCTGGGGTCCTCACTTTTTTGTTTTTTTCACCAAAGATTTGAATAATTGACTTGAGAGGAATAAGCAAGCTCTGAACACGACTCCTGATAAGCAAGAAGAACAAGCTTGGCGTGATAGAAATAGACAAAAACACTGAATGAAGTGCTCGTCCCAGAGTTAGCTTCAAAAAGATTATTAGCATTTAATTGGAAAACGTCTGCCGTTGACTTACAATATTAAATCTAGGCTTTCTTAATCTCTTAAAGTGTGGAAAAGTAGAAAGTAAGAGATCTTGGAATTACTCCTAAAGCCCATGAATGAATCAGCATTTTAGCATTTTCAGTTTCCTCGTCTTACTTTCATTTGTTTTGTGAATGTGTTTTTGGATGTTAGCCTGGAATAAGATCTGTGGTTAACAAAAGCTGAAGACATTTTACCGTCAGTAAATACCCCACTGGTGAATTTAAAAATTGTGGTTGCTAACAAGTGTCTAAATGAGACGACTAAACTTCATCACGCCCAACATTAGCCGCCTTTAGCTTAGCGGTGGTGACGTGAAGTCATGTGACCGTGCTGTAGTTCCTTTATAGCTCAACATTAGCCGCCTTTAGCTTAGCGGTGGTGACTTGAAGTCATGTGACCGTGCTGTAGTTCCTTTATAGCCCAACATTAGCCTCCTTTAGCTTAGCGGTGGTGACGTGAAGTCATGTGACCGTGCTGTAGTTCCTTTATAGCCCAACATTAGCCTCCTTTAGCTTAGCGGTGGTGACGTGAAGTCATGTGACCGTGCTGTAGTTCCTTTATAGCCCAACATTAGCCACCTTTAGCTTAGCGGTGGTGACGTGAAGTCATGTGACCGTGCTGTAGTTCCTTTATAGCCCAACATTAGCCACCTTTAGCTTAGCGGTGGTGACGTGAAGTCATGTGACCGTGCTGTAGTTCCTTTATAGCCCAACATTAGCCTCCTTTAGCTTAGCGGTGGTGACGTGAAGTCATGTGACCGTGCTGTAGTTCCTTTAAAGTGTTTATAAACGTTAGCTTTTTACTCCAAACATCATAAAGTGGTGTTAATATGTGGAGATTATCCTGCTGAACGTGTTTGTATCATAATGTTTGTTTGCCACAGAGATTATTTTCTTCAATAATCCAAACTCCAATCCACATACTTCTTGTCTGTCTTTGTGTGCTGTTCCCTTTAGTGTGGATCCAAATCCCATTTTCTTTATGTACCGGGAGCCCTTGTGATGCTAACTTCCAAGTCTGCCTGCACAAATATGTCCTCTATTGACCATAGGCAACAACATTGTGTCTCTACTGCCTAAATCTCCTCCAGGCATGGACAAACTCTGCAGTGACCCTCCTATTACAGAACCACGTGATCAGATCGTGCTTAGCTTTCCAAAATGAGAAGCTAAGGTCAAGCACTTCATCTAGTTGTTTTGATTGGCCAGACCCGCACTATCACATGTCATGTTTAATACCTGCTGCCATGAATTGCTAGCATTTGTCACAATGCCGTCAATGTACACAAGAGCATATATAAGACCCCCGTTTCATTTCTGCCTGTGTCAGCAGTTTTATTGTGTGTGTGTGTGTGTGTGTGTGTGTGTGTGTGTGTGTGTGTGTGTGTGTGTGTGTGTGTGTGTGTGTGTGTGTGTGTGTGTGTGTGTGTGTGTGTGTGTGTGTGTGTGTGTGTGTGTGTGTGTGTGTGTGTGTGTGTGTGTGTGTGTGTGTGTGTGTGTGTGTGTGTGTGTCACGTTTAGAGCCATGCTCATATTTCAACGGGGGAAGTGGGATTGTGTCACCTGTATATATTATGTTTGTCATTTTGATTTATAGTTTGACAGAGGCTTCATCCATCCACAGCAGAAGGAGCAGTGACCGGCCGGTGGTCCTGCTTCCTCAGCTGGATTACTTTGTGGGATCTTGATTTTTTGCAGAGCTGCAATATGCCAGTAAATGAGCCACAGAATGAGAGCAGGGCTACATGAGTGTCAGAACCAGCGGGGCTAATCTTGGCGGCCACACACCATCAGCTGTACTTGCTTTGTTGTACGGTGCATGTGTTTCCTTTTCAAAGCTGCAGCAGCATGATGTATAATGGCACGCGGCAAATGTCAGTCACGTCATTTTGACAGTTTTACAAAGCAATTTGTGCTGGCCTATTTACCTGAAATAGCCTCATGGCTTATTTACAAGATTCTCAATAAATGTGAACATCTTCTGAGCTGTAAACAAACAGCAAAGTATGAAACATGCAGCTCCTTGTCTTTGGCCCTCGCTCAGAAACACTCTACATCACTATCAATTACGTATTTGTTTTCTTTCTGAAGATGAATCGCTCTCATAGTTCCTCTGCAGAAGCTTTTCTTGTATGTAGAAGTCGGAAGCATTGATGCACAGGCGGTGAACCGACGTCATTTGAGCTTTGCTCTGCCAAGCGTCGGTTTAAGATGAAATCACAAGAACCCAGAATGAAACACGTAATGCTTCTCTTTCCCTTGTGAGACAATCACTTTGATAATAATAATTGAAATGTATATAGTGCCTTTCACGAAACCCAAGGACGCTTTACAATGGGAAGGATTGCACCCACTATTCTGCAAGAAAATCCAACATTATATCTCCTTTTTGCTTTGCTTATTACATGAAAGCCGTGTCCATCAATCAATCAATCAATCAATCAATGTTTATTTATATAGCCCAATATCACAAATGTTACATTAGTCTCAGTGGACTTCACAGTTTGTACAGAATATCAGTATGACAATACGACACCCTCTGTCCTTAGACCCTCTGTCCTCAGACCCTCTGTCCTTAGACCCTCTGTCCTCAGACCCTCTGTCCTTAGACCCTCTGTCCTTAGACCCTCTGTCCTTAGACCCTCTGTCCTTAGACCCTCTGTCCTCAGACCCTCTGTCCTTAGACCCTCTGTCCTTAGACCCTCACATCGTACAAGGAAAAACCTCCAGAGAAAACCCACAGTTTAAAGGGAACATGGGAGAAACCTCAGGGAGAGCAACAGAGGAGGGATCCCTCTCCCAGGACGGACAGACGTGCAATAGATGCCGTTTGTAAATTGAAAAGATAATACATTTGCAACATAGGTAGTCCAAATGTTTGGAAATGCATGTGTGTATAATAGGAAGATGAATCCACGAGGATATCCATCCAGGACCTATGATCCAGGACCACAGCCACGACTCAAGATCCAGGGCTCGCGATGCAGGACACAGGACCGCAGGATCATCCATGACTCCGGATCCCAGCGTAGATAGACACCAAAAAGAAAGAGATTTGGGGAAGCTGGGTTAATCGGAACATGAGAGTACACAGGTATAGACAGAGAGAAGGAAGAAGTAAGATGTCCCCCGACAAACTAAGCCTATATCAGCAAAACTAGGGGCTGAATCTAATCAGCCCTAACTATAAGCTTTATCAAAAAGGAAGGTCTTAAGCGCACTCTTAAAAACGGATAGGGTGTCTGCCACCCGAACACACACTGGAAGCTGATTCCACAAATGTGGCCATCATAAACCCCCATATCCAGCTAAATTAAAACACTGTCAAAATGTGGTGAGTGCTTCTGGTTTCCACTGTGACATTTTGAAATGAGCCGTTTATTCTACATTTGGACCTGTATTTGTTTTAGTTATTGCCGCCACCGACTATCAGTGGCGTTCCCTTCATATTGAGGGGAACATTAGATATTCAAAGAACACCGCTCTTTACTGACAAGGCGGTGCAACGCTCTCCGCAGGGGCTGAAAGGTGCTCAGCTTTGACAATTACTTGGCTCAAAGTGACTGAAAACAACAACGACTGAGATGAAGCAGAGCCAATAGCATTCGGCGGAGAAGCCGTTAAACCAGCGGTGCCAATTCCCTTCACTGAGGAGCTGTCATCTCGCCAAATGATGCGCGTCACTAGCTTTCATTTCTCTTCCTTTTTTCCTGATTTACAGAGTTGTTGCTGCATCTGAAATCCTACTTATTACTTTGAACTCTTGCAGAGATGTTTTTTTCCACGGGTGGAGATGACTGACAGCTTGCTCCACACTTGGGGAATGTAGTATTTTGTATAGAGGGGAAACTCATGTGGAACACGGTGTCAACTCAGCTTCGGTGACGCAGGGTATAGTCGTGAAATATCTTTGCTGTGTCGAGAGCTTTGTAGAACGTGCTTATCTACTCTGAGCATGGTTGAGTGGTGACTGATCGCATGATAATGTACACTTTATTCCAAAAAATACCCGGACAAAGAACTCACCTTCCCAGAAAACTGGTGAAGGTTCCAAAGAAATTGAAGTTACAACCAAAGATTATGGAAGTAATATTGTCCATAAGTATGCAGCCTTGTTCCAGTGCTAACACCCACCCTGAGGAACATGCAACAACTCATGCTATGAAACACAACTTTAAATAACGTAACATTTCCCCGTGTGTCTGGGGCTTGCTGGAATGTGTTGAAGGCTGAACACGTGCAGTTATTACACGGCATCAATGTCACACATTATTCCAGCAGCGGGAGGATTGAATGTGAGCCCCTTCATTCATATTCCTCATCGTTTGATTTCCACTCAGACTATCAAATGGGAAATTAGCAAAGGACACTTACAGATCCAATACACATTTAGAACAAATTGCTCTCATTACATAAGACTGCTTTGGGTCCCCACATGCTCTGTTAAATTAAAAGAAAGGGATACAAATCCACCTGAATGGCACCTGACTGCCCCCCTTTTATTAGCCCACCTATCGACACATAACACACCCTTATAAAGCCGTTGTTCCTCATGCTTTTGTGTGTGATTGCAACGTTGGGCTTTATCATAATGCTGTAGCTTTAGTCGTTGCCACCGCCAGTCTTTATGTGTCCCCTGAGTTTGTGGGTGGAGGTTTTTTAACAAGGCCACTCCATTTGTCTATCTGTCTCCTGCATGGACGCTCATTCATTATTTACAGGCCTGTTTTCTAGATTTGTACACACACATGCTTCCATCAACGTGTGTGTCTTACCCATCTGCAAACACACATGGAATCACACAGTTACACATGCAATGCATCGCTTGTAAATGCTCCACACACACACACACACACACACACACACACACACACACACACACACACACACACACACACACACACACACACACACACACACACACACACACACACACACACACAGGTCATGCTGCTGACATGGCTCTAGCTCAGATTAGTCAGGATTAGATTGGATCTGCTGCAGAACAGAATAAATAATTGAAAATATATTCAGCTGCAGAGCAATTAAGAGCTTTAGACATGATTTGTTGCGGAGTAAGCAACACGTTCTGTAGCTAAAGACTTGAAGAGCACATGGGTATTGTTTTTGTTTATAGGATACAGTAAGCCTTGCATTTATTACAGGAAAACCTTTCCAGGCTTTGCAACAAGGAAAACATCTTTCAACACCAATTATGATTTTTTTTACTGACTGGAATTGATCAAAATAGATAAATACTACTTTTTATTTCATTAGAATCATTTTTATTTCAAAGTGTCTGAATGTGCTAGCTTTCTTTTCTTTGTTTATAGTATTTTTTAAATGTTATTAAAAGTCTTGAATTATTGCATGTCCTGTTCCTGTTTAATGGCCTTATTATATTGGAGTAATAATGACTGACCTATTCAGTTATCGAAAAGTAACGCACGGCACAAAGGCTAATTAACCAAATGGGAATGTATCATTTTTACAACTGAAATAAGTCTCGTAGGAAGGAATGAGTTTCTACTAACCCTCAGGTAATAATCCAGAAACACACCGACCTTGTGAACAATTGAATATGAACAAGAGCAATTTATATTAAATCTCAAGGGACCGAGTTTAAAGTGTGTGTGTGTGTGTGTGTGTGTGTGTGTGTGTGTGTGTGTGTGTGTGTGTGTGTGTGTGTGTGTGTGTGTGTGTGTGTGTGTGTGTGTGTGTGTGTGTGTGTGTGTGTGTGTGTGTGTGTGTGTGTGTGTGTGTGTGTGTGTGTGTGTGTGTGTGTGTGTGTGTGTGTGTGTGTGTGTGTGTGTGTGTGTGTGTGTGTGTTAAAACAAACCATGAGCTAAGAGGATTAATTGCATCGGATTGTTTTAATAAATAAGACGGCAGAACATGGAGTATTAAAAGAGGCAACTAATCATTTGTGTGTTTAGATGGCATTGAGATGCCGACATTGTGGGGTGTTGATTAGTCTCACACACACAGGATTCAAAATATGTTGTTTTGTCGTGAGAAATAATGTAATATTACACATTTTTACACTTTTCTGACAAGTGATATAGAAAATCTTTCAATGTGTAAAAACAACACTAGCTACCTACAGTTGTATGGACACTCACACAGACACGCACACACACAATTCCCCAGACCTGCTCACTAGCCTGTGGTTGATGTGACACATCCTCAGCTCCTGCAGTGATGCCCAGCGATGAGCCACCATGGAGGGAGTGACACACACACACACACATATGAAACATGGATCAGGTGACCTGCAGCCTTGCTCGCTGGTCCTCGGATGATGAGTGACAGGCACCTCCTCTCGGTCTCCTCTTCCAGACTTGTTGTGGAGAAGGAATCTGTCAGCATTCAACTTATATTCAGCACAATATGTCAATCAGAAGGAATCAATAGGGTGGTAGTTTGATCAGTGAGTTAAGGGCTCATCTCCTGGTTGTGTTCTTCTGAAGCAGCAGCTCTGATGCTTGAATGAATGTGTCTGATTGTGACCGTTATATGTTTTGATTTGATGTCTATAACTGTGCTACTGCCCATCTTTACCAGGACTCTTTTGGTAAAGGTCTCAAAGAGATCTCCTGCTAAATGTTGAATAAATAGATACAAATAAACGAAGCATTCCTTTTCCTCTCGGGTTGGCAATGTGGGGCAAGCAAGAGCTGTTTGTTTGGAGGTAAGAAAACAGAACCAGAGCTGTGTCGGTGGATCCTCAAATGTGTCTTTACTCCATAATTGACAGCGCGTTGCATGACTAAGGATATTAAAGGAGCTTGTTAATGGTCTTGCAGTGAAGTATTTGCTCTGTTGGTATATTTTAAGCGCTTATTGATGTTGACAAGCTAGATTGGCAACCATTCGACAATGGTTTTGGACCAGGATGCAAGGCGGTGAACATGGCTATCATATTGTGTGCAATTGTAGTTTTTAACCCAATCATGCAAATAACAAAGCATGAAATGAGAGAACGTTTATTCAGATAGCGACCCAGATGTCACGGAGAAGGGCAGCCTGTTTTCCCATCACATTTGTTTACTGCCGGCGCCTCTGGTCCTTCCTAAATAGATATATCCTGGCATGGTCCTTTTGAAAAATGATTCTATTATGAAAAGTCACGCAGCCAAAATAGCCTTTGGTAGAGTGAAGCCACTGATTTATCATCCTATAATTATAGTATTCAGAAGGTGCAGCACTCTCCAGACAGTTATTCTCATCCATAGTTGATAAGGAATCCAGTTAAAATGTCACATGATGTACACTGTCTTTCTCATCAGCATGCATGTGCTATTTGATAGAGTGGTGCAGGAATCCTGAACACAGAAATGAGTCAGCATTTTACCACTTCTTATTACCTTGTCTGGAGGTCAACTGGTAGATTTAAAAAACGGAGGTTGCTGAGACGACTTAACGCCATCACGCCCAACATTAGCCGCCTTTAGCTTTGCGGTGGTAACGTGAAGTCATGTGACCGTGCTGTAGTTCCTTTATAGCCCAACATTAGCCACCTTTAGCTTAGCGGTGGTAACGTGAAGTCATGTGACCGTGCTGTAGTCCCGTTATAGCCCAACATTAGCCGCCTTTAGCTTAGCTGTGGTGGCGTGAAGTCATGTGACCGTGCTGTAGTCCCGTTATAGCCCAACATTAGCCGCCTTTAGCTTAGCGGTGGTGACGTGAAGTCATGTGACCGTGCTGTAGTCCCGTTATAGCCCAACATTAGCCGCCTTTAGCTTAGCGGTGGTGGCGTGAAGTCATGTGACCGTGCTGTAGTTCCTTTATAGCCCAACATTAGCCACCTTTAGCTTAGCGGTGGTGACGTGAAGTCATGTGACCGTGCTGTAGTTCCTTTATAGCCCAACATTAGCCTCCTTTAGCTTAGCGGTGGTGACGTGAAGTCATGTGACCGTGCTGTAGTTCCTTTATAGCCCAACATTAGCTTAGCGGTGGTGACGTGAAGTCATGTGACCGTGCTGTAGTTCCTTTATAGCCCAACATTAGCCGCATTTAGCTTAGCGGTGGTGACGTGAAGTCATGTGACCGTGCTGTAGTTCCTTTATAGCCCAACATTAGCTTAGCGGTGGTGACCTGAAGTCATGTGACCGTGCTGTAGTTCCTTTATAGCCCAACATTAGCCGCCTTTAGCTTAGCGGTGGTGATGTGAAGTCATGTGACCCTGCTGTAGTTCCTTTATAGCCTATAGCTTTGTGGGGTTTCCCCTTTCTTATAGTGTATTACTGTATATAGGTTTGAATAGTATGCAAAGGATGAAATCCCATAGTTCAGGAACTTAGTGAAATCACTATGTAACACTCACGCTTCTATTAGCTAGCACTCCAACACATTGTACGTGATTGGCTAAGGGGCGGGACATCTCTAAGCCGTGGACCGATCACAGACAAAGGGACAAAACGCCTTCTTTTTCACATGAAATAAGTTTTGTTTTCCTAACGTCTTCCTGTGAGGTCAGCACTAATAAGCACTCGGATTACTGTGCACACAACACATCAGCAAATATGTATTCAGTGAAACTTTCTCACAATACACAAAAGTAAACACAACATGTATCTTATTAGCAGAATCCTAAACAGGGATTAAAACATCTGTTTCCCCTTCACATCACTATTGTACTTTGTTTTTAACATTATGTTTACTCATTCAAATGCAAACAGTGTTTAAAAAATGTAGTGTTTGCAATCGATCAGTCTCACTCGGGTACCTGTCAGCCCGTGTGTGTGTGTGTGTGTGTGTGTGTGTGTGCGTGCGCGCACAGTATGTGTGTATGTTTTTGTCTGGGATTGCTTTTCACTTTCCTTTCATTATATAGATTGTGTTTGAGTTATAGTTGTTTATCATTCATTATACGCAAACACAGAGCACATGCACACACATATCACATACACACACAGACAAACACAAAGACACACACACACACACTCACAGAGCCACACAGCACAGTGGCACTCCTGTGAGTCACAATTGCTGAGGCAGAGGAGGATTTTTGCGTCTCCATTTATCTCTATTTTTGTTCTGTCATAACACACACACACACACACACACACACTCACTCTCACAAAGACACAGCTATTTTGTATTGACTTGCCTTCACTCCTATCCTCTTCTGAAAACAGTTTGAAAATCTCCCTGTGTTCTTGTCATACTTTATTCTGGTGTCGATTTTCTTGTGTGTTATTTCTTCTTCTCTGGTGTCTTCTGTCGACATATCACCCCCCCCCCAGCTGTTTCCATGTGTTCCCCCACCAGGCATCATGTGTTCCTCTCGCTCCTTCGCATTTGGCTTCTCTTATGGAGGCCTGTAACCCTTATAGACCCGTCACTAAAACAACACTGATGGTCTTATTTCACACGAGCCAGAGATGTGTTAAAATATGTCAATCTTCACGTGTTTAGACGTGAAGATACAACACTCATCAACCCATATAACACCAGATGTGTTTTTGACGGAGGCATGCATTGACGCATATGATAGTGCTTCGTCTTCTGCTGTTCCCTTTAGTGTTTACTTATTGTCTGTCTTCTTCTGCTGTTCCCTTTAGTGTTTACTTCCTGTATGTCTTCTTCTGCTGTTCCCTTTAGTGTTTACTTATTGTCTGTCTTCTTCTGCTGTTCCCTTTAGTGTTTACTTCCTGTATGTCTTCTTCTGCTGTTCCCTTTAGTGTTTACTTATTGTCTGTCTTCTTCTGCTGTTTACTTCCTGTCTGTCTTCTTCTGCTGTTCCCTTTAGTGTTAACTTTGTGTCTGTCTTATTATACTGTTCCCTTTAGTGTTTACTTCCTGTCTGTCTTCTTCTGCTGTTCCCTTTAGTGTTAACTTTGTGTCTGTCTTATTATACTGTTCCCTTTAGTGTTTACTTCCTGTATGTTGTCTTCTACTGTTCCCTTTAGTGTTTACTTCCTGTCTGTCTTCTTCTGCTGTTCCCTTTAGTGTTTACTTCATGTCTGTCTTCTTCTGCTGTTCCCTTTAGTGTTTACTTCCTGTCTGTCTTCTTCTGTTGTTCCCTTTAGTGTTTACTTCCTGTATGTCGTCTTCTGTTGTTCCCTTTAGTGTTTACTTCCTGTCTGTCTTCTTCTACTGTTCCCTTTAGTGTTTACTTCCTGTCTGTCTTCTTCTACTCTTCCCTTTAGTGTTTACTTCCTGTCTGTCTTCTAATGTTGATTTCTCTGACATCCAGCGCTTTAACAATAATAAGATATTTTATTTGGGGGTGCCTTTCACCAAGGACACATTCAATTAATACTCTAACTTTAACCATGTGCAGTAACAGAATGTTTATTGATTATCGTGCAGGAGATTATTTTTATATAATACATCAATAATAATGCATTAAACGAGATAAGAGAGGTGTGAGACTTGGTGCAGCTTTCTCTCATTTCCCCAATTCTTATTTTTTTTGTTTTTCAACAATTTGTGGATGCATTTTGTATAATTCTGGTACGATTTTTTCCTGGACATGTTTGGATTTTGGGCATTGTACTGTGTGATGCCGCTCTGTTTCCACAGCAGTTCCTCCACACTGTCCCTCTCATCCAACCAGATTAAAGGCTGGTCTCTCCTCCAACAAGCTGCCAACCTTCAGCCTGTTGATAGTCCTGGAACAGGGTCACAGCACTGATCTTGTCCAAGAGGCTGCCTTTGAAGCAGACTCTCTCTCACACACACACACACACACACACACACACACACACACACACACACACACACACACACACACACACACACACACACACACACACACCCTCCCCCCCATGCTGTGATGAAGTGGCCAGGGTTGGATTCTCTGCTGCTCCACTCTGACGCCTTTTATATTAATGAAGTTGGCTAATACACAGACATCCACACAGAGTCTGAGCCAGTGTGTTGGAAGTGTAACTCCCATCTGGAAGTTAATCAACTCTGGAGGAAGGTGCATTACTGTATCAGGGTTTATAGAGGACATGCATTAATTACAAACCTCTATAGGATGATTTAAAGATAGAACATTAGTGGAAAGTAGTCATTTTTATCAAAGATTTGGTGTCTGGTTTGATCACCGTGCTGCGGATGTGTTTGAGGCGCTCGTTAACTCAGGGATTGGAAAATAAAAAAAAGTTCCTCTCTTTGTCCGACTTCATGAGCATCAAAAAAGTTTGCGAGAACACCTTGAAAACTCGCCTGGTGGCCGGCGCCACATTATCCACGATAATTAATTCCTGAAAGTCTGAAGTGTGTCACGCTAAAAAGCAGGGTGCCATTTGATATTCATGAGGTGTCATCCTGCTTCAAATGTCCCCTCCGGTGTAAGCGTGACAAAATGCAGTTCTGTTCAATCCCAGGACTCCCGCCGATACAACCGGAGAGTCATCACTCATTTCCGGTGAGGAGGGAGGGGGGGGGGGCTCGAGTCATTTGTGCTTCAAGGTGAGAGATTGCAATATGGCTTTCTCCTCACTGACCATTAATGTCTGTGATACTCAGGACCATGTGCACATATAAGAGTCCTTTCTGTCTTAATAAACATTTAATACAACTTAAAAAATGACAATATGTCATAATACTTTAAGCTAACCTGTTTGAAACACGTCTGGTCTCCTGATGGCTCATGTGTTTGGGCCCTATTATGTCAATTTTCAGGTTCATTTCAGTATGTAGTGTCTCTACTTTAAAGAGTCCTCTCCTGCTGATGTTCAGGTGTATATCAGTATGTAGTGTCTCTACTTTAAAGAGTCCTCTCCTGCTGATGTTCAGGTGTATATCAGTATGTAGTGTCTCTACTTTAAAGAGTCCTCTCCTGCTGATGTTCAGGTGTATATCAGTATGTAGTGTCTCTACTTTAAAGAGTCCTCTCCTGCTGATGTTCAGGTGTATATCAGTATGTAGTGTCTCTACTTTAAAGAGTCCTCTCCTGCTGATGTTCAGGTGTATATTAGTATGTAGTGTCTCTACTTTAAAGAGTCCTCTCCTGCTGATGTTCAGGTGTATATCAGTATGTAGTGTCTCTACTTTAAAGAGTCCTCTCCTGCTGATGTTCAGGTGTATATCAGTATGTAGTGTCTCTACTTTAAAGAGTCCTCTCCTGCTGATGTTCAGGTGTATATCAGTATGTAGTGTCTCTACTTTAAAGAGTCCTCTCCTGCTGATGTTCAGGTGTATATCAGTATGTAGTGTCTCTACTTTAAAGAGTCCTCTCCTGCTGATGTTCAGGTGTATATCAGTATTTAGTGTCTCTACTTTAAAGAGTCCTCTCCTGCTGATGTTCAGGTGTATATCAGTATGTAGTGTCTCTACTTTAAAGAGTCCTCTCCTGCTGATGTTCAGGTGTATATCAGTATGTAGTGTCTCTACTTTAAAGAGTCCTCTCCTGCTGATGTTCAGGTGTATATCAGTATGTAGTGTCTCTACTTTAAAGAGTCCTCTCCTGCTGATGTTCAGGTGTATATCAGTATGTAGTGTCTTCATGCTTTAATGTTCAAAAAGCTCTTTATTCTTCTCATACTGCCTGTGCTGCAACACCTCTTTTCACCCTCTGTCTGAAACCAGAGCCCAGTTTTTTCTGATTGGTTGCTAATATTACAATTTGGTTAAATAAATCAGGTTATATTGATGATTACAGCTTCTGATCCTACATATGTACATGATTTAATGTTTACGTGTGCTTGGAATATATGTAGATGTCAACCTGTCAGGTTTGTATATGCCATGTTAAACATTTGGTGATTGAAATGGCAGCCCTTTGTCAGGAGGAAAGAAATGATGAAACTGCCTCGCACTCATGTTCAAAGACTTACTATACCAGATGTATTATTCAGACATTAACACAACAAACACTTCATCGGGTTTGACACTTGTTTGTCAATTAGCTGTACACGTTGTATTCACGGCACGTGTCTTGAGTAGCTGGAGTTTGATAAAATGTGTTTTGACACTTGATTTGTTTTTGAAGTTTGCTCCTCATAAAAACATGGATTTTGAGCTTTGAGGTGGATTTACTAGAGACTCGCGTTGCTGGATTTGACATTGTGTTGTACTTATCCTACAGCAATGTTATGACTTCATATAAAAATTACTTACACACAGCGATACCTGTTGGTATGTCTCTTTTCCATGATGATTCCTCACAGAAAACTTGTTTACAATGAATACAGTAGTCACCCAGATATCACACTTTTTTTAGCCAAATCATCATCAACCTCTTTTTTTCAGATGTAAGATTATTCTGCCCTCGCAAGAATACTTTTCGGATTGCAGGCTTGGCAGATAGCTTAACACGGAAATAAACACCCAGGAGACCGCAGCTCAGTTTTGGATGTTTCCTGTTTAAGTTCTATTTTCATTTCCATTTTTTGTAAAACTGAAATACAAACAAACCCAAAGTCATGAGACGTTGTCACATTAAACACTAAAACAAAGAAACTAAACATTCAAAACAGCAGAGTACCTGTTAGTAGTGATGTTACGTATTGCGCCGAGGCTTCGGAGCGTCGAGTAATCCCCGAAGCTTTTTGTGAAGCATGTATCGAGGCTTGTATCGTTTTGGGCCAGTGACGTCATCGATGACAAACGAAGCCTCGCTGCCTGTCGATACCACGTGACTGCTTCACGAAGCGATTCAGAGCGGTTGAACCACAACGCTCATAATACCCATGGATGTATAATAAGAACCATATTACCCCTCCTGTACCCGGGCCCGCTGACACGATGGAATCAAGAGAGCTCAGACCCTCACTTATATAGAGGTCGGAACATGTCAAAAATAAATGTAGGAATACAAAAATAAATGAATAAATACAGGACTAAATATATTTCAGTGTTTTCAGAAAGGTTTAGTGTGTGTGCTGCGGCTCAGCCTGAAAGCAGTTGACTCCTGACCGCAGGGTCCCTGGTTCAACACGTCTTTTTTTTGTTTATAAAAGCTACAGCTAAATGAGATAATGTAGTTAATAAATGTATTCTTTGATATGGTTTAGCCCAGGCTACTACATGGTTAAGTTTATGAATATTATTAAGGAATACAAATCCCTCTTTGCAATGTTTACCAGCCTCCTTAGGCTTTTCAATCACAATCAACTGGAATAAATACAATATTGGTAACATGAAAATATGATTTAATGTTCGTTGTTTAGAGTTATTCTAAGGCTTTACTCATTGGGAACTCGGTATGAGAGAGAGCACACTGTTGAGATGTCCAACCTGCCTGTTTTACACACTTTGACCAACAGGGGGTTTGTGTTCAGATGAAGCCCATGATGAAGCCTCATGAGAAGAACCCTTTAGCGAACCAATTGGCTGGAAAGCTTCAAAGCTTCATACTGTAACGGCCCGTCCACACTACAGCTTCAAAAAAAGCTTAGAGCTCGGCGTGTCTGAAGCTCGACCAACAACCAATCACATGAATCTCCCGCCACTGACACACAAGCAGCGGTTTGATTGGCTAGAGCTTGTACTGGCATATGATTTGATTGGCTGACGCTTCCACCGAAAGCTTCAGAAGCTTCAAAAGTTGAACATTGCTCAACTTTTGCAGCCTGAAACGCCAGGAAAGCTCCGCTCTGCTACCCACAATGCAGTTCGGCGAAAAGTGACGTCACCCCATTCAAAGTGAATGGGCAGAAGCGTTGGAAACCGCTTTTGAAGCTGTCGAAGCTGTAGTGTGGACGGGCCGTAAGGCTTCATCTTGCCATCACTACCTGTTAGCATAAATGCTACAAACATTTCCACTGCTGTTCACAGGCTAACAAGTTTAGCGTCATTCATTGTTCTTCATGTTTGCATATAATCAATTTAAATGTGCAACTAAGTATACACGGACAATATATATATATTTAAAAGATGGTTTGATGAAAATAAGTTAACCCTAAATTTGAATAAAACGAAGTTTATGGTTTTTGCTAATAGAAAAAAAGATGAAAACATTTCATTGTCCATTGATGGAGTTTTTATTGAAAGGGTTTCTGAATTTCGATTCTTAGGTGTGATGCTGGATGAAAACCTGACATGGAAATCACACATAGCACATGTTAAAACGAAAGTGTCAACAAGGCAAAGTATTTGCTAGATTACAAGGCATTGAGGATGTTGTACTGTTCACTCACTTTGCCATTTTTCATTTATTGTATAGAAGTGTGGGGCAACACGTATATGAGCAACATAAAGCCATTGTCAATATTACAGAAAAGGGCAGTAAGAATAATTCATAAAGCTGACTCAAGAGAACACGCCAACAGACTGGTTTTTAAGTCAGGACTCTTGAAACTCAAAGATATAGCTGAGCTGCAGACACTATCAGTAATGCACAAAGCAGAATGTTACCAGCATATTTACAACAGTTGTTTGTTTTTGGATCAGACAAGGAAGACCACAGAAGGAAATTACATTTTAAGCATCCATATGCAAGGACTACTCTTAAACAAATGTGTATTTCGGTAGTTGGTGTACAATTGTGGAATTCTCAACACAAGGATCTAAAGAATTGTATATGTATTTTTCAGTTAAAGAAGTTGTACAAATTAAGAAAGATGGGACTATATGAAGCAGAATGTGAATAAGTCTATGTACTCTGGTCCTTCATGTTTTTGATGTCTTTGATGTGATGTCTCCTCTGTATTTGCGGGTCCCATTGCCATTGTTATTGTTGTTGTTGTTACTATTATCATCATGCGTCGCTTTCCACCTTCTTCTCCAGTAGGACTCAGATGAGGGTGTTGCACTTTTCTTTTCCTTATACATGTTGTTTTGTTTCTTTCCGTTAACCGTCAAGTGGGAAATAAGTATTTTTGTGTGTTTCTGTTAGTATTCTAAGATACTGTTATGTTTGGCTGTGAAGAAAAAAAAAAATATATATATATATTATTATTATGAAGGGCAGACCATCTATTTGTTTTTTGTTTTTTTTAGAAAGGGACAGGTCACATAAGATTTTATTCTTCTCCCTGCTCCTTTTCGCTCAATGGTAGTCATGTTTTGTGGCAATTATTGTACATTTTGTTTTGCGTACCATGAGCGGGACAAATAAAAATGAAATGAAATGAAATATATGGAATGGTACTTACAGACATAAAGACCCTAGGATTTGAGCAAGGATTTTGTTGGCAGGAAACAACCCATGTGCTCCATAGACAGACAGAAACAGGAAACTACGGCAAGCATTTATGGACACCCAGTGCAAAACCCAAAACCCTTTGCAGGCCCTCTTAAAGGGGCAGCACACTGATCAACCTCATTTACACAAAATGAAACCTTGCTTTTAATTTAGGGAAAGGTGTTGGGGATTTTAAAGTTGGCCAACAATCACTGTTGTTGAAAACCTAACCTAACATTAGGGCCGCTCGATTATGGCAAAAATCATAATCTCGATTATTTGGGTCAATAATTGTAATTGTGATTATTAAACGCGATTATTCATTGACTTTGAAAACATCCATTTATTGGAGAAAAAAAATGGAACAGTATGTTTTTAACAATTGATTACCCTGAACTTTAAGTAGAATTCAACTGAAAAAGCAAAAAAAAAAAAAAAAATGTTTTATTTCGATTACATTGTTTTCGTAATCGCGATTAATTGAGCAGCCCTACCTAACATGTTTATTGGTTTATTTTAACAATGTGTTGTCTTTTGTTTTTGCAGCGTTTTGCTTAAGCAGCTTTTAGTAAACACTGCAATTGTTTCCTCAAGATGATGAAGGTCTCTCTTCGTGTGTTGTCCTGACATTAAAACATTATGAAGTGGGTCACATTGGATCTAACGACAACAGGAAGGTTAACGTTATTTTATGTAAAAATGCAGCATTCTTCTGCCAAACAAACCCACTTCTGAGAAAATGACTCTGATTATACAGAAGAACGCTTCGTCCATATTTATTTTGTATTTCTTTGCGAAAATCTTTGGTTTGAAAGTGGATAGAATAATACAAACCAAAACTCTGTAATCTAGCGAGTTTGGACAATACTAAAAAAGCAAAGTGTGTGTTTACAGCCACCCGGGCTCAGTTATATATTGTGTATTGACTGATGGTGTCAGCCTGCAAACACAAATATCCTATTTTTGCTCCAGCTGCACAATAAGTGAGACGTTTCACTTTATCATTTCCTGTCCTCGGGATAAGATCCGTCAGAGCTGCCACAGAGTTTTGTGAATAATAGCAAATCCCTCCGTTCAAATTTACTGACAATGATGCTCAAATATTGTTTGTTTGGTGTCGGCCGCGCAGACGGCAGTGGCTTCAAATTAAATATTAATGCTCGGCCTTTTCTTTGATAATCTGTGAGAAATGAGAAACTGTGAGGGAAGTGTTTTGTCGCCGCTAAACTTCAGCGTGTGGCTCGTTTTAAGCTGCACCTGTAATTAGAGGACCCGAAGCCTGACAGACTTTACTGAGATTTGTTCTGTTCTTAAGAGATGTAGAAAATAATACAGGAGGATGGCGATGGAAAAACACAAATAATCTAAAAACAAACGCAATAAATCTCTGACAGCAGATTTAAAACCACTTCAGCACCACTTTGAGGGAAAGTCAGTTTCCAAACGTATCATTTGTTGTTAGCTTGTGTGTGTGTGTGTGTGTGTGTGTGTGTGTGTGTGTGTGTGTGTGTGTGTGTGTGTGTGTGTGTGTGTGTGTGTGTGTGTGTGTGTGTGTGTGTGTGTGTGTGTGTGTGTGTGTGTGTGTGTGTGTGTGTGTGTGTGTGTGTGTGTGTGTGTGTGTGTGTGTGTGTGTGTGTGTGTGTGTGTGTGTGTGTGTGTGTGTGTGTGTGTCCACTTCGGCAGTGTGTAAATGCCCTTGACAGCAAAGGCTGTTTAGGAATGCTGAACAGCGATGCTTGTTACCGCCATTCCCTCCCTGCAATCATTTCATGATTGCCAGTGATGGAACACAAATCACACACATACAGTAGATAGTGGTGTGTGTGTGTGTGTGTGTGTGTGTGTGTGTGTGTGTGTGTGTGTGTGTGTGTGTGTGTGTGTGTGTGTGTGTGTGTGTGTGTGTGTGTGTGTGTGTGTGTGTGTGTGTGTGTGTGTGTGTGTGTGTGTGTGTGTGTGTGTGTGTGTGTGTGTGTGTGTGTGTGTGTGTGTGTGTGTGTGTGTGTGTGTGTGTGTGTGTGTGTGTGTGTGTGTGTGATATTAGGTGATATTTGTGTCCAAGCTTCACAGAAGAATCTGCCTCTTTAAAGCAGACATCATCTGGAGTTTGAGCTCCTTATCCTCCGGGTGTTAACTTTCAACATGTTTGGATAATCACACCTGATCCCTGGCCCTCAGGACTTACACCTGCTGTCAATAAATGTTCTAGATATTCCACATTATTCCTTCAGGAAGCCTTGCGGATCAAGGAAGAGTCTTTCTGAATAAACCTTCAGGCGGCTTTTATGTAGCATAGCTTACTAAGCTAACACTGCTTGATACTTCTGCTACAAAAGGGTATGTAGTGCAACAAGCTTGGCCCCTGTGCATTCAAGGTTCAAGGTTCTTTATTTTGTCATTCGAACATAGCTACAGAGTAGTTATGCAGATGAAAATCTTAGGTCACAGGCTTCTCCAACAGTGCAACACAATAACTAAGATAAACAGACAAATATAGTGCAAGTAAATACAAAAAGAAAAATAGTTTAAAGAATAACAATGTAGGACCACCCTTAAACTGATATTGATAGTATTATTAATATTCGAACCATGGAGTTTTGGGGCTTTTAAAGACAGGGCATAATTAAACAAGAATAGGTCCACAAGTATATTAGGGTTGCCAGAAACTGACCATGATCAAAATCGATTATTCGGCAGTCCTGGCGAATAATAATCGATTATTCGACCGACTTGAAGTGAAGTTGGTAATGGCCGGCTGTGCTGCGTCTTTCTCTGTAGCCTCTTTGGCTCAAATGCAAACGCATTGTTGAGGTTGAGCTGTGATAGACCAACGTCTTTTCGCAGAGCTTGCATTTAACTTCCTTTGGACTTGTAAGTTCGAAGTAGTTCCACGAGGAGGAACTCTTTTTACCTGCCGCTTTGTTCATCTTTAGTCTCACGTGTGAGGGAGAGGGGGGGTGGGGGTGGGGGCGGTGTGTGCTGCAGCAGCAGTCTGCTCTGCACGCAGGCTTCCTCCAAGTTTACAGTAAAACAAACTGGTGGTGTGACCAATGGCCATTTACAATTATTAATACTATTATTAGCATTAGTCGATATTTTGGTTGAAACTAAGCCAGAAAAAAATAAAATACATAAATAATATTTTTTTAAATAATATTCGATTATGGAGACTGTAACGAATTTTCGAATAATCAAATAATCTCTGGCATCCCTAAAGTATATGTGTATGCGCCTAACACAGGTATTTGTTGGGGTGTATTTCATAAAAACCAGTACATTGCTAATATAAGTGAGGTGAAGGTTCAAGGTTCTTTATTGTCAAACTAACATAGCTACCGAGTAATTATGTCTCTGAAAATCTTAGGTCACATGCTTCTCCATCAATGCAACACAATAATACAGATAAGCAGACAATATGAAAACAATATTAAAATATATATACTATATTAAAAGTAAGGGTGGGGGTCCAATTTATAGCAACAATTGGTGGGCAGAGTTCATGGGGACATCTGATTGGTTTTGGGGAATCATGGGAGTCTCTGTAGTAATCTGCAATCTCAATAGAAAACATTACACTAATGTGAAACCAGCAAGGCGGTGATCTCTCACATAAAAAATATAACACTGTGCTAGATTCGTCAGTTTCTCACACTCATAAATAAGCATAAGTGGCATTAAAAATGCATTAAAAGATTTACCGTTACTCGATGCAACTTGCAGACACCTTGTTATCCACGCTCTTTAATATACGGCCTCATTACATGTGCGAGGCAGATTCTCTGGGGAGCAATAAAAGGTTTCACTCCAGCTGTGTTTCACCCACTCCAAATCCATGTTTAATACCAAGCCTTCCATCGCTAACAAGAGCCCTCCGCCCCGGACCTATGGATCTATAGAGAGGCGCCACATTTCTGACAATGTCACGGCCTCCTGTTCGCAGTCAGCAGAGCCATAAATGTCACTCTTTCTTTGATGAGCCCTCCTGTGGATCAATGGCAATATGTAGCATGCCTCCCTCCAGCTACCTAACCCCCATCTGTCCATCCCTCCCTTCACTCCTCCATCCATCCATCCTCCGCCTCTCTGTCCTCCCTCCCTTCTTCCTCTCCCTTTCATCTCTGTCCATTTATTTTCTCCTCTGCAGTGACTCCTCTACTTCCTTCAATATCCATCATGTACAGTATGTGTGTGTCATATTGATCATGTGCATTGGATTGAAAAGTGAAACATTTGGCACTTTTTCAGGCCATCATTGCCGAAGAACGTCCCTTATTACTAACACCTACAATTGACCATAGTAATAGAGCGGTGTAGCAATGATGTATTTTTGTTGTCCAAACCAGAAATAAGCATCACAAGGGTTCCCTCAACAAAAAGCAAATGGGATTTCCCCGTTTGATCGTAGTATATTGCAGAAAATAGTTTCCGTCGCCAATAAACGTCTATGATATTTTATAAAAAGGTAAACTTAGGCTTTAAAAGAACTACAGCACGGCCACATGACTTCACGTCACCACCGCTAAGCTAAAGGCGGCTAATGTTGTGCTATAAAGGAACTACAGCACGGTCACATGACTTCACGTCACCACCGCTAAGCTAAAGGTGGCTAATGTTGGGCTATAAAGGAACTACAGCACGGTCACATGACTTCACGTCACCACCGCTAAGCTAAAGGTGGCTAATGTTGGGCTATAAAGGAACTACAGCACGGTCACATGACTTCACGTCACCACCGCTAAGCTAAAGGTGGCTAATGTTGGGCTATAAAGGAACTACAGTACGGTCACATGACTTCACGTCTCCACCGCTAAGCTAAAGGTGGCTAATGTTGGGCTATAAAGGAACTACAGCACGGTCACATGACTTCACGTCACCACCGCTAAGCTAAAGGTGGCTAATGTTAGGCTATAGAGGAACTACAGCACGGTCACATGACTTCACGTCACCACCGCTAAGCTAAAGGTGGCTAATGCTGGGCTATAAAGGGACTACAGCACGGTCACATGACTTCACGTCACCACCACTAAGCTAAATGTGGCTAATGTCGGGCGTGATGGCGTTTAGTCGTCTCATTTAGACACTTGTTAGCAACCTCTGTTTTAAATCCACCAGTGGGGGATTTACTGACCTATTTTATGTCATAGAACGACATTTCTTCAGCTTGTGTTAACCACAGACCTTATTTCAAGAATCCAACCAGAAATATAGATTCGAGAAACCACTGAGTTCCTTCATATTACATTACATGTCATTTAGCTGACACTTTTATCTCAAGCCTCTCAGATACACTTCTAGCCCGTAGACATGCTTACTGAAGGAATTAGGTGTATCTAGCCTGAGGACGCTTAACATTAAACCAATAACCGTACAATTGGTAGACATGTATTAACCAATGGAGCCACAGCCGCCCCTTACCATCTGAAAAGATTCATATAACCACATGACACTTGGTACTTTACATGCACCCAACACGGCAAGTGTAAGAAAAACATCCTTCAGATACAAGATATAAGCATTTTTTATGGTATCAAATAAGAAATATAGAAATATTGTTTAAATTATCTTTGCCTAAGGGCTGAAAGTGTGCAAATAACCACATGACACAACACAAATATCCTTCAGATACAAGATAGATCACATTTAATAGGGCATTAAGTAAGGAATATTGAAAGATTGTTTACATTCGAAAGTGTGCAGGATTCAGCACTGTCCATGGTGTCAACTTTTTCTCTCTCACCAGTGAATTAGATCTTGAGCTTTACAGAGAGCTAGGGGGGCTCGGTGAGGCTGACCTCCCAACACGAGGGTGAGAGGCGGCTCATGGTTCTTTTGTGCTATCCAAAGCAGAGGGGTAACGGCGAGAGGAAAAAAGAAGGCTAAGGCGAACCAGAATAGACCCACCAGTGGCACAAAATCAATGCCTTCCAACACTTTATCACACAAGCTACTGTGGCGCCAATGCTAAGTAGTGACTCTGAGACTCTGAGGCCAAAGAGAGCTGCTAGAAATATGGGCGAGGTTTGAAAAGCGCTCTGGATGGCGGACAATCACTGAGGGATGTACTGTAAAAGAACTACTAAGTTTAAATTGTCTATCTAGTCCATGAAAAAGCTAGCAAAAATAATCATGTAAGGAGGCGTTAATGAACCATTAGGATGAATATTTGTCATGATTGGTGTCTTGATGATATGAAATGTTATAGCCCTACATGCAATCAACACCTCAGCCGAGAAGCAGATTTCTAATTAGATTCCTATGCGTTCAGAATGTATTTTAATAAAGAATTAAACAAGTCTTCTTCTGCGTAGGATTGCAAAAGAACATGTGTTTTCATTCTAAAGGTTATTGTTGTATAATCAGGCTAATATTCGGCAAAATTGGAGGTTAGATAAAGAAAATGAGAAGAAGTAATGATAGGGATAATAAGTTACGTGAAACACCCACTCATGAAGAAGGAACGGCATTTTAAATCGCTCTATGTGGGTAAAAGTTCATTTCCGTATAACGTGCAATCTCCATGTAAAGTTTGCAGTTATTTTAAAGAAAATACTCTCCTCCAAACCTGGATTTCAAAGTAATTGGCAGAACTGGGCCATGTGTGTGTCTTCTTCTTCTGTGGTGCCAATATTTTTCCTGTCATCCACAATGAATGAGTTCCTGCCCAGACGGTTAGCCTTTGCTCTGTTTTGACATCCTTTTGAACGAGTTAACGAGGACTTGAACTGTCTTGGCGTACAATTTTAAAAAAGACTCTTTCGGACCGGAAGGTTTTCAATTGATCCAACTGACTTGGAAGTCATTAAGTAACCACTACGATAAGAGAGGGTCACGTTCTTAAAAGGAAAATCAAAAGAGCTAGGGCCTATTTTCTTTTGCTGAAGGCAGTCAGGGCCAGAAGCTGAACCCTTTTGTATGACGAGAAAATAATGGCACTGAAGGCTTTTATCCATGGGAAATATTAGGGTTAGGGTTGAGAGTTTGACGGACAAATGGTTCGTCCAATCATCTCCCAAGTGTGCTTTGCAAGTGCCCTTTTCCAATCATTCTCCAATGAAAGTTTCTCAGATTTTTGTAAATGATTTGCCCTACTTGTTTGTTTGTTTGTTTTTTGTCCGTCCTTAAAGCATGTAAAGCGGCCTTTGGTCCCTTGAAAGGCGCTTTAAAAATGTGATCTATTAATATTATTATTATTATTAAACAAACATTCTTAATCCCAAATGTCCTGCTCTCCACAAATATAAAAAGATAATATTTAAAAGTATTCCTTGGTTTCTTCTGATGGATGAAACAATTGTTTTGCACAGCTTTCGTTAAATTGACTGGACTTCTTTCTGCGGATTGATATGACTGCACATAGTCCCTTGTTCCTCCTTAGCAACAGTCTGTTCTCCTTAGCAACAGTATCTTAGCAAAAATTCAAAAACCTCTGGAGTGTCCAAATCGACGAATCAGAATCAAGTATTCAACTAAGCCGTGTAATAAAATAAAATTAGAATGTACAGTTAATTATGATTAACATTTACTGTTTTTGGACACCGTATCTCACCCTACTGACTTTTTTTAATCAAATACTGTCCGAGGAAAACACTGAAGTTATGCTTTAAAGAAAAATTGAATTAATCTAAGTAACTACCAAAGACGTTTAGAGACGAGACAGTCATAACGTTGCTTGAGCAGCCGTGATGATTTCTCTTTGCATTAGTGTGTGCACTTGAGAATTAATTGAATCTCAATCACAGTTACTTTGATTGCCTTGAGCTATTTTGAGGTAATCATTTTTAGCTGGGTTTGCATTGTGAGGTTAAGCTTTCTCAGGTTTACTAAACCACATATTTGAAATTACACTAAATTAAATTAACCGATGGTTCATCACTCTCTCATTCCTGTGACAGAATCATCTCAGTTATTTAGCGTCTTGTCTCTGTTACAAAGATTTTTCAATAAAAAAGATTTACAAAACTTTTTCCCTCCAACTTTTGTGTGAAAGAAGTGAATCTGAGCGAGAGTGTCCTGTTCAGCCGTAGTATATATCTCGAATGCATTGAAGCGATCTCCAGAGAGTCGCCAACTCTGCTGGATTATGACCAAAGGTGGAAAAACAATGATATCTATTGTGTCTCTTTGCAACAGAAGGGAGTTATCTTTTATCCCGGAGCCATCATATGATTCGTTGTCTCGCATTTCTTTCAAAGCTTACAAAGAAAACAGCGATGACCTCTCGACCGTTGAGCGTATCTAAAGACTATCACTGCCAGGCAAAGATAATGCTCAGGTTTCCACGCTCGAGGAACCTTCACAAAGAATTGACCTGTTTTAAAAACACAGCAGGCATGATGGGTCTGAGCTTACACACATTGCGAGCTTTGTTGTACCCCGGGGGGCTTTTTAAGATAACATGCACACATCTCAGCTGGTGAAGCATTGCGTTATAGTTGCATCCAAATCTCCAGCAGACCTTAATGAAGAAGGACATCCGTTTTGTTCTGGGCTACTAAAGGGAACCTCGGGTCGTTATGGTTGCCAAAATGAGTTCATTCAAGAATCAATGGTATTTGGCCTGCCCTCCGTTGAGATCTTAATGTCTATAAAGTCCTGCACCATTGTATCTGCTGCTGGCGGCTGTGCAGGCTAGATAAGAGCCGAGGCCCGATTCCTCCTCCTCAGTAATCAGAGCTGCTGTGTTCACACGTGCTTTGTGTGTTATTTAAATAGTTTTAAGTTATTGTAATCAAAGGGTTTACGTCAACATACTGCAATCCTACTCATCCTCGGTACAGTATATCCAACACGAGATATACAGGCTTTTGTGAGATTACCTGTTGAACTGAATGTACATATACAATGAGAATCAGCGGCACCAGGAATACACATAATAGTTATTTCATGCTGCTATCTGAAAAAACTAGGGCTGTCAAACGATTAAAATTTTTAATCAGATTAATCACAGCTTAAAAATTAATTAATCATGATTAATCACCATTCGAACTATGTCCAAAATATGCCATTTCTTTATGTATATTGTGGGAATGGAAAGATAAATGAAAGAAGGCGGATATATCCATTTAACATACAGTATGTTTATTATAACATTTTTCTGCGTGTCAAAATGAAAGACAGCCCACACACCTATCAATCATCAAACCGTGGGGTCTTAATTCATTACGTGTTGATTTCTATCAACGGGGGAGTACTTCAGGAAAGTCGACAGGGGGGGGGGGCGGCGGCGGCTAGTGGAGGTCTTCGTGACCACAGAGTGCGAACGTTGTGATCAGCTGTTTTAGCGCAGTTCTCCAGTGAAGAGGGGGGGAAGAGTCTCCCTCCGCAGCCGGTTGGCGTAGTTTTGGCACAATTCCCGTTGTACAGACCGACGTTAACAGCAGCCCTGTCTGTGCACACGGAGACCGACTCTGTCGTCCGGTGATCTAACCGCCTTCTGGAAAAGCTTCACAAGTACGTCGGTACGCAAATGCGCTTTGTGACACAAGTTTCAGATTACGCACATAACCTGCGTACCAGTTATGTGCACCCCTGTACTACAGCAAAAGTATTCTCCGTCGGGACTTCCTGCAACAACACCGACATTATCAAAGATGTTCTATTGAGAAGACGATCACTACGTGACAAAAGTTTTCAAAACAGTTTCTGGTCTTCGGTATTTCCAGACAAGTGGCTGCTGAAATCAATCTTACTAACTGCTGTCTGTCCAATTTACTCCGCGCGAGTTGGCGGACTTTATTTTGCTTACTTTAACATCATTTTTCATGGTGGGGCTAAGCCATTTCTTGGTATCGGTGTAGCCTACCCCAGCCATACCCTGGCGCTGCCACTGGTGGGATGTATGGGGCGGGCCATTCTGCACATGCGTTAAATGCGTTAAATATTTTAACGCAATTAATTCAAAAAATTAATTACCGCCGTTAACGCGATAATTTTGACAGCACTAAAATAAACAATTGCTTTTCTCACATGATTTTGTTTCTTGTACGTTTGTTAGATTACTTTGCAATGTGGTCGATGATACAGTTTGTGTAGAGTGTGGCGTTATTGAAGTGAAAAAAACAACAACAATGGATGCTATTAATGAGTTGGAAGAGTATTAGGATACAGTATAATACAATATATTCAACTTTGCATCCACATTTACATTCCTATTTGAATGAGAAGCAAGCTGGATAAAAGAGTCTCCATTTTGATATAATATCCTTCAATGTTGGTGAAATGTGGCATGTCATAAACAGATACAAATATAAAACAAAGAGAAAACGTGGCAGAATTTGTTTGGATTTATATTGAAGAACAATCTAATCTTGGGGGGATATCTCAGCGGTGAAGCAAGATTGTTGCTTCCATCTCAATAATGTAATATATGTTAATGTGGATCAGTAAAATGAGTCATTGAAAACATCTTTCTTTCGGCAGCATAGCAGATTCAAATGTCTGCTAAATCCCACGTTTTAACTATTTCACTATTTTTTCAGTTGTTCAGTTGCACTGTTGGTGGAGCCTGTGACCTAAGATTGTCATCCACTTAACTGTAGCTATGTACGACGTACAGTATGACAAATAAAAGCCTTGAACTAGGGCTGTGCAATTAATCGTATTTTAATCGCAATTACGATTTTGGCCTGCCACAATTACGAAAACAACATAATCGAAAAAAACGAGTATTTTGCTTTGCTCGTTGTGACAGTGCAACATATTTGATCTAATTTATTTTGGTCTAATTTATTTTTATTTATCATATTAATATTAATGCTGTCAAAATTATCGCGTTAACGGCGGTAATTAATTTTTTGAATTAATTGCGTTAAAATATTTAACGCATTTAACGCATGTGCAGAATGGCCCGCCCCATACGTGCCACCAGTGGCAGCGCCAGGGTATGGCTGGGGTAGGCTACACCCATACCAAGAAATGGCTTAGCCCCACCATGAAAAATGATGTTAAAGTAAGCAAAATAAAGTCCGCCAACTCGCGCGGAGTAAATTGCACAGACAGCAGTTAGTCAGATTGATTTCAGTAGCCACTTGTCTGGAAATACCGAAGACCAGAAACGGTTTTGAAAACTTTTGTCACGTAGTGATCGTCTTCTCAATAGAACATCTTTGATAATGTCGGTGTTGTTGCAGGAAGTCCCGACGGAGAATACTTTTGCTGTAGTACAGGGGTGCACATAACTGGTACGCAGGTTATGTGCGTAATCTGAAACGTGTGTCACAAAGCGCATTTGCGTACCGACGTACTTGTGAAGCTTTTCCAGAAGGTGGTTAGATCACCGGACGACAGTCGGTCTCCGTGTGCACAGACAGGGCTGCTGTTAACGTCGGTCTGTACAACGGCATTGTGCCAAAACTACGCCAACCGGCTGCGGAGGGAGACTCCCCCCCCCCCCCCCCCCCTCCCCCCCCGGTCACACTCTGTGGTCACGAAGTACTCCACTAGCTCCCCCCCCCCCGTCGACTTTCCTGAAGTACTCCCCCGTTGATAGAAATCAACACGTAATGAATTAAGACCCCACGGTTTGATGATTGATAGGTGTGTGGGCTGTCTTTCATTTTGACACGCAGAAAAATGTTATAATAAACATACATACTGTATGTTAAATGGATATATCCGCCTTCTTTCATTTATCTTTCCATTCCCACAACAATATACATAAAGAAATGGCATATTTTGGACATAGTTCGAATGGTGATTAATCTGATTAATTCATTTTTAAACTGTGATTAATCTGATTAAACATTTTAATCGTTTGACAGCCCTAATATATATATGTTTAGTAGCTTGTTTATTGGTATTTATTATGTTGATATTATTTATTTAAATATAAATGTATCATTTCTTTTAGTATTGGTTTTTCAGTTGAATTTTACGTTCAGGGTAATCAACAGTTAAAAAGATACTGTTCAAATTATTATTTGTATTTTGTTTTAAAGTTGAATAAATGGATGTTTTCAAAGTCAATGAATAATCGTATTTAATAATCGTGATATCAATTATTGACCAAAATAATCGTGATTATGATTTTTGCCATAATCGAGCAGCCCTACCTCGAACCCAATATAGTTGTAGTACATTAAAAAAAGTTATCGTTTTGACCTTGCTGTGTTCCAAACTCTCCCGCTTCCCGATGACTTTTGTATCGCCAAAAAGCTGAGGGTCCTGCTTTCTATCTCGAAACCCTAAATGTCTTTTGTGCATCCCATTGTTGGAAACGTTGGCAATCCACAGTCAGAACGTGGCTGCCAAAGTGCTGTTCAGCTGTATTGTTATCATGTCAGCACCGCTCCCACTTGTTTGCAACGACCACCAGCAGGGCCAAGTATTCATCCACACCTCCAGCTGCCAGTCCTCATTATCCCCTCTGGCTGTTCCTGCCGTCGCCAACGCCAAGGTAGCTTTGCTTCTGTCAAATGCTGCAGGCACAAAATACTTACTAAAGTGACGGGTGCGATTGAATATGGCATCCATGTGAACTTTTGTATTGTGTCCGATTGTCGAAAATGAAGGTCTGCGGAATAAAGTGGACATATTATGTAATGGCAACTTAATTGTTCCAATGTCCTATATTATTTTATTGCCATTACTTCCAGACGCAGACACAAACTGATGATTTACGGAATTAAGTTGTATTGAGTGTTTCCATTACCAAGGTTTGTAATCATTCAGTCAATGTTTGTAATGTTCATATCATGTAATACTGATAGGGTGGACTCCTAAAAAACGGATATATACCTGTCTCTTTAAGTCCCTTTAATCCCCCCCCCCCCCCTATGATAGCAGCACATTAAGCTCTGATTGGATCAAGAGAAAAGCTGCGAAGATAGTTTTCAAGACGTGGATGGCACTCCAGAAACCCACAAATTGAGTTTGAGGGTTAGGGTTACATGTTAGATAGTATATTATCCATAAAGAGAATTGTTGCCATGCTTAAATGATCATAACTGGAGGTGTAGGGCTAACCGTGCGTCACAAATTAGCGTTATAATAGAGCTAAGAGTCAGGTAATGAACCCAATGCACTGGAGGGTCCGCATAATGGTAGCAGAAGATGAGTGTGTGATGTTATGGAGGGTGTGCTGGCAGTGTGTGCTGTGTGATGATGGTCGGATGTGTGTGTGTTGTTATGGAGGGTGTGCTGGCAGTGTGTGCTGTGTGATGATGGTCGGATGTGTGTGTGTTGTTATGGAGGGTGTGCTGGCAGTGTGTGCTGTGTGATGATGGTCGGATGTGTGTGTGTTGTTATGGAGGGTGTGCTGGCAGTGTGTGCTGTGTGATGATGGTCGGATGTGTGGGTGTTGTTATGGAGGGTGTGTGTGTGTGTGTGTGTGTGTGCTGTGTGATGATGGTCAGATGTGTGGGTGTGAGCAGGTCATGCTGACTGATGGTTACCCAGATGGCCGGCTCACCATAGATGTGTACGATTGACAAATGCCACATTCATCATAGCTGTCTCCCTCCAACATGTCCCAGATAATATGATGTCCTTTTCTGTGCAATTATGGTTCATTTAACCTGATCAATTCACATGTATCTGACGTTGGCCTCCATTTTAATTAAGGAGATGTCATGGTACAGTAAAGGGACACATTTAAGCATTTTTATATTTTTCTGTTGTCATTATTTATGGGCCCAAATCACGAGATACAGTATTGTGTGCGTACATTGGATATGTTGACTTAAATAGGACATATGAAGCTCATTGTCAGGTTCATATCAGTATGTAGTGTCTCTACTTTAAAGAGTCCTCTCCTGCTGATGTTCAGGTGTATATCAGTATGTAGTGTCTCTACTTTAAAGAGTCCTCTCCTGCTGATGTTCAGGTGTATATCAGTATGTAGTGTCTCTACTTTAAAGAGTCCTCTCCTGCTGATGTTCAGGTGTATATCAGTATGTAGTGTCTCTACTTTAAAGAGTGCTCTCCTGCTGATGTTCAGGTGTATATCAGTATGTAGTGTCTCTACTTTAAAGAGTCCTCTCCTGCTGATGTTCAGGTGTATATCAGTATGTAGTGTCTCTACTTTAAAGAATCCTCTCCTGCTGATGTTCAGGTGTATATCAGTATGTAGTGTCTCTACTTTAAAGAGTCCTCTCCTGCTGATGTTCAGGTGTATATCAGTATGTAGTGTCTCTACTTTAAAGAGTCCTCTCCTGCTGATGTTCAGGTGTATATCAGTCTGTAGTGTCTCTACTTTAAAGAGTCCTCTCCTGCTGATGTTCAGGTGTATATCAGTATGTAGTGTCTCTACTTTAAAGAGTCCTCTCCTGCTGATGGTCAGGTGTATATCAGTATGTAGTGTCTCTACTTTAAAGAGTCCTCTCCTGCTGATGTTCAGGTGTATATCAGTATGTAGTGTCTCTACTTTAAAGAGTCCTCTCCTGCTGATGTTCAGGTGTATATCAGTATGTAGTGTCTCTACTTTAAAGAGTCCTCTCCTGCTGATGATCAGGTGTATATCAGTATGTAGTGTCTCTACTTTAAAGAGTCCTCTCCTGCTGATGTTCAGGTGTATATCAGTATGTAGTGTCTCTACTTTAAAGAGTCCTCTCCTGCTGATGTTCAGGTGTATATCAGTATTTAGTGTCTCTACTTTAAAGAGTCCTCTCCTGCTGATGTTCAGGTGTATATCAGTATGTAGTGTCTCTACTTTAAAGAGTCCTCTCCTGCTGATGTTCAGGTGTATATCAGTATGTAGTGTCTCTACTTTAAAGAGTCCTCTCCTGCTGATGTTCAGGTGTATATCAGTATGTAGTGTCTCTACTTTAAAGAGTCCTCTCCTGCTGATGTTCAGGTGTATATCAGTATGTAGTGTCTCTACTTTAAAGAGTCCTCTCCTGCTGATGATCAGGTGTATATCAGTATGTAGTGTCACTACTTTAAAGAGTCCTCTCCTGCTGATGTTCAGGTGTATATCAGTATGGAGTGTCTCTACTTTAAAGAGTCCTCTCCTGCTGATGATCAGGTGTATATCAGTATGTAGTGTCTCTACTTTAAAGAGTCCTCTCCTGCTGATGTTCAGGTGTATATCAGTATGTAGTGTCTCTACTTTAAAGAGTCCTCTCCTGCTGATGTTCAGGTGTATATCAGTATGCAGTGTCTCTACTTTAAAGAGTCCTCTCCTGCTGATGTTCAGGTGTATATCAGTATGTAGTGTCTCGACTTTAAAGAGTCCTCTCCTGCTGATGTTCAGGTGTATATCAGTATGCAGTGTCTCTACTTTAAAGAGTCCTCTCCTGCTGATGTTCAGGTGTATATCAGTATGCAGTGTCTCTACTTTAAAGAGTCCTCTCCTGCTGATGTTCAGGTGTATATCAGTATGTAGTGTCTCTACTTTAAAGAGTCCTCTCCTGCTGATGTTCAGGTGTATATCAGTATGCAGTGTCTCTACTTTAAAGAGTCCTCTCCTGCTGATGTTCAGACCATTTCACTAAAACGTATCACACTACGTTTCTAGTGAAAAGGCTCATCTTATTCTGGACCATACATCCAGAATAATCTCTCTGCTAATCGTTAGTAAAACTTAAAGCCACATGTTTTGAACGTGGTCCCACAGCGCTAATGGATCTGTAATAGTTTGATATTTTGAGACGCATGCTACTGGATGCCGTCTAAACCTTCACTGCAATCATCAAAGAGAAGCACGCTGCGTTTCCCTGCTTCGATATTCAGCAGAGTTACTGATAGTCTTCTGGGAAACCGGAGGTCACATTGCATGCTGACTCACTCATCAGCTAAGTGGTGAGATCAAGGGGTCTTTCGTTATCATGGAGCGTCATAGGAGGAGTTTGATGAGCTCATGATGCAGTGAAGCTCTTACCTCAGATCGTGTGAGTCGAGAACGACGTCTGACGACTTTTAACGTATACAAAAGAACGACTTTAGTATGAACGCAGACCGATTACGTGGTCTTTATGATAATACATTTTATTTCTATCGCGCTTTTCTTGAACCCAAAGACGCTTTACATTTGGGAGGGAGGGTAGACAAACAAAACAAAAAGAAACAAAACAAAACAGAAAAGCAGTCAGGAGGAAGTTGGTTGAGAGGGGGGGGGGGCTTATGGATACAGAGTTGAAGAGGTGGGTTTTGAGGCGGGACTGGAACAGGGTGAGGGACTCAGACTCACGGAGGTCTTGGGGGAGGGAGTTCCAGAGCTTCGGGGCTGCCACAGAGAAGGCTCATCCCCGAAGCTCCGGAGTTTGGCCTTGGGGATGGAAAGCAAACCGGCTGAGGTGGATCTGAGGGACCGGGGTGGTTGGTAGAGGATGAGGAGGTCAGTGAGGTAGGGGGGGGGGGGGGGCAGATGGTGGAGGGCTTTGAAAGTGGATGAAAGTTTATAAGGATGGAGATGTCAACGAGGAGCTCTTGACTCGTCTTCTCGTTAATAGGAACATACCATCACCCAGCAGAAGACTCTAGCTTCGGTTAAAATGGTCTTACTGTGACCTTATGAAGCTTTAAAACTGCAAACAATACTTATAACAATCTCTAAGCTAACAGGCTCACACTTAAGAATTCATGTTCATTCTCATCAGAAGAACATGAAAGAAATCTCAATGTCTTTTCTTCAAAAATGAAATTCAAACACACGTTTTTTGTGCAATTTCTAGAATAACATTTGATTGTAATCGCCAATGTAGTTGATAAAAGTCAGCAGTAATGGTTTAGGATACAATGGAGAAATGTGACTTTCTGAATTTGTGCTAACTAGTTTCTGTCCCTGTTTTTGCAATATGTCAAATCTGGCCAATTTCTATACAACCCCAAATGGACAAATTACCCTCCGATAGCTTTCACAATCTGCACAACATATGACATCCTCTCGTCTTATCTCATTTCCTGCTGGAGAATATCCCTTGTTGCTTTAAATTGACTTTATCTCAGCATCAATCTGCACTACGCCAGATATGGAGGTTATCATGGACGGATTCCCATCTCTTCCACATGTTCTAATCTTATTTATGAGCATATGTTGTCCTGTCCTTTTAGCTTCAGGCAAAGTCAAATGACAGTCAGTCTGATGGGGCCAAACAGAGAGCATGAGCCTTTAGTAAATCATGTTAAATACCCTTTGTTCCAACACATTGACTTTATATTTAATTAGTGGTGCTTTCAGGTTGTCAGATATCAGCTTCTCCTGAACAACATGTGGCAAAAACAGCGACTATTTCACCATAAAAACCCCTTTAATACATATTAATTGCCGTCTGTGACTTGAAGTCTACATAAAATACTTCGTTATATAGTTATTGGAGTAAACAGCTGGAGTTTGTATGCACTTTTTTTCTGTTCTAAATATTGCTGTTAGTAAACACGAACATGGCCTCCGTTAATTAACTTGCCTCCCTAGATGTAGAATTAAGTGTGAATGGCAGCCCTAATCTCTCTCTCTTTCCCTCACACACACACACACACACACACACACACACGGATGTAAGGCGGCTAAATAGTGAGTGAGAGGATTTAGCTTACGTTGCTTCACCGTGCAGCTGGAAGGATGTTGATGTATTTACTTTTCTTAAGCCTCGAGGGGAGTTCCCTTAACAAGCATGGCACTAGTATTAGCCTGTTATCTTGTGTGTGTGTGTGTGTGTGTGTGTGTGTGTGTGTGTGTGTGTGTGTGTGTGTGTGTGTGTGTGTGTGTGTGTGTGTGTGTGTGTGTGTGTGTGTGTGTGTGTGTGTGTGTGTGTGTGTGTGTGTGTGGTGTGTGTGTGTGTGTGTGTGTGTGTGTGTGTGTGTGTGTGTGTGTGTGTGTGTGTGTGTGTGTGTGTGTGTGTGTGTGTGTGTGTGTGTGTGTGTGTGTGTGTGTGTGTGTGTGTGTGTGTGTGTGTGTGTGTGTGTGTGTGTGTGTGTGTGTGTGTGTGTGTGTGTGTGTGTGTGTGTGTGCGTGCGCGCGCGCACGTGTGCTGGTGGTGGGCGTTGCCGTGTGTGTGTGTTAGCAGAGTGTGTGTGTGTCTGTGTATTTTCCCCATAAGGCAAGACCCGCCCAACTCTGTCTCTGATTGGCTTACCCTGAAATGTTATCCCGCGTTAACCAATCATCACTCCTCTCTGGTCACGTTCACTTTTCCATGGTGCTGTGATAGGACATCGCTGTATTCGCCTGTAAGTTACATCCGCAGGGAGATTCGGTTCAGTTCCATCACATAATGTAACGCAGTAACGCACCCATTTAAATCACAGTAACTATAACGGCATTACTGAATGGGAATAGGTAACTAGTAACGTTATTAGTTACCGCAAAAGGTAGTTGCGTTACATTAACGAGTTGGTTTGTAACCCAACACTGAATGTTTGTCAGACATGTTTTTACTTCCCTCTACTTGAACATGTATGTAAACTACCTTTAAATCTGAGGGTCAAATGTACCCTGGGAAAGCTACTCAGGTACACACATTGACAGGGAAACACAACATCGGCAAAGAAACCTAAAACACTCAGAGAAGAGTAGACGTATTGGTACAGAGCGATCGTTTGAAATGATAATTAAATAATGACAACTGCTAAAACCATTAAAATCCTTCTAGTCAACGATTGTGTTGCTCTACAGACTTCTCATTTGAGTTAACAATGGGTGATGCTATAACCTGCATCATCACCACACTGAGTGAACGGCTTTTAAGTCGTCATCTCGACTCCTCTCATTGGGTTTCCTTTCTGTTTCCTCCAACAGATCTTGCCTTGCATCACCTGCCATCCTCCATCTTTTCTCAACACCACTCTCTGGTTTATTTTTTACAGAATGAGTCATCACTGACATTTAAAAGCTAAAGAAGTTGGTATCAAACGGTGAAAACATGAGAGAAAACATTGTCTTTTCTGAACTTTCTCCGGAAACTTTATTCCCAGTTCTCTGGTCTTGTTGTTCGGGTTCACTCATCATGTGTTGTTGTTTATATTTGGTTCCACTTTAACACCAAAAGACGTTTCTCTTCTTTTATTTTGTGCTCTACACCCACATGCTCTGAGTCTAAGTTCACCATGATCATGGGTTTTCTCTGGAAGTGTTTCCTTGTACGATGTGAGGGTCTAAGGACAGAGGGTCTAAGGACAGAGGGTGTGGGTTTTCTCTGGAAGTGTTTCCTTGTACGATGTGAGGGTCTAAGGACAGAGGGTGTCGTTTTTCTCATACTGATATTCTGAACAATCTGTGCTGTTGTATTTGCTGTAAAGTGTCTCTACTGTAGGCTATTTTTATTATATGTACAGCACTTTGGCTCCACCAAAAATCGTTTAAATGTGCTATATAAATACAACTTGATTTGATCTCTTGCTGAGCTCTTTTATAGTTTTACTCTTGGGAATCACAAAGTGCAGGTGTGCATTTCACCTTGTCTTCCTGTAACATGCTCTTCATCAGCACACCAGAATCCACTTTAATTATCCATCAGGTCAGAAACCTGGCCTCGTCCACTCACCTTCACCTTTGCTGGCTCTAGGGCGCTTCCACAGTATACTTTGTAATGTTTTGGCACTTCCGGTAAAAGCTTAATTGCTATTACTTGCCAAAAAAACGTTTTTTAAGCTTTTAAATGAACTGTTGTGTAATGGCAGTTTTCCAGCCAATAAACAAACCGTTTCAAACACCAATATGTGATTACATTATCCCAAAAAACTGTATGAGAGAGCCCGGTCTGCGAAATTACGAAAGCCACATTTGGCGACAGCTAGCTTGTTAGATGGTTAGCTAAGGTAAGCTATCTAACTATGTAGATAGATAGTAAACATTAGCAAGCTTGATAGATAGATAGATAATGTTCACTAGCTAAATAGCTTAAGTTTGCTAGTTAAAAAACAAACGTTTGCTAGCTTGATAGATAGTTAGATAGATAATTTTCACTAGCTAGGCAGCTAACATTCACGAGCTAGCTTGTTAGATGGGACGCTAAGGTAAGCTAGCTAACTATGCAGATGGATAGCAAATGTTAGCAAGATAGATAGATAGATAGATGGATGGATGGATAGATAGATAGATAGATAGATAGATAGATAGATAGATGGATGGATGGATAGATAGATAGATAGATAGATGGATGGATGGATGGATAGATAGATAGATAGATAGATAGATGGATGGATAGATATATTACAGGGTTGCCAACACTCACGCATTGAGCGTGAGAGTCACGCAATTAACCCATATCTCACGCACTCACGCCACACTTGCCTTTCCTCACGCTAAGTTTTCGTCCAAAATATATGTATATAAAAATAAAGTGAAGGAACAGCAAACCGAGCGGTCTACGAAATGAGACGGTCTTCTGGCTTAGTTCAGTAAAGTTGGAACGATATTGGGAGATTCGGATTTCACGGATCAATAACTCATGAAAACGTTATTCAGACACAAATGACGTCTCCTAAGTTCCGTGGTAAGGTTGACAACAAACTACAATCACATTTTGATCAGAATAAGCCAATACGCGCCGTCCTCCGAGCTGGACACATTACATTGGTCTCTATCCGCAGCCGGAGAAGAAACGAGTGCTCAGGGACCGTCTGCAAAGTGCAACTCCGAAAAAAGAGAATACAATAATATTCAATCACTATTATACAGCTTACTACTACCAAACTCACCACACACATCAAGAGTCTCCTGTGTGTCATACTACAGCAGAGAGTTTGGAAGAATATGCTTTTGAATAATTTTGTGGAATATTTATAATGTAAATCTACAATAAATATGGCATCATCCTAAATAACTTTACTATCATACAGTATATTTCTACCAAACTCACTATGTGCATTGTTGTTGTTAGCATCTGGTTAGCTTAACGGATATTAGAAGCTGTTTCTAAAACAAGGAGAGGGAGAGCTCTGTCCTCAGACTGAGAGAGATGACTACAGCTCAGTGAGGTAAGGGACTCTCTGTGGAGATAGTGTCTCAAACGCTTTGGTCACCATTTATGAGAATAAATGAAAAACAGTTATGAAATACTATATGACAGTAAAACAAGAATACAGTTTGAAAGGAGAGTGATTAGTAAAATATCCATAAAGAAAAAGAACATCTGTTTACAGTCCTGTTTCATCTGGGTGTTGAGAGATGTATCCATACATTCATTTTGCTCTCAAAGTGCACCAGGTTGATGCATTTAACTTCAATATTTAAAAAAAAAATCTTCCCGGGGGAGCATGCCCCACGGGAAGAGGTGAGGACCCCCCCCCCCCCCCCCCCCCCCACACACTTAAAAAATAGCACTATACCTCTGCTTACACCTATATGCCATTGTATATGCTGTGAGCTGATTATCGAGCCTTCATTGTAAGAGTCGCGGGTACACTGTGTGTGTGCGTATTCCACTGCAGCGCCCGGTACATTAATGGGAAACCCTTTGTACATGTTCAATACACATGAAAAAATCTCACTCCAAGCTGAACTCAAATGTTGGCAGCCCTGGATATATAGATAGATAGATAGATAGATAGATAGATAGATAGATGGATGGATGGATGGATGGATGGATACATAGATGGATGGATGGATGGATGGATAGATAGATATATAGATAGATAGATAGACAGACAGATGGATAGATAGATGGATAGATAGATAGATGGATGGATACATAGATAGATAATAGGTAGATAATAGGTAGATAGGTAATGTTCACTAGCTAAATAGCACACCGACTTTTTGGGTTCGCAAGTGCTAAATCGGAATAACTACGTTTTGAACCGGAAGTGGGAAAAGGTAAATAAGGCCGTCACACAGCAGATATTAATATAATAATATTAATAACACTTATGTGCGTTTTCAGATTCATTTAAATACTCAATGCACATTTATGTTTCCATTTGGTTGTTATATCTGTAAACTGCTGACCGCTAAAGCCGGTTGCTTCCATCGCTTATATTTATATATTCACCATCATATGTTTCCTGTGTGTCAGTGATAAGATAAGCGCCATATCTCAGTGTTTGTTAATGTGCCCGTCCTGTTCATCTGTCCAAACCGGGCTTTAGTTTTCATTGCATGCTGGACCATATATGCATATTCTTCACCACCTGGCATGGAAACTGTCTTGGCACTGGGATGTTTGTCATTTGAGAGTAAACCCTCTGATATTTCAGCGGCCTTTACATAATCTCCAGAGTCATGCGGGGGCCTCAGAAGCTTAAGCAATGACAGGATGAGGATTCTCCACCCTCGTTTTTTACTATATTTCTCACCCTGTGCAAGCCTATTTTTAAATGTCATGCTGTCATACCTTAAATACAACTGTTCCCAAAACCAAGAGAAAGTTCTTCCAATGGTTGGGATCCAAAAATACTCTCAAATGTATCATATTTTAGGATTGAGAAAGTTATTAAGATTTAAATTCATCTTTTGATATCTGTGCACACACAAACAAAAATGGTGTGCATACAAGATCATGTATTCACACTTGTCTTTAGTCTTTCATCAGGATTATGTGACCTCCAAGGATAATCATTTTGGGACACACAAAACCATTTTTAAAGATTTGTAGGACTTGGTGTATTAGTAACTGCTCTTCTATCCCTTGTTTGATGGATTTAAGAACAAATAGAAATACGGACGAAAGGTAAATTGCTTGTGAATTCGAAATAATGTGGAATTATACATAAAAGTTGGAATTGAAGCCTTATTTTTTTCCAATGTTCCTTCTGTAAGCAAAGCAAAATATGCCAAAAAATAATCCTGGATGTGATTATACAGCATGACTTGGATTATTCCATTTTGTTTGCAGAGGAATGATGAAAAGCAGACAGGGCTGTGGAGAAAGATGTGGCACCAAATCCGACGGTTGCCCTCCATCAGCGGTGGAGCTGCTGGTAGATTGTCGTGCCACCCAGACTCTGCAAAACGCTCCGTCACCCGCCATCTCCAAACACTGCCTCTCTCTCCAATCTGCTTTTGATTGATAAACACAATGTCATCATGTAAACACATCCTTCTCCTCCTTTGCATCTCCCTGCCGCGCTCGTGTACTGTAAGGGAAGAGGCTCTCGGCTCACCTTTGATTTGTGGCCATGTTGTTCTCTTCGGCCTGTCACCGCCGAGCAGTTGGGATGACTGATTGAACGTTGAAAGACTAACGTTCATGTCAGGCGGAGCAAATCAGGGCCGTGGCAGAAGAAGAAGAAGTATTAGGGCTAACAGGGAACAGAGCGGGACGTAAAGCTCCATGTTCACTGCATTCTTATTCTGCAGAGAAAACGTCTGGCAGCAGCCCAATTTATTTGCACTAAGGAATCATTTTATTTTGCAGAGACTCGAGAAACTGGAACTGAATAAATATCAAATTTTGCGTGCACTCTTCTGCATCCTTTACTGTGATTTAGTCCTAATTACAAGATTGGTTTGGTGCCAGCCTGGCTTCGAATCTCTCCAGAGTGTTGCCCTGAGAGCCAATGCTCCCCTTTCCCCCCCTTATCCATTAAGATGTAGATACAGGCATCGCCATTTTGAACATTAATCCAGTTTTATAAACCCGGAGTGCTTTGCCTGCTGCAGAATGTTCTCCCCCTCTATTCAACCATCAAAAGCTTCCCGCCATCTTCCCCTGTCTCTCTTGTCATTTATCAGACAGCACCATAGGCCTGTTTGACTTAATAAGTCTGTTTGTCTTTGCACTCGCAGGGTTTGCTCCCCCTCAGCAGTCCTCCACCGCAGAAGTGGGAAAGAATACCTCGGGGGTCGCAGCTTTAATTAGACCCCACTATGGCAGACCTATGTGAGCCTTCGATGCTGGGTTTTTGCATTTGATTGCATTGATTGCATGGTGTAAGCTTTCTCAACCAGGTTTGGAAAAAAGCCATGAATATAAAATCTAAGCTCCTTTCCAAATTCAGTGTAATTACCCCTTTGGATTTCATCACACTGTGGCTGTGACAGGTTTCAGGACGGCCTCCGATAGGTCTTGACTTTCTCAAAGGACGACGAAGGCTCTCTGAGGGTTTGACACGGTGTCGTGAGGAGTTCATTACCTGCCACCAGACATGGTTTGTTACACAGAGCCATAACAGTAGCCGTCTTTGGACACGGATGGAAAAGGGCAGGCACTGTAGAAAAAGAATACTTGGTACTAGTGATTAGATGGACCATCTGTCTTTCTCCGTCTATCACTGCCAACTACTACCAATCAGATCAATTAAGCATCAGCATATGCAAAGTCTTGCCTGAGTCAATCAAGCAGAAATATCTAGAGAAGCCTTCAGGGTTGTGCTTCAGTCTGCTTCCCATGCAGAAACGTTATTCCAGTTCTTATAGCAACTGTGGCTTGATGTCCACCAATCCTAAAGTTATTGATCCAACCCCTTGCCCCTGTTGAAGGGTCGTTGGGCATGAAACTTAACCCCAAAGTGCTCACAATAGCATATTCAACATTGTGTGAATGTGAGTGAGTCAGTGGGTCTTTGAGGGGTTGCAAGAGCTGCAAAAGCGCTATATAAATGCATGCAACACTCCTTTACCATTCAAATATCTGCTATAAACTCCTCACAGGAAGCTGATTGGTCCATATCTGTGAATCGGACACAAAGACATTACTTGAAATCTGACAATATGGATTTCTGTTTGATCTCGATATTAGGAGGGATCTGAGAACCACAAATGTAGCCTAAAATACTTTTTTTAAGGGACACTTAACTACATAACTTTAGTAGACTTTACCACATAAACAGGCAGCAAATATAGCAGTATATATAATATAATATAATAAGAGTTAAGTGTAGGAAAGGACAGATAAGAGTTCAGACAAGGATAGTTGGAAAGACCAATGGTTTAAACATATACAGGTATTAATAATCATGAATACGATCAATAAAAGGTACGTTAGGTTAGGTTTTAGTTTTATCAGGAGGTTAAAACCTTGACTGTGGAGCCTGGGGGCATAAAGGAGAACTGCCGAGCAATTTTGTAGAAAGTCAATGTACTTTATTGGAATAAAACATGGTTACTTTGAAGAGAGAAAAGCACCTGAACTAGGACAGATTAGGTACCTTTGAAGCATGCATTGGGAATATAGATAGATAGATAGATAGAGGGATAGATGGATAGATAGATAGATGGATGGATAGATAGATAGACAGATGGATGGATAGATAGACGGATAGATAGATAGATAGATAGATAGATAGATAGATGGATAGATGGATAGATAGATAGATAGATAGATAGATAGATGGATAGATGGATAGATAGATAGACAGATGGATGGATAGATAGATAGATAGATAGATAGATGGATA